>JAUIMM010000670.1:4472500-4982500 GCA_031769625.1 Taudactylus pleione
GTCACCTTAGCATCCACTTGTCAAATTCCCTCAGTTTGGCGGCAAGCAGCTACCCAATCTTTGCAAGCTGTGGCATGTATACCAAATGGAATACATGACAAGTATTTTACGTAACACCTCAAAGTCCTCTCAAATTTGGGAGCCTTGGTCCTCATATTATGGTTCTTGCCTCGTTTTCTCTATAACTTCTTTCTTCTTAGGCATTTTGACAGTCCTCCCAGCTTATCCCTCTCCTCCTTCACTCTCTCTCCTCCCTTCGCTGATGCGGCTGGCTTCCGCTTCTGTCCTTCCTTTACCTTCCTGTCTTTGTTTCTCTCTTTTTCTTCAGTATCTTTAAATGAATGTCTCAATCTGCTCTGACTTTTATGAGCTGCCTTTCTTTTCTTGAGTACTATTATGGAATTGTACCATGTATGTGACCTTTATATTTTACCATTCGTGCACTTACATGTCTTTCTGCATGTCGTTCTACCAATAAATAAAGTCTTTAAAATACAAAAATAATTGCTCAAAAAATAATAGTAGAGTGTCACCCACTTTCAGAGAGATCATGGTGGGAGCGAAAAAAGTGAGTCCGCCATCCGGCCAGCATCCGGTCAGCAGATTTGGATTGTATAGAGTGAAAGCCATTCTCTGTATAATTCAACCTTGCTAATGCCAGTCTGTTGACATGACTGTAATATTAGTTCCATACTACCCCATACAGCGCACACACCCTGGAGCATCCAGCAAGAGGATTTTTGTTCAGGTAATATTAGTTACACTATACCAAGTGAATCTAATCAGCAATTGAAGGTACAGTGTATATATATTTTTATAGTTCATTTAGTACCACCACTGAGTGATTTACATTATTATTTTCAGTAATCATTCAGAGAAGCCATACGTTGTTTCATTTTGGGGGGGGAATAATGGAATATACCATGTTTAAAACTGTCCATGTAGCCAGACATATAAGTTAAGTGTGATTTGATTGTGCTCAACCCCCTCATACAAATACAACGTCGGTGTTATTTTCTGGGTTGTGCTAAGTGCATGAAAGTAAGGGAACCAAGAAGTACTGCATATATTTATTGTAATCTTTCTTGTTTCATTACAATCTCTTTTCTCTTATTATATAATGGAAGACTTATTTGCACCTTAAAACAGTGTCTGACTGGGGCTTGAAGGGCTCACCGGGGGAGGGCAATGTTCGGAGCCCATGCTTAAAGGGTGTGGCCAGCCACCACAGATGTTTGGCTAACCATTTATAGAGGACATAGCCTGCAGACAACATGGATACTACACTGCATGGTCTGTTCATCAATGTTCCTGCTCTACCTAGCTAACTGACCCTGTAATAGACTAGCAATGTATTCAAGTGCACAGTCTGAATCCTGAAATTAGAATAGGAGGTAGGGCCCTCAAACAGTGGGGCCAACCAGGGATTCCCCTGTACCTCTGTGGGCCAATCTGACCCTGTCTTGAAACTGTATTTAGTTTGGTGAGAATATAGGTATATATCTATTCAAGCAAACAACATGAAAATGTGTCTTGTTCTTGATGTACAAATCACTTCTTATCATGAATGAGTTAAGTATTGCAGTATATAACTTTGTCAAAGTTATTATACAGTTCTGTGTATAACAGGATGTAAAGTGATTTTCTGGTTTGGGAGCAATTACACTTATTATTTCAATCATAAACTAAAGAATTAGAATGTGACAGCTCCATGGGAGCCTGACTAGGTGGACAAAAGCCAAGAATATGTTATTACAATTAGAGATTATGGAGGAATTAGTGAGTACTGAAAACACTGCCTGGAGCAAAGGCAACTAAATTCCAAAGATGGAAACCCTGGGAAGTCAACGCAATAATGTAAAAATATATTTGTTAATAGTGTTCAAATTCCCTATTGTGTTTGCCAACACGAAATGCTGTATATTTTAAACCAAGATTAGGCAAAGTGCAACTCCCCACCTGTTGTAGAACTATAACTCCCAGCAAATCCTGTGAGTCAAAGGATAACAATTGCAAAATTCAGGTGCCTACGTATGCTAGTCAAGGAATTACATTTTGAAAATATTTTCAGAATATTTTAACCTATTAAAAACATTTTGTTCTTCTGTGCATCTTTAGATGTCACATCATTGAAACTTTCACAAGCCCTAATACTAGGAGCAGATAATCTCTCTGAGGGGCTTATTCAATTGGGGGTGAGAAAAGCAAAATTCCCGCACCTGCAAGGTTTTTCCTGCTGGTGCAGGATTTTTGCTTAGGTGTGGATTTAAAAAATTTTTGCGCATCGGTTTTTATTCTCGCACCTGCACAGCAAGTGTGAATTTTTCTAAAATCGTTAATTTTAGGAAAAATCAGCAGGACTTGCTCTGGGACCCTGGCGGCACCCCCCCTGAGGATTAATTAAGCAATTGGAAGTTTCCAAGTTTCCAATTAGCATAATTAGTCCATAATTACTTACCTTCTGCAGCGCTGTCTTCTGCATCTTCTGCATCCAGCGTCGGAAGACGAGTCTTCTGCAGCAGGATGAATATGTCAGTGTGTGTATGAGTAAGTGTGTGTGTGGCACCCCAGTGACTGTGCCCCCCGGAATGGGTGCTGGGAGAACTACATCTTCCTGCAGCCCTGGAGCCTCCCAGCAGCCCCCTCTCCAGTGAGAAGATAGAGGGGAGGCCACCGGGAGCCTCGGAGACCCCCTTCAGCTAAGTGCATAATATTTTTTTTACGCGCCGCTGGGTTTTCAGAGCTGAAAACCCTGTGACCACTTTTTTTTTTTTATTGGATACCACAGGTATCGGGAGCGGGCATACCCGCTGTAATCCAAAATTGGATGCGAGGTGTTCCTCGCTAAACCTCGCGCCCAATTGAATATGCCCCCGAGTATGGCCTCCAATGTGAGCAATCCAGTATCTCTATATGCAACCAATTTCAGCAACATGCCCATACTACGTTACACCTGAGTCTGATTAGTCAACTCCCTGTGACAACCCAACACATTTCTAATACACTCAGGGTTGCCGACATTCTGGCTGCCTCTTCCGGGAGGGAGCAGCCAGATCGGCATAGCAGGGGTGAGTGGCCAGGTGGCTTACCAGGCATTTGTGGGTGGAGCTGAAGCGTGGCTACATGATCACGTAATTTTGGCCCCGCCTCCGCTACACAATGCCAAGATTACCGGAATTTTGAAGCAGGGGGCGAGGCCAAAATGACACGATTCAGTGTGAATTGCTCCATTGCGTCCCGTCCCCCCCCCCGATGTGGGGATTTGTGTTGTAACTGTGGGGGGGGGGGGCGGAGCGGTACCCGATTTTCAGGAGGCTCCCGGCCGAATGGGGAGGGTAGGCAAGTGTGAATACACTTCTTGTGTGTGTGTATTTGAATCTGTAAGAACACCATTAGGAACGCAAGCACAGACGAGAAACATAGCGCAAGAAAAAATAAAACACTTTGGCCCCCATAGGAAAAAAGTTAAACACAATGGCATCAATAGAAAATTAAATAAAATACACCGGCCTCAATAAAAAAATATATATAACAATGACCTCCACAGGAATAAAACACACATTGGCACTGGAACAGGGCGGGGTGTATGTTCCTGTGGACATTAGGGGGGGGTAGCATGAGTATTATGTGTCCTAAGGGGTATGGTGGGCAGGGGAGGGTAGAGTGGGCAGTTTGTCCCTGGGGTCGGTGGACTAGAGTATGTGCAGTGTATATCCCTGGGGTTGGGGAGGATGGGAGGGAGGGGTTGAGTGTATAATGTATGTCCCTGGGTTGAGGAGGACACTGTGTCTAGAGGCCAGGAGGTAAGGTGTGGAGTGTATGTCATGGGGCGGAGGGTGTTTTGTATATAACACTCCGCCTCTGCCCGCACACTAGCTTTTAGGCAATATACAGTAAGTGTGGCTGGTTAGTAGAAAAGTCAGAAGGTAATTAATGATATTACAATAATGGGATGTCACTCTCTCCACACAGCCCAAATCACAACCTAGAGAATCACACTTGTCCTTTGTTTATAATGGGAAATAAGTGCTTCCTACAGCATAGATTGACTGCACTGCTACAAGTGGATAAACCCCCGAAAGTCTCAAAAAGCAGAGTTAGTAACAGATTAGGGATCATCTACTGTATATACCTGGTCTGACTGGCCAGTGACTCACCTGTGGCGGTAAGTATTAAGTGGCGTGCAAAGCTGGCTTGACTCTGATGTCCACTGCCGCTGCCAGGCACCAAAGCGGCGATGCACTGCTTACCAGGGCTGCTGACGTCATCTTGTCAGCGTGCCAAATGGAGGTTCCTGGTGCACAGTCAGCCGCTGCTCCCTGCTAACGGCACTCGGAAGTGCCCGCGAGCCTGGAGCCAATGAGAACTTCTGGTTTGCGTTCCACAGTGGAAAGCAAATCCCGGAAGTGCAGCAAACGGCCGGGCTGATGCATGAATCAGCCCAGGCCAGTATACAGGCCCAATCCTCCCCGTAGGAGAGCATGTTGAAGAATATCCATAAAACCATGAATTATAAGGATTTTGTAGTACAGAAGGATGAACAGGATTTTGTATTTGAAGATAAAATCAAAAGAGTTAGAAACTTTAAAGTTCATAAGGTCATGAAAGAGATGGTGACAAAAGAATGGCTAAACCTAGGCAAAAAGGCATAGTAATTACAGCCCTGTTCTATTCTATTCTAAAATGTGTTTTGACGGCAGTTTTGCAGCGGTTTTGGCCTTAGTAAATCTGCAGATAGCAATACCGCCGCCAAACTGCAGTCAAAACACATTTTAGAATAGAATAGAACAGGGCTGCCATTTAGAAACCGCTGCAAAACCGCCACCAAACCCCCGGGGTTTCGAACAGAATAGAACCCGTCGTCAAACCTCCACCAAACCGCCGGGGTTTAGAACCTGCTGCTTAGTAAATTTTGCCCAATGGATAGTAGAATGGAGAATTAATTTAAATAGTTGCATCTTTTTTTCTGCTGTGTCTTTAAAGTCCTGCATAGCCATGGCCTTGGTTTCTCGAGCTTTAAGGTTGTGGAGCTCGGCTATGCATACTAATATAGTGTAGACGCCTTTGCACAAAAGTGGAAATTTACCGTATGTGTTCCCACCGCTCCCAATCAGGGAAGAACGGGCGTAAGCAATCTTACCATTTTGACCCAGAAGCACATGGTTTGCAACAACATTAGAAATGACAGTGGAAGAACCATGGGTGCTACCAGTCAGTTCAGACATATTGACACAAGGTCTATTAATTCATCAGAATCCAGTAGTCTTCAATTTAACAGCCTGAAGATTAAGCGGGAAATGTTAAAATAGAAGGGTCTTTCTGAACAAGTAGTCCAGATTCTGCTACAAGCAAGAAAGAAACATTTTTCAGAGGCTTACTATAAGACTGGGAAATCTTTCATCTCTTATGGTGTGTACACAAGGTATGATCTGCACAACCAACGATATCACTGAACGATTTCCCTTGAACTTTCTGTAGTGCAGGACAAACGATATTGGGTGTACACAATGAAAGATATCTATGATAGATACCTTTCAGTGAAAATCCTGCCACATCTCTGAACATGCAAATCTTGATGAAATCGTCCAAGTTGGCCTGCATGTACAGACGACCATAGATATCGTTATCGTCCATGTGGGAACATGCATCGTTGGTCGTTCGTTGGGCGTTCACTGCATGAAAATGAACGATTGATCGTTGAAAGATATCGTTATCGTTCATAGATATAATACCGTGTGTATGCACCTTAATATACAGTAGGAATGGAAACTGAAGCAGTAAGAATAGACCTCTCACAAGCAGGGGTGTATCTATAATAGGTGCAGGGTGTGCAGGGTAAGGATACTGACTTTTAACCTCTATACGCTCCTGCCTATACCTTCTAAAAACCTGCCTATACCTTCTAAAATTGACGCTATTTGCGTACGCACAGTCATACAGTAAAATAAAGACCTTAGACCTTGAACATGTGTTTCCAAAGCACAAAGTATTATTTCAAGCAAAGTACAGTTAGTTACATGCTGTGATCTAAGTACAATTTAGCGCAAAGAAATTATACAGACCCAAGATAGTTATACATACGCACGCGCTCTGGGACCAGATTCCGGCATCAGCAAGAAACCTCCATCAACACCATCAGCATGAAGATTGGGGTCAGAACACACATATTTATACCCCTACAGAAATAGACTACACAATAGAGAGGTTCGTTGCGATCCCATTGGTTCCCCATCACGGTGCTTCTGTTACAGGACATTTAACAGGTTGATTCAAATGGACACAGACCAGCCTCCGACAGCTGGTTATCTCCGTTTTCCCGCCTCATGCAAATCTAGGCTGTTGGCTTTACAAAGTACATTTTGGTGCTTTAACTTTCTACGCGCCATAAGTTGAGAATGCATGTTGCGATCTTCACACCGATGATACCGGGAAGCTGTTGAGAAAGTGCAGATCAGTATAACACCAAACACAGCTTACTTATCATGTATTAAACCTTAGATACCAAATAACCTTTATTTCACAGCATTTGTAATAAATGAATCAAACTTGAATCTTATACCTTTAAACTATGGAACCTTTTACGTGAATGTGCAGTGTGTGAGTGTTAGGGGTTTGGGAAAAGACACTGGTCAACTTGGGGCAGATGCGTACGCACGAAGCTAATAAACAGCGTTCACATGCGGGGTATTATGCATTCGCTAATGTGCGACATGTTAACAGCGCAACTGTGTGTATTAATGTGTGTATGTGGTATGGTAAAATATGCGATCGCCTGATGCTAATAATAGCATCGCCATATGTACTTAAGTGTGAGTTTAGCTAAAAAGGTGCTGGGCGGCCATTCGCAAAATGGCGTCTTGCAGATCTCATTTTCAAGATGGTGTCTTGCAGCCAGTCGCAAGATGGCGTTGTTTCAATCTAATTTTAAGCTGATCTTGTCTCAGCCAATTATCCAGCTTAGACAGTCCATCCTTTGATAGCGAACAACATGCTATCACACTCTGATTTTAAAATGTAATTTAGGCTTACATTTATATATATTATTAAATGTTATTATGGGATGGGATGTGTAGTTCCACAGCAGCTGGAGGGCCAAGTTTGAAGACCCCTGCTCTAAAGGATACCCACCCAAGTATGGGTTATATTTAGGCTGGCACCGTTGGATACAGTTCTCATCAACTAGGGACCCACAAAGCTCACAAATACAGGAATCTTCAGACGATAAACCTCCACACCGTCCCAGAGTACCCGGAATAGCAGCTCTCTTAACAATTACAGTACTAAGATTGGTCAGACACTCCCCTGATTGGCATAGCACTCCTCCTTCTGACTCCACTCCATGAGCACTGCCATCAGCTACCATCTCCTCTATCGGTCCCCCGTCACAGAAACCAGACATTCCCGAACCAACCAGAATGGTGAAAACTCTGGAAGATAATATGAAAATGAACACAGCAGACCAGTCCATTGCCACAACAAAGACCTGCAAATTTCTTTTAGTTCAGGTATCTCACTACAACCTTTCAATCCTCCCAGAACAAGCTCGCGATCGACAGATCCACTTTATCAGCCTTGTCTCCTCCTTGTTTCTCCACCGGTTGGTTGACCTTTTTGCAGTGAGTGAAATGGACCCAGGTATCTCTCTCAGCCACCTTCAAGGATGTGGTACTTGTCAGTAACACCTGGTACAGGCCTTCCCACCGATCAGTCAAACAACCTGAACGCAAGAAATTTCTGATCATAACATATTCTCCAGGTTCAACATCATGACAGTTAGTTTCAGGCATATCATGGGACAACAATTTCAGTTTGTGCTGTTGCTATTTTAACTGTTTACTCATTGATATAAGATACCTTACAGTTAACTCGTTGTTACCCTTCAAGTCTTCCTGTGGACTTATAATCAAATGAGGTTGTCTACCAAACAGTGTTTCAAAGGGGGACAGATTTAGAGGGGGTCTAGGAGTGGTCCTTATACTATGTAGGACCAACGGAAATGCTTCTGGCCATCCTAGTCCAGTCTCTGCCATGATTTTACTTAACTTATTTTTAATAGTCCCGTTCATCCTCTCTACCTTGGCACTGGCTTGCGGTCGGTAGGGGGTGTGAAGTCGACTATTAATACCCATCAGTTTACACATATTTTGAAAAACATCACCTGTGAAATGAGTACCCCTGTTACTCTTAATAATTTTAGGGATACAGTATCGCCACACAAACTCCTGTACTATTTTCTTGGCAGTAAACGCAGCAGTATTAGTGGCCGCTGGGAAGGCCTCAACCCAGTTGGAAAATACGTCAGTACACACTAATACAGACTTGAGATTCCTGCAGGGTGGTAATTGGATGAAATAAATTTGTATCACCTGGAAAGGTCGGTAGGGATCGCTTTCCCTATGTTCTTCCTCAAGTAGGTCAGACAGGACATTGCTCTCTTTTCTGCTTGTGAAGAAAAGCCCGGTGCACACCAGTATGCTCTCACCAATTTGCACATACCTTGCTTTCCCAGATGAGTCAGACAGTGTGCTGCCTCATCCAGGCTGGGGTAATATGCCTTGGGGGCTACTGGCTTACCTTGTCCGTCCCTCCAGAGCCCGGTGGACTCTTACCCACATCCCTTGGACTTCCAAACTGACTTTTCCTGGATTGAACACAAATTTTGCATCTCAATTAATTTCAACATATCAATTGTTTGAAAAGACATAATTTGTTCTGTTGTTATGTTCATTTTTAACCCTGCTGCCCACTTTGCAGCTTCATCTGCTCTGTTGTTGCCCAGTGACTCCGGATCATCCTCACATGTATGGGCTTTACACTTAATTACTGCCACCATTTTGGGCAGTTGGATTGCTTTTAGTAATTGTTTTATATGTCTGGAATGTGCATCTGGTGTGCCTGCTGCTGTCATAAAATTTCTCAGACGCCATAGAGCTCCGAAATCGTGCACCACTCCGAACGCATACCTAGATTCAGTGTAAATGTTAGCAGATTTGCCTGCTGCCAGTTCACACGCTCTTCTTAGTGCTACTAACTCTGCCACCTGGGCTGAGTGAGGAGGACCAAGGGGTTCAGCTTCTATGATGTCTGTGTCATTTACAACAGCATAACCTGTACATAATTCACCTGTGTCTGTTTGTCTCTGACAACTCCCGTCCATTTAAAATGTCACATCCACGAGAAAGCAGAACAGAGGTCAATGACAGTGAACTGGGTTGCCTTGGGTGGGATCTGCATAAGAATGACAGCTGGATTTGGCACTACGGGAAATTGGCTCTCTACTACCTTATTAACACCTCTAAGGTCTTGTACCAGCCTATAACCCCTCCCACCACTCTTCTTCACCGGAAAGATGGGACTGTTGGCTACACTAGCTGTACGAACTAAAATTCCCTGTTGTAATAATCGCTCAATTATTGGATAATCCCCTAATTCTACCTCCTGTTTTAGTGGGTACTGGGGAATTTTTGGGGCTTGCCCATCGCCTTTTAAATTTTCCATTACGGGGCTTACGTTTGCCATTAATCCAGTGTCTTGTCCATCCTTGGTCCAAAGTGAATCTGGAATTTGGGATAGCATTTGATCTACCCGAGATGGATTTTCATTTAAACTGGTAGAGTGATACATTATCCTTTGGGGAGTGTCCAACATATCCCTCACCTCATGCGCAACTTTCTCTGGGATATCTAGAAATATACCATCAGGGGTACAATATATGACACATCCAATCTTACATAACAAATCCCTTTCCAGTAGGTTAGTAGGAGCTGCTGCTGCCAGGAGGAAAGAATGCCTGGTATGCAACGGCCCAATAGTAACCTCTGTGGATTTTGTTAAAGGATAATATTGCACTTTACCTGTAGCACCCATTGTTGGTACTGTCTCGTTGGTTACCTGAAAATTAACAGGAGATTTTATCACTGACCTGGTCGCCTCTGTGTCTACAAGAAAAGGGTATTTAGTACCAGCTACATTAACCATCATGACTGGCTCTTACCTAGTACCCCCCGTTAACCTGACTATCTGTAGACCACAGGTATGACCTGACCCCTAGCGCTGGCTCCCACTCTTCAATAAAGCATTAACGGCCACAATTGGAGCTGGTGCCTGTTTGATATTTGCTGGTCTCTGCGCATATCCTTTATGGGGATATCCAGGTACTCCCTGGTTAGGGGGTCCTACCCTCTTTGCCGTGCAGCTCTTACTTAGATGTCCTGGCTGGTTGCAATTAAAACACTTTCGTGGAAAGGATTGTTGTGTGGGTTGAGCAGGAGAGAAAGGTGGTGGGTATGGGTAAGGATATTGAGGAAAAGGATATTGTGGGAGGTATGGAGTTTGTGGGTAGTATGGGACTTGTGGCTGTGTATGATAAGTGGGCTAGGGCTGTGTTTGCAGTGGTGTGGGATTGGTGAGGATGTGTAACTGTTCAGGTGCAGGTGTGTCTGCTGGCTGTGTTGTTACCGTAATTTCTTCTAGAGCTTGAATACTGACAGCCATTAGTTTCTCGCTCTGGATCTCTCTCTTCTTTGAGATGTTTTTGTCATGTTCTATGGCGGATTCTATGAGGGTATCGATTGTGACTCCCCTCCAGCCAGGCTGTGAGGTCTGAACCCGGGTTTTTAGGTTCTCTTTAAGGCCATCCATGAGTATAGTGACAATCATTCCCCTGTGGTGAGTGCTATTTGTAATATCTTCTAACCCAGTGTACTGGGTGATAGCCTGCAGAGCCCGGTCGCAATAATCTTCTGCAGATTCACTCTCTTTTTGTTTTATAGTGAAAATTTTGTTCCAGTTAACTACTACTGGAAAATATATACCCAATTGAGTTACAATGTGGGAAATGTTACCTTGGTTTACTTGGTCTGTTAAAGGAACGTCACCATCCAATACACAATCCGTGATAAATTTTGTCACATCGATATTGCGTGGTAGACAGGCCCTTAACACCACTCTTTATTGGTTTGCTCGTGAGAACTACCCAAATTTCTCAAAAGTCTTTGACATTTGGCTATTTCCTTTTTGGGATCTGGGAAATCATTCATGATGGAATTTAGCTCTGCTCTTGTCCAAGGACAATGCATTACCACATCCCTTGTGGGCACTACTCCGTTCACATCCGCATTCCCATTCGGAACAGTGATTGTCCGGATGGGATGCAGACCAGCCGCACTGCTACCTTTTGACATTATTACCTGGCTTGGGGTTTAGTCTGTTGCTGCAATGTATAGTATTAAAAACTTCCTCTACAGGTGCAGAGGATGTTAACACTTCCCGTGCTGTTACTGATGGAGATGGTGGCACCACTTGTGTTTGTTGTGGTGCAGCATTTAACATGTGTACAGCGTGGGAAATTGCAGACATGACAATAGGCTCATTATCCACATCATAAACATTTTATTTATGGTTACTTAAGAGAGGGTACAAATTGCTTGTAACATTTTTATGGGTTTTTTTCAATAACTGTACATGCACCCCCATCCACATAAGGGAAATTCTGGGAAACGGCCTCACACTCTTCATCGTTATCTTAAACCATACGTCACAATACCTTATTGCATAAGCACCGTACTTAGTATGCATAATACGACGGGCTGATCCAAGCGGCGCTTCCATTAGCAGCACATCATTGTCTACCATCTCTATTGTTTGTGTGGCTCCCATCTTGGGACAACTCCTACGTTTTTCAATAAAAATTTAAACTGGTGAAAAGACAGTCAAGATACTTTCACTTACCTACGGACGCCTTTGAAAAAGGGTGTATCCGCGAACCCTATGGAGGACCTCTAGACGCCTCCACTCACCTACGGAAGTAAAGGCCGCTTCCACTCAGCAATCCCTTTTTGACTACGTTTCAACTGCTAGGGGACAGCACCCTTTGTTTTCCAGTTGATTTCGTCCACCATCTCACCAGCTCACAATCATAGTCTAACCAAAACTATGCGGTTCAATTATAGTGTTCAAATAAGCCTAACAGATCACACACATTGATTACTGAACACTATAATCACGCTGGCAGCCGAACCCTAACAAAAATAACCCATACACCTGCCTTGTGTAAAGTAAATGGTAAGCTGCTACCGAGTCACTAGGCCGTCCGTTACGCCTAGCACTTAAGGGTCCTACGATACCCTTAACATTTAGGTCCCATGTTACACCCTAAACAAGTACTCACAGTTACACACTTTTTTCCTGCGCAGAAAAATACACGTTAACCCAGTTATTGGCAACAATTGATAATGTAACCTCAACGGCTTTGTTTAAACACGTGGCAGCACAACCTGAAGTACGTATACGCTATTGTGCGACTAGTCGCATACACAATAATGCGACTACTACACAACCGCATGACTTAACTTTAGCTGCGTACGCAAAAGTGAGTCTCTACTGTGCGCGCAAAAATGCGACTCAGCCACATACACAATACTGCGGCACCCCTTTTTTAGCGTGAAATTCTATCAACAAAGGAAAACAAACTTTTTCCTTTCTTGTCCCTGGATTCTAGTCAGCGTACCGACTCACACGATAACGGGTAGCGATCTCTCAGCATCGAGTGGTTGCAGATAAACTGCGTGTGGCCACTATCCACCCTTCGGTGAGATATCGATAACCGTATGTTTATCGTGTGAATAGGTAAGTGACCTCACTCTACGAGGCCCCAACTAAGGATACTGACTTTTAACCTCTATACGCTCCTGCCTATACCTTCTAAAAACCTGCCTATATCTTCTAAAATTGACGCTATTTGCGTACGCAGTCATACAGTAAAATAAAGACCTTAGACCTTGAACATGTGTTTCCAAAGCACAAAGGGCCTGATTCAGAGCCGCTCGTAAGCGGCCGCTCGTTCGCTCCGAGCGATGTTTGCCCAACTGCGCATGCGTACGGACCGTTATACGCATGCGCGAACCAGTCAGTGCGGCCGAAATTCATGTGCTCGCAAAATAGCGAATGCCTGATAATTTGAGTGACAGGAGTAGGCGTATGTGGGTGGTAACGGGGGAAGGTGCTTGAAAACGGGGAGTGGAGATCCGAACGCAGGCGTGCTTGAAGGTCAAAACGGGCATTTTATGGGTGTGCATAATTAAAACAGCAGCGTCATTGACCACATCACTGGGTTATTTTATAGTCAGAACTGCTCGCAAAATTGTGGTAGCAAAAACCAACCCCAAGAATAGCGAGCAGTTCATACCCTGGTCGATGTACTCGATTAATCTAATAATTGCGGACATGACGTAGGATGCGAGCGGCCAGGGAGCATATTTCTTCAAAAAACGCCCGCAAGTTTTGTTCGCTCGTTCAGACCTAGAGGCGTGAACAGACCGCAAACAGCGAACGGTTGATTTGAATAGCCACCCCTATTTTCTGGACGAGCGAGCGCTAATTGCGTCCGGCTCTGAATCAGGCCCAAAGTATTATTTCAAGCAAAGTACAGTTAGTTACTTGCTGTGATCTAAGTACAATTTAGCGCAAAGAAATTATACAGACCCAAGATAGTTATACATACGCACATGCTCTGGGACCAGATTCCGGCATCAGCAAGAAACCTCCATCAACAGCATCAGCATGAAGACTGAAGACTGGGGTCAGAACACACATATTTATACCCCCACAGAAATAGACTACACAATAGAGAGGTTTGTTGCGATCCCATTGGTTCCCCATCACGGTGCTTCTGTTACAGGACATTTAACAGGTTGATTCAAATGGACACAGACCAGCCTCCAACAGCTGGTTATCTCCGTTTTCCCGCCTCATGCAAATCTAGGCTGTTGGTTTTACAAAGTACATTTTGGTGCTTTAACTTTCTACGCGCCATAAGTTGAGAATGCATGTTGCGATCTTCACACTGATGATACCGGGAAGCTGTTGAGAAAGTGCAGATCATTATAACACCAAACACGGCTTACTTATCATGTATTAAACCTTAGATACCAAATAACCTTTATTTCACAGCATTTGTAATAAATGAATCAAACTTGAATCTTATACCTTTAAACTATGGAACCTTTTACGTGAATGTGCAGTGTGTGAGTGTTAGGGGTTTGGGAAAAGACGCTGGTTAACTTGGGGCAGATGCGTACGCACGAAGCTAATAAACAGCGTTCGCATGCGGGGTATTATGCATTCGCTAATGTGCGACATGTTAACAGCGCAACTGTGTGAATTAATGTGTGTATGTGGTATGGTAAAATATGCGATCGCCTGATGCTAATAATAGCATCGCCATATGTACTTAAGTGTGAGTTTAGCTAAAATGGCGCTGGGGGGCCATTCGCAAAATGGCGTCTTGCAGATCTCATTTTCAAGATGGTGTCTTGCGGCCAGTCGCAAGATGGCGTCGTTTCAATCTAATT
The DNA here is from genome assembly GCA_031769625.1 of Taudactylus pleione. NCBI lineage: Eukaryota > Metazoa > Chordata > Amphibia > Anura > Myobatrachidae > Taudactylus > Taudactylus pleione. Next base: position 4,486,852 of record JAUIMM010000670.1, read on the forward strand.
TTAAGCTGATCTTGTCTCAGCCAATTATCCAGCTTCGACAAGGGCACACGGGTCCCTGGGTCTAGGGGAGCCCACACTGCACTCATTAATCTTATACTTACCTGTCCGTAGTGCTGCTCTGCAGCGCCAGTCAGGCACTGCGGTGCAGCAAAAATCACTGGGAAAATGGTGGTGGCCAATTTCCCAATTACTTGCGCATGCGCAGGACTGCTGTCCTCGGGAAAACTGTGTGGGCTCCATTTTCCTGGAAACCCACGCATGCGCAGTAAATTTTGCCACTAATTGGACAAAAGAAAGAATAGGGATCCGTATATGGCGCACAAATATTTTGCCACTAAGCCAGAATCTACTGCACCTGGTGTACTGCTGGAGACAGGAGGGGGCCTGCACTGAATCTGCACATGGGCCCCCTCCTCTCTTAAAACGCCCTGGCTCACAAATACTGTAATTTTTACCTGAAGGGTTTATTAAAGTACAAATATCAGTGTGCTTTTGGATTAGAAATTGGTGGAAGATGCATTGATTAAGAGATTCTGTCAGACATTCAAGAGAATTTGGCCACAAATCAGACCTTTCATGTTTCCATGGGACCTGAATCTAATTTTGAAGGTGTTGATAGTGGCACCGTTTGAGCCGTTACAGGAAATCTCCTTGAAATATATAACATGGAAAGTGTTCTTTGATTGCAATAACATTAGCTAGTAGAGCGAGTTAACGACAGGCCTTACCTAAATATCATGCCGAATAGGGTGAATGAATCCAGAATTTGTACCTAAAATAATTTCTACTTTCCATCTAAACCAAGATATTACCAGTTTTCTTTCCTCAACTGAAGAATGATAAAGAGAAAGACTTACACACGTTAGACCTTGTGAGAGCAATTTCTGTATGTCTATCCAAAAAGATAGAATTCAAGAAATAATTTATTTACCTACAGGAATCAGAAAAGGCCATGGGCCTAATAAACAGACATATATTATTTATTTATATATAAAAAAATGTATGTGGATTTGGCGCCAGTAACAAATTGCAAAACAAGGTAAAAAATACCAACTTTGGTATGAAGTGTGGATATGCCCAGTATTAATAGGTGGGCGTCAGCTCCCTGTCAATAGTAAGTAGTATTGGAGATATACTACCTGGGAACTGAGAAAAAGGGGGAATTGACTACAAGCGATACTTTCCGCTTAATAAGTGCAATAATACAATTTTTGTGCAAATGATCAAGCATAAAGTGCTTGTTAAAGTGCATAGCTGTGCTTAGCAGTGTAATTACAAGAGGTCCGTGCAATAAGTATAAATACCAATAAATAAAATTAAAAAGATATACAATTTATTTAGGAAATTTAACACAAGAGACAAATAGATAACAAGTAAAATGGGGATGCTCAGTTAAGAGATTTCCTCAATAAAACATAGCCGATTCAATTAGAAAACAAGGTAACTAAAAACTGCATAGTTTGTAAACATTAAAAGTAATAGCTTATCTGAGTCAAGATTCAGAGGAATACACTCTTCCTAGGGTATGATCGCTTTACAATTATTATCTGATGATATAGTCGTCTATAGCCTGATGACGTGTTACTTGGACGCTGCTTTGTTTCGGTGCAAATCCAAATGCGCACCAATGCGAATCAGACTCACATATGCGAACACATACATGCACACACATAGGCACACACATAAAATGGTTCCCACACATTATAGTTAATAATTATTAAAGTTATTGTTAGCTAATAATTATGATGTAAGATGTACTTAAGAGATCTAAGGTTCAGAATACAGTGGACATGTCATGTTTGGTATCATACTAAATCCCTGTTTATTAGCAGACATCCGTTTCTATCGGCAAAGAAATCGCATCATGCGTCCATTAGTTATGGATGATAGGGAGTTATTAAGTAGAATGTTATTAATGATATGCAGTGTTGTAGCCAGTATTAACCAGTTCTTTGGAGGGAAGACACACAATGGGACTGTTGGAAGGCTGATCCATACCCCTGATGACACCGTATGAACTGACCAATGACCAGATTGACCAGAAGCGAGAATCAATGAACACCTGCCAACTTGTCCCTTTGTTATCTCTGTAACCTGTACCGTATATAGGCTTGTGTACTGGCTTCAGTGTACAGACATCTTCTTTGCGACCGCAGACTTCTGGACTGAATGACTGGATACTGGGACCAGTGCGCACGCTTATGTATTGGCTGTACTTATTGTATAATACTTGCTTTTTACTCTAATTGTTAAACTTATATCATGTTACCCCTTCTTACATAAATAACTTTTGTGCTTTAGAACCACACAATTAGACTGGAAAGCAATTCTTTCTAAAGCGACTTGCACCGCAAAATAGCGACTGAACGGTATTAATAGATGGGGGCTCACGACTGATATCACACTGCCGGAGATTACGCAAAGCGTACGGATTTCGGTCCCTCAACAAAGGGTGGACGCGTCATATACCGGTAAGAATGCAATCTGTTCAAAGCCTGTTTATCTCTTTATGTTGTGAAACCGAATATCCGTTTTTGTATAATTTAAGGATCGCTGATTAGGACCTAGGGACAAGAAAGAAAAGTCTGTTTCTTTTATTGTCATTTTTGCGCTGCAATAGGCAATTCGCATATAGCGTATGCATCTTCCCTGTATTGCTGCTACATGTTTAAACAATCGTTTTGATACATAGTCTTGTTGTATTTATAGCGTAATCACTTGTTAAAACCTCAGAATAGTTATTGTCACTTGGGAAAGCAATTTTTCTGCGCAGAAAACAAGGTGTGATATGAATGTGATTGTGATGTGGAAAAACTTTTTTGTTTTGTACTGTTGAAATGAGATAGGGCCGGTTAGGTGTCCAAGAGGTGGGTAGGACAGCCGTAGCAGTATACATAGCAGGTATAACTGGGCAAGAAACCGGAGGTTGTTCTCAGCCAACCCCCAATAGTAATCTCAAAGTCCATTGATAAAGTTAGTGTCTCTGGGCAATGCGATCGGACTGTATGGTGGTGTAAACCGTGATTGTGACTTGGGGTGTTGTGGGAGGAAATCGCTGGCAAGGTTAAGTGTTAATGGAATACTTCAATTCTACCAGTTAGAGACTACTCAAAGTAGGAAGCGGTCGGACAAAGCCTGGTGTAATTTGTCCGGAAAGCAGAATAATTGCATAGGCGCTATTCTGCTCCTCATTGTGTACACTGACAATCACACTTAAGCAGTCGGTTGTGCACAGTGGGAGGAAGTGAGTGGACACAGCTTGTAAGATTCATCCACCGGTTGAAGTCCCTAGTGAAAGTAGTGAAAGCGTTGTCCCAGATGGGTGCTAAGCAGTCACTAGGAATGGTCGATGAGGTGCTGCTTATGAATGGGCCGACTGGATCAGCAACGTATATAATGTATATGAAGTATGGGCCATACACTACGGCGTACTGCAACATATGGGTCAAGATGACCACAGGATGTATGAAACCATTTCCCAAGTTGGCACTTTCGATTCGGAGGTATTAAGTAACGTTAGAGATAACATATGTTTAGTCAAATAGCTGAAAAGTAAAGTACAATGATTGTTTGAAGTTATGGCAGCACAAGGGGAACACGTGGCAAGGTGATGTATGCACGCGCAAAGCAGTGTACTCACACCGCAAGGTAGTGTGCACATGCCGCAAGGTAGCATGTTCATGCCGCAAGCTAGTGTACTCACATGGCAAAGTAGCACGCCGCCAGGTAGCGTACCCATGCTGCAAGGTAGCGTTACTGCACATAAAGAAGAGAGCGCATGCACACCTCTGCCGCCCTATGCGGCCGCAGGTGAAAGTACAGCCGATACCAAAAACAAAGAAATTGTAACAAGTAACTTATATCCTGTAGTAAGTCACCTTAAAGAAAATGTTGTTGTAGAAGATAATGAACCCACAGTAATTTCAACCATTGCCCATGCTGTTCATATGCTAGATGTTCCACAGAGACAAGGTAAGGGAGTAATCCAATCAGCAGGAGCAGCGGCTGAAATTGGTAAGAGTAGTGAAGAGCATAGTAGAAAGGGAACATCCATGGTACCGAAACAGTAAGTCCAGAAATTAATACTGAACATAGTGATGTGGTAGGTATACATCCTGTCCGTACAATAGCAGTTCCCAATGGGAAACTGGACAAAGATGGTATAGTTCCCATCAGGAATGTAGCAATGCATTGTCCATGGACAAGAGCAGAATTGCATGTCAGACTTCCCAGATCCTAGGAAAGAGTTAGCCAAATGCCAGAAATTTGTTAAAGATTTAGGTAATGCTAATGAGCCATCTAATAAAGATTGGCGAGTGGTGTTAAGGGCCTGTCTTCCTTCCAATACTGATGTACAAAAGTTTATTGCGGATTGTATATTGGAGGAGGATGAATCCTTAACTGATGAGGATAACCAGGTAAACATCAAGCAAATAATCACACAGTTGGCCATATACTTTCCAGTGGTAGTGAACTGGAGCAAAATCTTCACTATTAAACAAAAAGATAGTGAATCTGCAGCAGAGTATTTCACCAGAGCGCTGCTAACAATAACCCAGTATACAGGGATATCAGAGATAAAGGATGATGTACACCACAGAGAGGTAGCCGTTATGGTACTAATGGATGGTCTCAAAGATAATCTAAAGACCAGGGTGCAAACCTCTCTACCTAACTGGAGAGGAATTACTGTAGATGCACTTAGAGAATCTGCTATAGAACATGATAAGAACATTTCCAGGAAAAAAGAGACACAAAGCGACAGGTTAATGGCAGTGAGCATTCAGGCTCTAGAGGGAGCATATACACAGCCACAAACTTACAATACATACAAACCATGAAGGTGTTATAATTGCAATCAAGGACACCTAAGGAGGGATTGTAAATTGAGAAATTGGGGGCCACCTAAGAAGGGAACACATAGATACACACAGACAGGGCAATCACAAGATTCTGGAAATTTCCAACAGTTACCCACTCCCATAGTGACAGCAAATGCTCTGCAGGAGAGCAATAGTCAGTGCTAGGGGTCAGGTCATACCTGTAGTCTACAACCAGTCAGGTTAACTGAGAGTACTAGGGAAGAACCTACAATGACAGTTGATATATCTGGTACTAAACACACTTTTCTTGTAGATACAGGGGCGACCAGATCCGTGATAAATTCTCCATTTAATTTACAGGTTACCAACAAGACCATATCAGCAATGGGAGTAACGGGGACAGTACAGCATTACCCTTTAACCAAATCTGCAGAGTTTACTATCGGGCCGCTGCACACCAAGCATTCCTTTCTCCTGGCAGCGGTGGCTACTACTAACCTGCTGGGAAGGGATTTGCTGTGTAAAATGGGATGTGTCATATATTGTACCCCTGATGGTAAATTCCTAGATATGCCAGAGAAGTTTGCGCATGAGGTACAGGATATATTGTACGCACCACAAAGGTTAATGTTGCACTCTGCCGTTCTAGAACAAAGTCCTTCTCAGGTAAAAGAGATGTTATTGCAAATACCGGGTTCCCTCTGGACCAAAGATGGATTGATGGCAAACGTAGCTCCTGTAATGGTTAACTTGAAGAGTGGTAGGCAGGCTCCAAAAATCCCTCAGTACCCATTAAAGCCTGAGGTGGAGCTAGGGATGTATCCCATAATTGAGAGGTTACTGCAACAGAGGATTTTAATTTGTACAGCAAGTTCAGCCAATAGTCCCATTATTCCAGTGAGGAAGAGTGGGGGGAGGAGCTATAGATTAGTACAGGACCTTAGAGGAATTAACAAAGTTGTTGATAGCCAATTCCCCATAGTGCCCAATCCAGCTGTCATCCTCATGCAGATTCCACCGTCTGCTACTCATTTCACTGTCATTGATTTATGTTCTGCTTTCTTCTCTGGCCCTCTTCATCCTGACTGTCAATGTCTATTTGCATTCTCCTACAGAGGGGTACAATATACATGGACATGATTGCCCCAGGACTTCATAGATAGGACCAGTATTTTCTCCCCGGCCTTACTCGACTGTTTGCAATCTTTTCAACCAAGCAATGGGTCTGTCCTAATACAATATGTAGATGATTTGTTGTTGTGCTCTGATTCATTTATGTCATGTTTAAATGAAATGAAATTGTTGTTGCTTCATCTTTCACAAACAAGGCACAAGGTTGCAAAGGACAAATTACAGCCATGCCAGACTAAAGTCAAATACTTAGGACACTGTCTAACCCAGGGGCTACGACACTTGACAACGGACAGAATTCAGGCCATACAGACCATGACACTGCCGCAAAACCAGCAGCAGATCCATACCTTCTTGTGGATTTATGGATATTGCAGGACGTGGATCCCAGGTTTTTCTATTTTGGCATTACCATTGCAGGACTTGGTTTCATCCTCATAACCCAACCATGTCACACACACTGAGGAAACAGAGCAGGCTTTCCTTAACCTTATAGTTATATATAGAGTTATATTGTATGGAAGCTGATGGCTGCGCAGCAGGTGTCCTCATACAGAAACATGGTGATGCTAGCAGACCTGTAGCATACTACAGTGCACAATTGGAGACTGTGGCAAGATCACTCCCGACATGTTTAAGAAGTGTAGCTGCAACTGCACTTCTGGTAAATTAGAGCGAGGATGTAGTATTAGGGCATGATACAACTGTCTATACACCGCATGCAGTATCTACTGTGTTGAATTCTGCCCAAACCAGACATGTCTCTTCAGCAAGGTTCACAAAATGGGAACTAGCTCTGATGGCACCTGCAAATATCGCCATTAAACGGTGCAATATGTTAAATCCAGCAATGTACTTACCATATGTGCCCCGAGATGCACAAAGGGTGGAAGGAGGTGAGTTTCTGGTTGGAGGTAAGTTTTGCAAGTATACTGACACACATGATTGTATGGAATATTTGAATCAGACATTTACTGCAAGACCAGACCTACGTGACACACCATTAGAAGATGTAGATTTGATGTTTTACATGGATGGGAGTTGTCATAGACAGACAGACACAGGAGAACTATGCACAGGTTATGCTGTTGTAGATGACGAGGATGTCATACAGGCTGAACCCCTTGGTCAGATAAAAGAAAGGGAGAACAAAATAGAATTCGTGCATATTTAATAAAACTTGGAATTAGAAAGTAAAATAGGAAATAAATATCACATATCAATAAACATAAATTACACATATATCATGCACAGTATTGGTAAAAAATCAACTTGGCGTCAGACAGTTATGTGGACAGCAGCATTTTGATACTTTTATACAGAAATGTGCCAGTGATTCAAAGATGGTATACACTGTAACTAATGTCCTTAAAAAGAATGTACTGTATCCAATCACACAGGAAAAAAAGATGATTCAATTTCCAAATGTCAGCAAAAAATCGGAAAGTTCAATTCATAAACCAGTGCTATCCTGACTGATGTCCCTGCACTTGTGGTAGTGAAAATATCCCAAGGGGACTAGTTAATAGCAAAGGTTAACCCAGAGAAGCATGTTGACTTTAGTTGTAAATATTCAGTTAGTGCAGTGCTTAGCTGATTCGTGGTATCGACATGACCGGTCTGTACACATCGGGTCAATGATCCTCCTGGTCCCGTCCTCTTACATGCAGCAGGCAGTGTCCGGAATGCCGCTCTGAGGTGGCCATGTGGAGGGAAAACAATGGTCAGAGGTACTGCTCTGTCTGAGCTAGTGCGTGGTGTGATGGGTTAGAAGAGTCAATCCTCTCGCTCTCTGGTCACGCTGTGACCAGGACAGATGGAGCCAATGTGGAACAGCTCATAGTTGGTTCAGGAATGGTAGTGGCTGTATGTGAACCGGTGATTGCCGGAAGGAGACAACTCGTGGGGGTCTGAGAAGTCTGATATGGCAAGTGTCGGTATGGAATGGGATAGTAGGATGGTCTAACGCATTTCTCTGCCTACAGTCATCTGGCAGTTTCCTCAGAGGTAGTGTTTCCTACTTCTCACTCAGACTCAAATATACCAACACTAATTAGTAAAAATTAGATAGCAGGTGTGGTCTCTGCTGATACTCATATAGGGTAACAAGACATGAGGTTGGATTTGGATCTAGTATTGCTGATCACTGAATACATAGATACATACATATATGAAAAGACAGTGTTGTTAATCAATACTCTAAAAAATTAAATCAGATAATAGTAATAAAAATAGTAATGATTAATATATATACAGATAAATTGAAGTAATGAATTTGGTTCTAATAGGATCTAAGGGCCTGATTCAGAGCCGGTCGCTATTTGCGCTCGCTCGTCCAGAAAATAGTGGTGGCTATTCAAATGAACCGTTCGCTGTTTGCGGTCTGTTCACGCCTCTAGGTCTGAACGAGCGAACAATATTTGCGGTCGTTTTTTGGGAAACTATGCCCCCTGTCCGCTCGCATCCTACGTCATGTCCGCTATTTATTAGATTAATCGAGTACATCGAACAGGGTATGAGCTGCTCGCTATTCTTGTGGTTGGTTTTTGCTACCACAATTTTGCAAGCAGTTCTGGCTATAAAATAACCCAGTGACGTGGTCAATGACGCTGCTGTTTTAAATATGCACACCCATAAAACGCCCATTTTGACCTTTAAGCACGCCTGCGATCGGATCTCCACTCCCCGTTTTCAAGCACCTTCCCCTGTTACCACCCACATACGCCTCATCCTGTCACTCAAATTAGCAGGCATTCGCTATTTTGCGAGCACATGAATTTCGGCCGCACTGACTGGTTCGTGCATGCGTATAACGATCCGTACGCATGCGCCGTTGAGCAAACATCGCTCTGAGTGAACGAGCTGTCACTTACGAGTGGCTCTGAATCAGGCCCTAAGATCGGATTAAAAAAAGGAAATATGCATTAAACCAGACAGAGACATATGTATTAAACCATAAAAGGTATCAAATAATTGCATGTACCTGTATTATAACTAAAATAAAATTGATAGAAGTGCATACAGATGTCTGTACATTCATGATGCTACAAGAGATAAATTAAACAAAGGTACTGAAATAAACCAAATTAATTAAATTCCAATGCCTTAAGGCTGGATTAATATTGCTAAGTGTCAATAACATATCAATAAAAAATTCTATTGGGTAGATTTAATAAATTATACCTTATTCTAATCAAAATAAAATCTTAAATAAAAAGTGTGAACACATTTTACAAGAGGGGAAGTTTAATAGCAACAGATATATTCCACCCGGGGGGACTCCAAAGAAATGGAAAATAACTAAATATACATTTGGAATATATATGTTTTAATATGAAATAAAACAATAGTAGATGGTTATGGATCAGACGAGAAGAAAAGTGCGGAATTAGGTGCAGCGTCGGCATGTCCACACCTCTGAGATATATTTAGACTCAGAGTAAGTGGGCATGACGACGGTGCACCCAGTCCACTCTAGTGCTGAATTGATTCTCACATAGAAAAGTCATCCTATACTTGACCTCCAATTAGCCCACAGGGAACTGTGGTAGCAATAGGGGAAACATAGGAAGATACTCTCAGATGTTGTTTAATTCAACCGTATCATTAAGACCTAGTGGAGTCATAGTATTGAGCTTAAAAATCCAGTAGGCTTCTCGTCTACATAAAATCCTAAATCTATCACTCCCTCTTTGTGTAAGTTTTACTTTATTGATGGCCATAATAGTCATACTTCTCTTAACATTTTGGGGACAACTGTTAATATGTTGTGAAAGGCTATGTAATTTATAGCCCTTCAGAACATTTTGTCTGTGCTCCAAGAACCTAATGTGTAAGCTATGGGTCGTTCTGCCCACATACTGGATACCACAGTTACATTGTATTACATATATGACTAATTGTGACCTGCAGTTCAAAAAACCCCTTGGTCCACCTCACTCAGCCCAGGTGGCTGAACTAGTGGCATTAAGGAGAGCGTGCGAGTTGGCAGAAGGTAAATCAGTTAATATATACACTGACTCTAGGTACGCCTTTGGGGTAGTACATGATTTTGGGGCTCTTTGGTGTCTTAGGAACTTTATGAAAGCAGCAGGCACACCAGTAGCACATTCACAACACATAAAAGGACTTCTGACAGCAATTCAGTTACCGAAGGCAATAGCTGTCATGAAATTCAAAACCCACACATGCGAAGAAGACCCGGTGTCGATGGGCAATAACAGAGCAGATGAAGCTGCCAAATGGGCAGCAGGGTAAAGTGTAAAAATACCAACTAACAAAGTGATGGTCTTCCAGACAATAGACACACAGAAATTAATTGAATTGCAAGATGTGTTCCCTACAGGAAAAGGCGGTCTGGAGATCGAAGGGATGTGGTCAGGAGTCCTCTGGAGAGATGGACAAAGTAGGCCTGTTGCTCCCACGGCATACTACCCAGGCCTGGCTGAGGCAGCGCATGGTCTGACTCACCTGGGAAAACAAGGTATGTGCAAGTTGGTCAGAGCATATTGGTGTGCACTAGGCTTTTCTTAATCAAGCTGGAAAGAGAGCAATGTCCTGTCTGACTTGTTTGAGGAAAAATGTTGGGAAGACAATACCAATCAAGCCATCCCATATCCCTCCGACAGATGGACCTTTTCAGGTAATGCATATTGACTTCATCCAATTACCACCTTGCAGGAATCTCAAGTATGTATTAGTTTGTACTGATGTATTTTCTAATTGGGCAGAGGCATATCCAGCTGCCACTAATACTGCTGTTTTTACTGCTAAGAAGATTGTTCAGGAGTTTTCATGCAGATACGGTATCCCTAGAATCATAGAAAGTGATAGGGGTACTCATTTCACTGGTGATGTTTTCCAGAACATGTGTAAACTTATGGGAATCAATAATAGACTTCACACCCCCTACCGACCGCAAGCCAGTGCCAAGGTGGAGAGGATAAACGGTACTATTGAGAATAAACTGAGCAAGATAATGGCAGAAACTTGAGTAGGATGGCCAGAAGCCTTACCGCTCGTCTTCCATAGCATCAGAACCACTCCTAGACCTCCTCTTAATTTGTCCCCCTTTGAGATACTGTTTGGAAGGCAACCTCATTTGATCATAGGTCCACAGGATGAGTTGAAGTGTAATAATGAGGTTACTGTGCAATATCTTATAAAAATAAGCAGACAATTGAAACAACAGCAACAGAAACTGAAAATGTTGTTACCTGGTATGCCAGAAACAAACTGTCATGATGTTGAACCTGGAAAATATGTTATGATCCGAAATTTGTTATGCTCAGGTTGTTTAACAGACCGGTGGGAAGGTCCTTACCAAGTGTTGATGACAAGTACCACATCTTTGAAGGTAGCAGAAAGCGATACCTGGGTCCATTCCACTCACTGCCGAAAAGTCAACCACCCGAAGGAGGTACAAGGCGAAGTCGAGACAGACAACGTGGACCTGTTGATTGCGAACCTGTTCCAGGGGAACTAGAGACTGCAGTGAAAACACCTGAGCCAGAGACGTGTACAGACTACTATTCAGCAATGGAGTGGCGATTTGATTCTCTTTGTTGTTCCTGGGTTCTTCTCATTTTTATTTGTTTCAGGATTTCTTATTTCTGTGATGGAGGACAGATGACGGAGAGGGAGGCCGATAGTGATGTCAATAGAGTGAAGTCAGAGGAGAGAGCAATAGAACGATCATGGCTACATATGGTCTAACTTAGTTCAGGGATTGTTAAGAGATCTGTTAGCCATGGAACTCAGAGATAGTGTGAGGGGCTATTGTCTGAGGAATATTGTATCTCTGAGTACTGTGGATCCCTAGTTGATGAGAAATGCATCCAACGATGCCAGTCCAAGAGCTATCTGTATAATAATGAATCATGCGCTCCCAGTGATAAGCAGCTTTCTTTTAAATGGCCAGATCACTGGCCAGGTAAGGGTTAATGTATGCTAAAGAAGCGCTTGTATAGTGGATGAAGTGATAAAGTCCTACCGGATGAAACGCGTTGGTGTTTAGACTACCCCTGACGTCACTATTCCAGTGAGCGCGAATTCCTCTCCATGAGAACGGCAGATTTCCACCAGGCAGAAGAGTGCAGAAAGACGCTGCTCTGGCGAGCCACTGATATTACAAGCGGCAGACGGAATTGTCATACAGCTGATTATACTGCAGCCACCTGGACACACCCAGCCCCCGCACGGAGAAGATCTTACACAGGGACAGGTAGGGTCAGTTTATCCCACTTACCCTGGTATCCAGCGCCCACGTCTTAATGGGGAAACCTTTTCAGGACAATCCATTTTTCACTGAAAGCGCTTAAACATTTATCTACGTTATATGTATTGAGTGTTATTGTGTGTATGTTTCACTATTGCTGGTATTACATTTAAGCACTATCCACTATACAAGCGCTTCTTTAGCATACATTAACCCTTACCTGGCCAGTGATCTGGCCATTTAAAAGAAAGCTGCTTATCACTGGGAGCGCATGATTCATTATTATATTGTCAATACTTAATTGTATAAATCCTTGCTGCACCCAGTACTTATACACACCTATATATCCAAATAAAAATATGTCTGAGATTAGGCACATTCATCGGAACTTTAAGAGTGCTGATTTTTTTTAGCATTAACTTAAAGGCTAAAGATTTACCCAATAAAGAAAAGGGGTTTTGCGCTAAATTTTTAGAATTTGAAAAACTCTGTATATCAGAAACAAAACAATGGTGGGAAATCACCACATTAGAGAGATATACAGAATGTAACCTTATTCCTAGAGGTTTGCAATTGCAAAAGAATCCCACGTTTACACCTAAAAATAATGATTTCCACCAAGAATGGAACAGAATCCTGGATGAGGCATCTATGAAACTGATCAGATTAATCATTCAAGACAGAAAGGAATCGTTACAGGACATACAGGATTGTATAAAGAAATATGAAGAATTTATTCCAGTTAAGAACATGGAAGATTATAAGAAGCTAATTCAGTTCACTAACACAAAAATTGATGAAATTGAAGGAGACATAAAGGAGCGGAAGAGAAGGAAATTTTGGAGAGACTTAGAAGATAAAAAAACTTTATGATCCAAGCATCTGTAAAACCAAGTTTCATGCAGAACAGAAAAAACATCTCAAAGAAGAACCACCCAGATAACAGGAAAAGAAGTTTCAGAAGAATTACCTATTAAAAACCCCCAGAGAACAACCTAGAAGCAGAACATATCTACCATACAACAAAAGGAATTTTAGCTATCAAAATTTCAATCAATCCACAAGTCATCAAAGAACTCACAAATCCCAATCAGCTCACAACTCCTTTGAAATATGAAGAAAAGAAGCATTGAAACTAAATGAACAAGAAGCTTTCCAGCTCAGACAAAGAATCACACAAAGAGATACAGAAAATGCTATTGTTGATTGCACTAGTCTTAAGAAGAGATCCAGAAATAATTCAACGGAAGATTTTTTAGAACTTCTGGACAGTTTGGACAACTCCAATATAAGTCCGCAAACAAAGAAACTTCGAAAAAATGGAATGGAAGAGGAAAGAGAGGAAGAGGGTTAACACAGAAATCTTCCATAAACGGGACCACTTCTACTGTAGGAAACAATCAGAGTGGAATATTTAATTTGAGCTCTACATTACTCTCTGACGATCAACAAAACCTTTTAAAAAAAGGACTTAAATTCGCACCACAATCCCTACCAAACAAATTTGAGATGTACATTGACTTACATAAGTTTATGAGGAAGATCTGCCTCAAAAAATATTTTCAAAAAAATCCCATATTAAGGACCAATGTGGAACAAAGAAATAATGAACAAAGTATTAAACATACAAATTTGAAACCTCCAAGCAACTTTTTTCCCAGTTTTATGAAGGGTTCAGTCCTAGAAACATTCCAAAAACTAGTGGAACGAGACATAGAAAACATGCCGGAGAAACCCACCATCAAAATGAATCTAAATAAAGGAGAAATTCAAGCTCTACAAGAATTGAAGAAGAATAAAGAAATAATCATCAAAACAGCGGACAAAGGTGGAGGATTGGTGATCATGAATAAAAGTAACTATCTAGCAGAAACAGAAAGACTTTTATCAGAAGACACAACATATAAAAAACTTGAAAGAGACCCTCTAGAAACTTATAAGAAAGAATTGGAAGAACATCTTAAAGAAGGATTAGATTTGGGCATTCTAAACAAGAAAGAGTTTGACTATTTAAACATCAGCACACCCAGAACACCAGTATTTTATCAACTTCCTAAAATTCATAAGGACCCACAGAATCCACCTGGGAGACCGATAGTATCCGGCATCCAATCCCTAACTTCTAATCTTTCTGGATACGTGGACATCTTTCTGCAACCATTAGTTGTACAACAAAGGAGCTATATAAAAGACACCACATTCATACTTCAACAACTGAATAACATTTTATGGAAGGAGTCATATATCCTGGTAACCTGCGATGTCAAATCTTTATACACCTGTATCCGCCATGCTGACGGTTGCGCACATACATATCATTATTTGAACTGTATGTCTAACCTTCCCAACCAACAAATAAACTTCCTTATGAGTAGTATTGAGTTCATATTGGACCATAATTATTTTTGGTATCAGGATCACTTTTTTAAGCAAGAGACTGGGACTGCAATGGGTAGTCGCTTTGCGCCTAGTTATGCGAACCTGTTTGTCGCCAAGTGGGAGGACGACCATGTATGGAATAACAACCCATTTCTAAAGCATTTGATAAAATGGAAAAGATATATAGATGATGTCATATTTATCTGGGATGGAGAAGAAGCAATACTTACCAAATTTCTGACCTACATCAATAACAATTCATTGAATCTGGAGTTTACTCACAATTATAGTAAACAGAGTATTCAATTTTTGGACCTGGAGATATATATAGAGGACAACACATTACAGACACGGACATTTTTCAAAAAAGTTGATTGTAACAACTATCTTCTGTCCTCCAGTAATCACCATCCAAAATGGATTGGTAATATCCCAGGGGGACAATTCCAAAGAATCAAAAGAAACTGTACAGATAATGTAACCTTTAAAGAACAAAGCAACTTTCTCAAAAAAAGATTCTTGGAAAGAAATGATTCAGAAAAAAACATCGATCACAGTTTGAAAAGAGTAGAAGAAATGAAAAGAGAAGATCTGCTACTCTACAAAAATAAAAAAGAACAGAGCCCACCTAAGACCCTTTTCATCACTCAATACAATAGCTACACTAAGGGATTGGAAAAGAGTCTAAAGAAACATTGGCACCTATTGGAACTTGATCCAGAGATAAAAAATGAAATTACCAGCAAGCCCAGTATTGTCTACAAGAAAGCACGAACTCTACAAAACATACTTACGGAAAGTTGTATACCTCCAGAGAGACTGAATTTTACACAGAAACAAAAAGGATTTAATCACTGTCTAAATTGTAAAGCCTGCAGGGAAACAGGCAAGAAATCCACCAAAACGATTACAGAATTTTGTTCCAATACGAACAAGAAAAAATTCAACATCACCCAGAGTTTGAGCTGCCACACCGAAGGTGTGGTTTACCTACTGGAATGTCCTTGCGGACTCCAGTATGTGGGCCGAACGATAAGGCAATTAAAAACAAGAATAGGAGAACATGTTTACAATATACATAAAGGTCTAACCACACACAGTGTCTCCAATCACTTTTTGATGCACCATAACAAAGATCCTAAAGGAATGAAATTTATGGCAATTAAAAAAGTGGAAAAAGATTGGAGAGGGGGCCAATATATAGAAAAAATTTCAAGAACAGAAACTGAATGGATATACAGAATTGGAACCCTACACCCCAAGGGTCTAAATATAGACTTTGATTTAGGAGTTTTTCTCAAATTATAATCTGTATCAATTTTTCATTTAAAGACTGATTGATTTTATATTTATTTATTTATTGTTTATATGATACAATCCAGCAAAAAATGGAACAACATGATACACTCTACTGATAATGTAATGTAAATGTTTGTCTGTTAGCATTCTGTGATTTTACATTCGCATTAATTGGCTTATTATTAAACCAATTATAACTGCACACTACTTTTAAACAGATTTTATTAATAAAATTCATTTATCATTTTTATTGTATACACATATTAAAGAAATGCACACTTTTAGATTGCCCAGCTTTTTATCCCGTTATCCGGCTAAATATGCGGGATTGAGACATGTCTGATTGACATAATTAACCAGCCAATTACCAGGCTAGCACAAGGATAAAAGGTGAACAAGGGCTTCACAGCAACACCTTGATAAAGTCCTACCGGATGAAACGTGTTGGTGTTTAGACTACCCCTGACGTCACTATTCCAGTGAGCACGAATTCCTCTCCGTGAGAACGGCAGATTTCTACCAGGCAGAAGAGTGCAGAAAGACGCTGCTCCGGCGAGCCACTGATATTACAAGCGGCAGACGGAATTGTCGTACAGCTGATTATACTGCAGCCACCTGGACACACCCAGCCCCCTCACGGAGAAGATCTTACACAGGGACAGGTAGGGTCAGTTTATCCCACTTACCCTGGTATCCAGCGCCCACGTCTTAATGGGGAAACCTTTTCAGGACACTTCATTTTTCACTGAAAGCGCTTAAACATTTATCTACGTTATATGTATTGAGTGTTATTGTGTGTATGTTTCACTATTGCTGGTATTACATTTAAGCACTATCCACTATACAAGCGCTTCTTTAGCATACATCAAGAGCTATCTGTATTTGGGTGGGCAGCCTTTAGAGGATTATCATTCCTTAGTGGGTAAGGTCTTAAACCAGCCTTAGTGTTGGGTGTGCTCTCACGTGCCTCAGGGACAACATAATGTAGGATTAGTACCATTCCCATTAAATTTATCGGAGGTCCTTGAATTACAGGGAGGGAGGTCCATAGATGGGAAGTATAACATCACCAGGTCCCCTAGTTTAAAGCTCCACCAAAACTCTATAGATTGGTCTTTGCTGTGTCTAAACATTTCATACATAGAAAGACTGGAGAATTGGGAAGCAGACTTATTGAATCAGACAATGGCTCACCACACAAGTAGTGGCGAACTCCAGAGACGAGGATGTCTGAACAAACCAAGTGTGGTATCTATTGGAAAAGTTCCTATGGGTTATTGTCGAAATGTTATTCAGGCTGAAACGTGCCTTGAGCAGATGAGGACAATAGGTATAGGTAGTTTTGTGATATTGTGCACGTTCATAATATACCTTATGTCCTCCCAGATAATGTATACTATGTTTGTGGGCTTATTCTTGGTTATCTCTGAGTTCCAAAGGTTTATGTTTTATAGGTAAATTGGTCCCAGAGGTAATGAGCCTTACACATGATGAAATGATTGGTATCCACAAAACCACACCACCTCCATACATACATATGCAGTATGAACATCGTGACAAAAGAAATATGATCCCTGGTGAAGAACATCTAGCCACACAGTTGATTAGTGAAACAACTGGCTTCCAAATTATGGTAGCATTAGATCCCACCAGGATCGCTCGGGGAACTTTAAATTTTAGATACATCCAAGACCTGGCTAAATTAATAGATAACATCACCAAGATGTATGATGACACTTTCAGGTATACGGGTAAGGAGCTACAGGCTTATAAAAAGGAATTGGTACAACATAGGCTAGTGTTAAACTACCTGACATCTATTACTAGTGGATATTGTGTGACTTTGGCCACCCAATTTGGTGTCAAGTGTTGCACGTCCATCACCAATAATACTAATGACCCCAAAGAGGTGATTGACTGGAGAATGGATGAAATCCTACAACTGAAATGGGAATTTTGGAGGGACCATATACTTCCTTGTATGAGACTGAGGTAAAAGGTAGAGAAATGCTTCTCATGGTTAAATTCTGTAAAATGGTTCTCCGGTCTGGGAGAGTGGGTACACTGTATTGCTAGTATAGGTAAGCGCCTTATTCTTATACTTGTTGTCATTTTAGTAATTGGGTTTATGTGTCAGATGTGTTCCTACTGTGTTGAAGTGTGGAAAATGTACCACCAAGGTAAACAGTGAAAATGAAACCATAATGGTGGTGAGTAGTGGTAGTATAGGTACTAAGCTTGATAAAGAACTGCATTACAATCCTGCATTGAATGTACCATAAGATAATAAAATGTGAATAGGCTGAGTCAGATATAATAAAATGTATTGTCAATGTTACATTAAACATCATAGATAATGTAGTCTCAATACCCCCAAACTTCCTTTATAGGTTAGATGAATTCCCACATCCTAACAATGGTCCCCTATAGATCCGCAGATGGCGTATAAGGGTTGTTCTACCCTTTCCTGAAAGGCATTATTGACGGTTCAATGACCGAGTTGTGTCATACCATTTAGAACATTGAATAATAATTTATGTCTGACTAAATAGATTAAGAATAGAATATGATAGTGTTATATTTGCTATCAAAGGGTGGACTGTCAAAGTCAAATAATTAGGTATGATTGCTTTACAATTATTATCTGACGATATAGTCGTCTATAGCCTGATGACGTGTTACTTGGACGCTACTCTGCGTCGGTGCAAATCCAAATGCGCAACAATGCGAATCGGCCACACATATGTAAATACATGCATACACACACATAGGCACACACATAAAATGGTTCCCACACATTATAGTTAATAACCGGAGTTATTAAAAGGTATTGTTAGCTAATAATTATGATGTAAGATGTACTTAAAAGAGATCTAAGGTTCAGAATACAGTGGACATGTCATGTTTGGCATCATACTAAATCCCTGTTTATTTGCAGACATCCGTTTCTATCGGCAAAGAAGTCGATTCATGCGTCCGCAAGTTATGGATGATAGGGAGTTATTAAGTAGATTGTTATTACTTGTATGCAGTGTTATAGCCAGATTTAACCAATTCTTCGGCGGGAAGATACACAATGGGACTGTTGGAAGACTGACCCATACTCCTGATGACACCATATCAACTGACCAATGACCAGTGGCAAGAATCAATGAAAACCTGCCAACTTGTCCCTTTGTTATCTCTGTAACCTGTACTATATATACAGGCTTGTGTACTGGCTTCAGTGTACAGACATCTTCTTTGCGACCGCAAACTTCTGGACTGAATGACTGTATCCTGTGTTACCCCTTTTTACATAAATAACTTTTGTGCTTTGGAACCACACAATTAGACTGGAAAGCAATTCTTTCTAAAGCGACTTGCACCGCAAAATAGCGGCTGAACGGCATTAATACAAGAAATAGGGTTACCAACGCGTTTCGTCCATTGACTTTTTCATGGGGATAGAGGTTAAGGTGTAATGTTCACCTATTTATACCACCCTTTAATTTCATTAGGGACTGATCACTTCCGGGTCAGGGTTGAAGCCTGCACCAAGTAAATTTGCCTACATAGCACATTCCCATATGGGGTGTGTGTAAATACTAACAATGGGAGCATATGAATACACTGAATAGAGAGCATAAAAAATTTGAGAGTCCAAAGTTCCTTTACTGGCACAGTTCCATCCAGGATCCTCAGCGATACGTCACTTCCGCCCTCTCTGGATGTCGCATGTGTGCTTCCGTCCTCTCCGGATATCGCGTGTGTGTTTGCTTCTGCCAGGTGTATCCCATCGCATCTGCCTGCCTGCTACGTTCTGGACTGTTGCACTGACCTGGCGTCTGAGACCGGGGTTAAGTGACACATGATCCAAGGAATTCCGCCCTTACAGTCCTGGTCCATGTGATGTACTTCCGCCCTTAGTCTTCCGCTCATACTATATCACCAGTGTATTGAGATAGCCTCTAAATGGGTATCCAAGGTACCTATAATTAAGCAGAATCCATCATGAATATAAGATACATCAATTGTAAAGAGCGGGATTAGTCACATGGTTTATCAATGTGAAAAACTTGTATTAAAAGGCAATTATTTATCATTACAATGTGAGTAATGAGTTTAATAAACAGTTAAATGGAAATGAGGAATGTGTGTGTAATAGTTGGATAAATAATTCTAGCTTTGTTGAAAGATGATGATGAGAAATAAGTAAGGATAAAGTTCACAAGTTCCATATTTCATGAATTGGTCCTCCTGTAAACGAGTCTTTAAAAGCAATTAATGATAAATTAAGATGAGGTAGGTGATTAGATTAAGTTGTGGTCCTCCAGATTTTTTGAAATTTTTTAAATTTGTTTAGACATGCATTGTTTTTGTTCTTAATAACTAATTCTTGAAGCAGGTGTTTTAAAGGTTGTTTCAAAATTTTTCTTAGAGCAGCTTCTTCTAGGGTGCCTTACATGGGTTCCTCAAGTGATGTATCTCTAAAGTAATATGCGCGCCCTTTAGGACTCTAGTAACTACAACACCAGGTCTTCCATCCAGGTGCTGGCCGGGCCCTGTCATGTATAGCTTCCAAGATCAGACGAGTTTGGGCACACGCATACTGGTATGAGTGTAGATACTCATGAGTTCCCTCATATCCTTATTCCCATCACCGTTTTTCTCCCAGCAGGACTGATTGATAGCTTCTTGTGGATTGTATTTATTACTACACCTAGTATTCTCTGGGGTCTCCCTCCCAGATACTTGTCAGGCCCAAAACATGATTCAACCCATCAGGGTGCCCACTAAATGGGCCTTTTAATGTTGGTATGGTAGTAGTGGCCCGTTCTATAAGACTGAGAAATCTTTAATCTCTTAAGCTGCATACACACGGTACGATCTGCACAACCAACGATATACCTGAACGATTTCCCTTGAACCTTCTGTAGTGCAGGACAAATGATATTGGGTGTACACACTGGAAGATATCCATGATAGATATATTTCAGTGAAATCATCCTGCCACATCTCTGAACATCCAAATCTTGATGAAATCGTCCAAGTTGGCCTGCATGTACGGATGACCATAGATATCATTATCGTCCATGCGGGAATGTGCATCATTGGTCGTTCGTTGGTCGTTCACTGCATAAAAATGAACGATATGAACGATTGATCGTTGAACGATATCGTTATAATACCGCGTGTATGCACCTTAACATACAGTAGGAATGGAAACTGAAGCAGTAAGAACAGACCTCTCACAAGCAGGGGTGTATCTATAAGAGGTGCAGGGTGTGCAGGGCACATGGGCCCCTGGGTCTAGGGGGGCCCACACTGCACTCATTAATCTTATACTTACCTGTCCGTAGTGCTGCTCAATTCGTGAACTAAAACCCCACTGTTTATTATGTTTATTATTATTATTATTATTATTATTAGTTATTATGGTGAGTGCAGAGCCACTGTGATTTCTATTTCAACTATGTGGTCACATACCATGTTGCACCCCAAATCTAGGAATGGTGAGTGTCGAAGCCGGATAATTGGCTGAGACAGGATCAGTTTAAAATTAGATCGAGGCGACGCCATTTTGCGAATGGCAATGAGACGCCATTTTGCGACTGGCTGCCCAGCGCCATTTTAATAAAACTCACCATTATAAGTACATATAGCGATGCTATTATTTAGCGTCGTGCCATTCCCACGCAATAGACAGAAGTTAAAAGTCCTCACCACATAAACACAGACAGTCACTAGTACATATAAAATAATTATCCCTGCAAAACACGCACCATAGTGTACTCCACAAAACATATAGTCGCACAACGCTAACTAGCGTCTTTTCCCAAGTCCCCAATACTTACATACTGCACACTTACAGGAAAGGTTCCCTAGTATTAAAGTGTAATATTCAAGGTTTATTCAGTGATTATTAATGTTGTGTAATAAAGGTTATTTGATATCTAAGGTTTAGTACATGGTAAGCAGACAGTTTTTGGTGTTGTACTGATCCAATGTGTCTCCACAGATTTCCGGTATCATCGGTGAGAAGATCGGAACCTGCGTCTGCAAACTATGGACTATAGAGAGTTAAAACATTAAAATGTACTCTGTAATGTTAGCAGCTTAGATTTAGCATGCAGCGGGAAAAAGGACACAAAGGGCGGTTGGAGGCTGTTTGTGTCCATTTGAAATTGTCCTATAAACTATCCTGCAACAGAAACAACTTTAAGAAGAACCAATGGAATCATGCCAAACTTGCCTATTGTATTCTCTATCCCTAAAAGAGAATGTATGTGCGCTCTCTGACCCCAATAGAGAGAGTCTTCTTGCTGTGCTGTTTACGGAGGTTTCTAATGCTGATGCCGGTATCTGGGCCCACTGTGTCTCCACAGATTTCCAGTATCATCGGTGAGAAGATCGGAACCTGCGTCTGCAAACTATGGACTATAGAGAGTTAAAACATTAAAATGTACTCTGTAATGTTAGCAGCTTAGATTAGCATGCAGCGGGAAAAAGGACACAAAAGGCGGTTGGAGGCTGTTTGTGTCCATTTGAAATGGTCCTATAAACTATCCTGTAACAGAAACAACTTTAAGAAGAACCAATGGAATCATGCCAAACTTGCCTATTGTATTGTCTATCCCTAAAAGATTATATATGTGCGCTCTCTGACCCCAGAGTCTTCTTGCTGTGCTGTTGCGGTTTCTAATGCTGATACCGGTATCTGGGCCCAGAGCACATGCGTATATAACAACTGTACCTTGGGTCTGTATGATTTATTTGCGCTAATTGTCTTTAGATCACAGCGTGTAACCATCTGTTTTTATATTGAATAATAACTTTTTGTGCTTTGGAACCACATTCACAGTCTGAAGGCATTTATTTACTGGGCGACTCATTACGCTAAATTGCGACAATTTTAGAAGGTATAGGCAGGATTTAGAAGGTTTAGGTAGGATTGCATAGAGGTTTAAATTAGGTATCCATAGTTGGGGGCTCGCAGTGTTAATCACGCTACCGGTCACTTGGTAACACTCGGTAGCGATCTCTCAGCAAAAGGGTGGAGGCGCCTAGCAGGAAAACGCATTGTGCCTTCGAAATCTGTTACCACTGTTGTTGCTGAGAGTCCGCTACCTGTTATTGTGGCTTTAGGAGCGCTGATTGAGAATCCAGGGACGAGGGAGGAAAAAGTTTGTTTTCCTTCATCGATAGTTATTTTTGTGTGTTAAAAAGGGGAAGTCGCATTATTGTGTATGCGACCAAGTCACACTATAACATAAAAATAATACGTGTTGTGCAGTAGTTGCATTATTGTGTATGCGACTAGTCGCACAATAGCGTATACGTATTTCCTCTATTGATGCCACGTGTTTTAAACAAAGCCGTTGAGGGTGCACGGTGATGTTGATAGATAGCGTTGTTGTAAATACAGTAATCAGTGTTGCCATAATCTGGGAAAACGTATATTTTTCTGCGCAGGAAAAAAGTGTGCAACAGCGAGCATTTGTTGGTTTAGGGTGTAACACGGTTCCTAAAAGGTTAAGGGTATCACAGGATCCTTAAGTGCTAGGCGCAAGGGTTGGCCTAGTAGCACGGTAGTAGATACCGTTCTAACACATAAGCAGGTGTATCTGTTGTCTTTGTTGTAGGTTCGGCTCCCAGTGTGATTACAGTATTCAGTGATCAGTTAGGGTTATTTGAGCAATGTAATTGAACCGCACAGTTTTGGCTAAATTGTGATTGTGAACTGGGTAGAGGGTGGACGAAATCACTGAAAAGGGTAATTATTATTGGAATATTTACATGCTAGCAGTTGAACGGTAGTCAAAAAGGGATTAGGTGCGTGGAAGCAGACTGGTTATTCTTCCATAGGTGTGTGGGCGCATCCTGTTAATATCGTCTGTCTTTCACCAGTTTAAATCTCTATTGAAAAGCTTAGGGTTCTCCCAGATGGGGGCCAAGCAAACGGTAGAGATGTTAGATGATGTGCTGCTGTTGGAAGCGCCGCTTAGGTCGGCAAGCCATATTATGCATACTAAGTATGGTGCTTATGCAATTAGGTACTGTGATGTATGATTTAAAATGACGATGAAGAGTGTTAGACCTTTTCCCAAAATTGGCAGCTTTGATAAGGAGGTATTGAACAATGTCCTAGATAGCATCTGTATGGTGCGCTCTCGAATGAAAAAGGTAAAATATAAGGAGTGTTTAAAATTATGGCAGCGTGAGGGGAATGCGTGGCTTAAAGGTGTGCACGCGATGCAAACTAGCGTCACGAGCACGTTACCGGAGAGTACACACGCAGCGCTAAACTGCGCTGCGTGCGCGCTAAACTGTGCTGCGTGCGCGCTATGAGATAGCGCGCACGTGCAGCAAGGTAGCGTTGCGGAAGGTACTGCCAGGGTTCACGCGCACCACCCCCACCCTATGCAGATGGGGGTGCAGGTACAGTTGTTGAAAAAACCCATAAAAATGTAACAAATAAATTGTACCCTCTTAAGTAATCATAAGGAAAATGTTTATGATGCGGATGATCAGCCTATTGTTATGTCTGCCATTTCCCATGCTGTACATATGTTAGATGCTCCACCACAACAAGCACAAGTGGTGCCGCCATCTTCATCAGGGATAGTACAGGAAGTGTAAACATCCACTGCACCCGTAGAGGAAGTTGTTAACCCTATACGTAGCAGTAATAGACTAAATCCCCAGCCAGGTAATAAGGTCAAAAGTAGCAGTGAGGCCAGTCTGCATCCCATCCGAACAATAACTGTTCTGAATGGGAATGTGGATGCGAACGGTGTAGTGCCCACAAGGGAGGTAGCAATGCATTGTCCTTGGATAAGAGCGGAGCTAAATTCTATAATTAATGATTTCCACGATCTTAAAAAGGAATAATCCAAATGCCAAAGATTTTTGAAAAATTTGGGTAGTTCTCACTAACCAACCAATAAAGATTGGTGAGTGGTGTTAAGGGCTTGTCTTCCATGCAATAACGACGTGACAAAATTTATCACGGATTGTGTATTGGATGGAGATGTTCCCTTAACAGACGAAGTTAACCGAGGTAACATTTCCCGTATTATAACTCAATTGGGTGTATATTTTCCAGTAGTAGTTAACTGGAGCAAAATTTTCACCATAAAACAAAAAGAGAGTGAATCTGCAGAGGATTATTGTAACCGAGCTCTGCAGGCTATCACCCAGTACACTGGGTTACAAGATATTAAAGATAGCACTGATCACAGGGGAATGATTGTCACTGTACTTATGGATGGTCTAAAAGAGAACCTAAAGACCCGAGTTCAGACCTCAACCTAGCTGGAGGGGAGTCACTGTGGACACCCTCATAGAATCTGCTATTGAAAATGATAAGAACATTTCTAAAAATTGAGAGACCCAGAGCGAGAAACTAATGGCTGTTAGTATTCAAGCTCTAGAAGGAATGAATATAACATCACAGCCAGCAGACACACCTGCACAGCTACACGTCCTCACCAATCCTGCACCACCGCAAACACAGCCCTACCCCACTTTATCACACTCAGCCACAACACCCATACTATCCACAACCACCATATTTCCCTCAAAATCCTTACCCACACCCACCATCTTTCCCGTCTGCTCAACCCACACAGCAATCCTTTCATCCACCCCACTCACGAAAGTGCTTAACTGCAACCAACTGGGACATGTAAGTAGGAACTGTAAGGTGAAGAGGGTAGGACCCCCTAAACAGGGAGTACCTGGATACCCCCATATGGGAGTACAGGAAGCCCACAACAGTCACCAGCTCCAATTGTGGCTGTAAATGCTGTATTGGAGAGTTCGAGTCAACGCTAGGGGTCAGGTCATACCTGTAGTCTACAGATAGTCAGGTTAACGGGAAGTACTAGGGAAGAACCGGTAATGATGGTTGATGTAGCTGGTACTAAATATCCCTTTCTTGTAGACACAGGGGCGACCAGGTCAGTGATAAAATCTCCCGTTAACTTACAGGTAACCAGCGAGACAGTACCAGCAATGCATGTAACGGGTAAAGTGCAACATTATCCTTTAACAAAATCCACAGAGGTCACTATCGGGCCATTGCATACCAGACATTCTTTTCTCCTGGCAGCAGCAGCTCCTACTAACCTACTGGGAAGGGATTTGTTATGTAAGATGGGATGTGTCATATATTGTACCCCTGATGGTGTATTTCTAGATATCCCAGAGAGAGTTGCGCACGAGGTGAGGGATATGTTGGACACTCCCCAAAAGGATAATGTATCACTCTACTGGTTTGTAATAATCCATCTCAGGTAGATCAAATGTTATACCAAATTCCATATTCACTTTGGACCAAGGATGGACAAGACACTGGATTAATGGCAAACGTAAGCCCCATAATGGTAAATCTAAAAAGCGGTAGGCAAGCTCCAAAAATTCCCCAGTACCCATTAAAACAGGAATTAGAGTTAGGGGTTTATCCCATAATTGAGCAATTGTTACAGAAGGGAATTTTAGTTCGTACAGCAAGTGTAGCCAACAGTCCCATCTTTCCTGTAAAGAAGAGTGGTGGGAGGGGTTATAGGCTGGTACAAGACCTTAGAAGGGTAGATAGCCAATTTCCCATAGTGCCAAATCCAGCTGTCATTCTTATGCAAATTCCGCCAAATGCAACCCAATTCACTGTCATTGACCTCTGTTCTGCTTTCTTCTCTGTGCCTCTTCATCCTGACTGTCAGTACATATTCGCCTTTACATACAGGGGTGTACAATACACTTGGACATGAATGCCCCAGGGTTTCATAGACAGCCCCAGTATCTTCTCCCAGGCCTTACACGACTGTTTACAATCTTTTCAACCTGCCAATGGATATGTTCTAATACAATATGTGGATGATTTATTGTTATGTTCTGATTCGTTTAGGTCATGTTTAAATGATACTAAACTTTTGTTGCTTCATCTCTCGCAAAGAGGACACAAGGTTGCTAAGGACAAACTACAGCCATGCCAGTCCAGGGTTAAATATTTGGGACACTAACTAACCCAGGGGTTACGACATCTCACTAATGACAGAATCCAGGCCATACAGAACATAACAATACCACAGAACCAACAGCAAATTCGTACCTTCTTGTGAATGTGTGGATACTGCAGAATGTGGATCCCAGGTTTTTCTATTTTGGCCTTGCCATTACAGGACAGTCTCTTCCTCAAAGCCTGATCGTGTCATGCACACAGAGGAACCAGAGCAGGCCTTCCTTAATCTTAAGGATAGTCTGACAAGCGCACCTGCATTGGGAATACCTGACTATGAAAAACCTTTTGATTTGTATTGTACGGAAGCTGATGGTTGTGCAGCAGGTGTCCTCACACAAAAACATGGTGATGCCAGTAGGCCCGTAGCATGCTACAGTGCACAATTGGACACTGTGGCAAGATCACTCCCAACGTGTTTAAGAAGTGTAGCAGCAACTGCTCTATTGGTCAGTAAGAGTGAGGATGTGGTACTCGGCCATGATATCATTGTCTATACCCCCCATGCTGTATCTGTATTGCTAAACTCTGCCCAAGCCAGACTTGTCTCCTCAGCTAGGTTCACAAAATGGGAACTATCCTTAATTGCACCTGCTAACATCACCATCAAAAGGTGCAGTACTTTAAACCCAGCTACATATTTACCATATGTGCAACATGATGCACAAAGGGTGGAGAGAGGTGAGCCGCTCACATACAGGATACACCTTCAGAAAATGTAGATGTGACATTTTACACGGATGGGAGTTGTCATAGACAAACTGATACTGGAGAGTTATGTACAGGTTATGCTGTTGTAAATGATGAAGACATCATAGAAGCCGAAGCTTTAGGACCACCACACTCGGCCCAAGTGGCGGAACTGGTGGCACTAAAGAGAGCGTGTGAATTAGCGAAAGGTAAATCTGCTAATATCTACACTGACTCTAGGTATGCCTTCGGGGTAGTACACGATTTCGGTGCCTTATGGCGTCTGAGAAAATTTATGACAGCAGCAGGCACACCAATTGCACATTCCAAACATATAAAAGGACTATTAACAGCAATCCAATTGCCAAAGGCAGTGTCAGTAATTAAGTGTAAAGTCCATACATGTGAGGATGATCCAGTGTCACTGGGGAACAACAGGGCAGACGAAGCTGCAAAATGGGTAGCAGGGTTAAAAATTAATGTACCAACTGAACAAATCATGACTTTTCAAACAATTGATATGCTGAAATTAATTGAGATTCAAAATTTGTGTTCTATCCAGGAAAAGTCAGTCTGGAGGTTCAAGGGATATGGGCAAGAGTCCTCTGGACTCTGCAGGGACGGACAAGGTAAGCCAGTGGCTCCCAAGGCATACTACCCCAGCTTGGCTGAGGCAGCACATGGTCTGACTCATCTGGGAAAGCAAGGTATGTGAAAATTGGTGAGAGCATACTGGTGCACACCGGGTTTTTCTTCTCAAGCCAAAAAAAAGAGAGCAATGTCCTGTCTGACCTGCTTGAGGAAAAACATTGGGAAAATGATCCCTACCGAACCATCTCACATTTCTCTGACTGACGGACCTTTCCAGGTAATACAAATTGATTTCATCCAATTACCACCCTGCAGGAATCTCACGTATGTATTAGTGTGCACTGACGTGTTTTCCAATTGGGTTGAGGCATACCCAGCTGCCACTAATACTGCCACGTTTACTGCCAAGAAAATTGTTCAGGAGTTTGTGTGCAGATACGGTTCCCTAAAATTATCGAGAGTGATAGGAGTACTCATTTCACAGGTGATGTTTTTCAAAATATGTTTAAGCTGATGGGTATTAATAGTCGACTTCATACCCCCTACCGACCGCAGGCCAGTGCCAAGGTGGAGAGGATGAACAGAACTATTAAAAACAAACTAAGTAAAATCATGGCAGAGACTGGACTAGGATGGCCAGAAGCATTACCGTTGGTCCTACGTAGCATAAGGACCACTCCTAGACCTCCTCTAAATCTGTCCCCCTTTGAAATACTGTTTGATAGACAACCTCATTTGATTATAAGTCCACAGGAAGATTTGAAAGGTAACAATGAGGTAACTGTAAGGTATCTTATAACAATGAGTAAACAGTTAAAACAGCAACAGCAGAAACTGAAATTGTTGTCCCATGATATGCCTGAAACAAACTGTCATGATGTTGAACCTGGAGAATATGTTATGATCAGAAATTTCTTGAGTTCAGGTTGTTTGACTGATCATTGGGAAGGTCCGTATCAGGTGTTGCTGACGAGTACCACATCTTTGAAGGTGGCCAAGAGAGATACCTGGGTCCATTCCACTCACTGCAAGAAGGTCAACCAACCGGTGGATAAACAAGGCGGAGACGAGGCTGATAACATGGACCTGTCGATCGCAAGCTTGTTCCAGGAGGGTTAAAAGGTTGCAGTGAGATATCTGAGCTAAAGAAATTTGCAGGTCCTTGCTGCGGCAATGGACTGGTCTGCTGTGTTCATTTTTATATTCTCATCTAGAGTTTCCATCATCCTAATTTGTTTGGGGATTTCTGGTTTCTGTGATGGGGGACCAATAGAGGAGGGACCAATAGAGGAGATGGGAGCTGATGGCAGTGCTCATGGAGTGGAGTCAGAAGGAGGAGTGCTATGCCAATCAGGGGAGTGTTTGACCAATCTTAGTACTGTAATTGTTAAGAGATCTGCTATTTCAGATACTCGGAGACAGTGTGAAGATCTATCGTCTGAGGATTATTTTATGTTTGAGTCCTGTGGATCCGTAATTGATGAGAGATGCATCCAACGGTGTCAACCCAAGTATAATCAGTATTGGGGTGGGTATCCTTTAGAGGATTATCACACCATGGTGGGCAAAATTTTGTACCAAACCGACTGTTGGGTGTGCTCTCGTGTGCCCCAAGGACAACATAATGTACGATTAGTGCCCTTCCCATTAAATATCTCTGAAATTCTAGAATTGCAAAAAGGGAAGAAACTGGATGGAAAATTTACCAAACCACCCAATTTTAAACTGCACCAGTACCAAGTAGATAAATCACTTTTATGTTTAAACATCACAAACTCCAATGACCTAGGAAGTTGGGAGGAGACTGGAATTAATCAAATGATGACCTTCTCACAAAGAGCTGACTGTGAGCCTATGAATTATGAACTGTTACGCAAAATTAGGTCAGGTGGAGGACACTTCCAGTATAAATATACACTGAGTAACACCAAAGAAATGGTTGGTAGAATACCAGAAGGGTACTGTGTTAAGGTTATACAAGTAGAAACATGAATTTGCCAGATGGGAGAACTAGAGATAGGATTATTTGTTAGGGAAATGTGTCTAATGATCATGATGCATACTATTCCTTATGTTCTCCCCGATGATGTATATTTTATATGTGGCAGGAAAGCATATAAGTGGCTCTCTCCGAGTTATGAAGGTTTGTGTTACCTGGGAAGAGTAGTCCCAGAGGTTATGACCCTCACACATGATGATATGCTTGGTATTCATAAAAACACACCATCACCATATCTTCACACACAGTATGAACACAGAGGCAAAAGAAATATGATACCTGGTGATGTGCATAAAGCCACACAGTTAATTAGTGAGACAACTGGCTTTCAAGTTTTGGTAGCACTGGTTCCCACCAGGATCGCTCGGGGTGCACAAAATTTTAGATATATCCAAGATCTTGCTAAATTAATAGATAATATCACCGAGATGTATGATGACACATTCAGGTATACAGGTAGGGAGTTGCAAGCATACTGGTGCAACACAGACTAGTGTTAAATTATTTAACAGCTGTCACTGGAGGGTATTGCATAACTTTGGCCACCAAATTTGGAGTAAAGTGTTGCACTTACATCACAAATGATACCAAGCGACCCCAAGGAGGTGATAGACTGGAAGATGGATGAAATTCTGCAGCTAAAATGGGAATTTCAAAAGAACCATAATGCTTCAGTGGCTGAAGTAGAGGAATGGGTTTCATGGTTGAACCCAGTGAAAATGGTTCTCGTCTAGGATAATGGGTCCAGGAAATGATTGCAAGCATAGGTAAACTCCTGATCCTCATACTGGTTGTCATCATTGGCATATGTGTCAGGTGTGTTCCTACTGTGTTGAAGTGTGAAAAATGTAAAGATAAGGTAAACCGGAAGAATGAAATTATGATGGTGGTCAGTAGTAACAATATGAATACTGAGGTAAATGTAGAACTGCATTACAACCCTGAACTAGAAGGTACCATCGTATAATGTGTAATATTTAGACATGCATAAAATTTGTTATTAAAAATGTTATGTTAAAACATCTTAAATAATGTAACTCCCTATTCCCCCTCAAGACTTACTTTATAGGATTGATGCATCCCCACATCTTTCCCATGATCTCCCAAGATCCGCGGTGTGCGTATAAGGGTAGTTTTATATCCCCTCCTAGAGACACGTTATTGATGGATTAAGAACCACCTTGTGCAATCCCATAATATAAATATTAAATAATATGTCATAATGTAAGTCTAACTTAATTTTAAAATCAGAGTATGATAACATGTTGTTTGCTATCAAAGGGTGGACTGTCGAAGCCGGATAATTGGCTGAGACAGAATCGGTTTAAAATTAGATCGAGGCGACGCCATTTTGCAAATGGCAATGAGACGCCATTTTGCAACTGGCCGTCCAGCGCCATTTTAATAAAACTCGCCATTATAAGTACATACGGTGATGCTATTATTTAGCATCATGCGATTCCCACGCAATAGAAAGAAGTTAAAAGTCCTCACCACATAAACACAGATAGTCACTAATACATATTAAATAATTATCCCTGAAAGACACGCACCATAGAGTACTCTACAAAACATATAGTCGCACAACGCTAACTAGCGTTTTTTCCCAATTTCCCAATACTTACATACTGAACACTTACAGGAAAGGTTCCCTAGTATTAAAGTGTAATATTCAAGGTTTATTCAGTGATTATTAATGTTGTGCAATAAAGGTTATTTGATATCTAAAGTTTAGATAATGTTAGCAGCTTAGATTAGCATGCAGCGGGAAAAAGGACACAAAAGGCGGTTGGAGGCTGTTTGTGTCCATTTGAAATTGTCCTATAAACTATCCTGTAACAGAAACAACTTTAAGAAGAACCAATGGAATCATGCCAAACTTGCCTATGGTATTGTCTATCCCTAAAAGAGTATATATGTGCGCTCTCTGACCCAAATAGAGAGTCTTCTTGCTGTGCTGTTTACGGAGGTTTCTAATGTTGATGCCGGTATCTGGGCCCAGAGCGCGTGCGTATATAACAACTGTACCTTGGGTCTGTATGATTTATTTGCGCTAATTGTCTTTAGATTACAGTGTGTAACCATCTGTTTTTATATTGAATAATAACTTTTTGTGCTTTGAAGGCATTTATTTACTGTGCGACTCATTACGCTACATTGCGATAATTTTAGAAGGTATAGGCAGGATTTAGAAGGTATAAGTAGGATTGCATAGAGGTTTAAATTAGGTATCCATATGAGTGCCGTGGATTAGTGCTTTTTGTTTATTTTGATTAATTTTTATACTTAATCATTATTGTGATCACGTTTTCTCATGCACCGCTTTTAACTAGTTTAACCTAACTTGTGTCAGCTGTTTTCCTAGTTGCTTTGCAACAGATGTGCTTGGAAACTGTCTCACATTTAAAAGCAAAGTTGCTGTGAGCTTTAAACCTTGATAGTGAGTTTAACACTAATGTGATGGCTATGTCCATGTTATAATTCTGAGCAATAGAGTAGGGACTTGCAGTAAAGTGGGCTCCCGTGACGGGGGCTGCGAGTTTAAATGCATTGATCAATTTATGAACTAAAACCCCACTGTTTATTATGTTTATTATTATTATCATTATTAGTTATTATGGTGAGTGCAGAGCCCCTGTGATTTATATATATATATATATATATATATATATATATAGTCAGCACTCACTTTGTAGAACAGTCCACCATAACTACTATGCTTCACAAGCTATGTGAGTGCCATTGAAATTGTCCCTGCCTGATATATATATATATATATATATTAGGGGTGTGCACCGGACACTTTTCGTGTTTTGGTTTTGGATCTGGATCTTTCTTTGTGTTTTGGATCTGGATTGGTTTTGCCAAAACTACCCTTCCGTGTTTTGTGTTCTGGGTTTTGTGTTTTGGATCTGTATTTTTTTGAAAAAAAGCATAAAAACAGCTAAAATCACAGAATTTGTGGGTTTTTCTGCTCCTATGCTATTATTAACCTCAATAACCTTAATTTCCACTCATTTCCAGTCTATTCTGAACACCTCACAATAGTGTTTTTATGTCCAAAAGGTTGCACCGAGGTAGCTGGATGACTATGCTAAGAGATACGAGTGGGCGGCACAAACACGTGGTCCATCTAGGAGTGGCACTGCAGTGGCAGACAGGATGGCAGTTTGAAAAACTAGGCCCCAAACTATACATAATGCAAAGAAAAAAAAGAGGTGCAAGATGGAATTGTCCTTGGGCCCTCCCACCCACCCTTATGTTGTATAAACAGGACATGCACACTTTAACAAACCAATCATTTCAGCGCCAGGCTCTGCCACACGACTGTGGCTGAAATGATTGGTTCGTTTGGGCCCCCACAAAACAAGCTGGCAATTAATCTGTCCCTGCACAAACTGGCTCTGCGGAGGCAAGATGTCGTCCTCATCCTCCTCATCCACCGATTCCTCACCCTCTTCAGTGTTGTGTACATCCTCATCCTCACAGAGTATTAATTCATCCCCACTGGAATCCACAACCACAGGTCCCTCTGTACGTTCTGTAGGCTGGTCTCCCTGGAAGAGTTGATAATTCATTTTATGAACATCATCTTCTCCACATTTTGTGGAAGCAACCTCCTACGCCTTTCGCTGACAAGGTTCCCGGCTGCACTAAACACTCTTTCGGAGTACACACTGGAGGGGGGGCAACTCAGATAAAATAGAGCCAGTTTGTACAGGGACCTCCAAATTGCTTCTTTTTCCTGCCAGTACAGGTACGGACTGTCTGACATGCCTACTTGGATGCTGTCACCGATGTAATCCTTTAACAGACAGACGCACGCTTGTCGCTGCTGCTTTGAGGATGCAAGTGCAGCTACAGCCCACACAATTCACAAAAACAGAAAAAAGAAGAAGAATATTTTTATTGTTTGTGTAGCACACTTTGAGGGTGTCACCACCCTTTAACAGACAGATGCACGCTTGTCGCTGCTGCTTTGAGGATGCAAGTGCGGCTACATCGCACACAAGTCACAAACACATTAAAAAAAATAGTTTTTTATTTTTTGGAGCACTTTGAGAGTTACACCACCCTTTAACAGACAGATGCATGCTTGTCGCTGCTGCTTTGAGGATGCAGGTGGAATCTAGATGTGATTTGGAACCGGGGACACACTACCTCCATCAATTGTCTAAATCCCACTGCACTAATGGCGGATACCGGACGCACGTCTAACACCAACATAGCAGTCAAGGCCTCAGTTATACGTTTTGCTTCAGGATGACTGCTGTCGTACTTCATCCTCATCGCTAGGGACTGTTGGAGGGTCAATTGTTTAGTAAAAGTAGTGATGTTCCTACTTCCTCTCTGGGATGATGAACAACTCCCAGCAGCAGCAACAGCACTAGGAGGAAGTGGTTCTTCATCTTTCCCTATTTTATTTTTATCGGAGAAAGTTTGGTCCTCCATTTATGTTATATTGATATATACGTGCGGCTAAAGCGCACACAAACACAGAAAATATTTTTTTATTTTTGCTGGAGAGTAGAGCACTTTGTGGGTTACACCACCCTTTAAGAAATGAGCCAGCCGGCTCTTTACTTATGGGACACAGGCGCACGCTTGGCGCTGCTCCTTTGTTGATGCACGTGCAGCCACAGTGCACACAAGTCACAAACACAGAAAATATATATTTTTTTTTTGTTTGGACTGGAGTGTACTTTGGGGGTTACAGCACCCTTTAACGGTCAAGCCAGCCGGCCCTTTACTTATGACACAGGCGCACGCTTGGCACTACTTTGTTGATGCACGTGCGGCTACTGCGCACACAATTCACAAACACAGAAAAAATATTATTTTTTTAGCACTTGGGGGGAGCACCCCTGATGGACAGAGCACCCCCTGGACAACACTACAGCACCCCTTTAGGACTGGGACACTGCACAGGACTTTGGAGTGGACACAGCCCCTATGGAGAACTGACTGCACAACACCGTCCAGCCAGCCCCTATGGACTTTGAAGTAGTGGACACAGCCCCTATTAACAACAGCAGCACAGCACAACACAGCCAGCCCCTATGGACTTTGAAGTAGTGGACAACAGCAGCACAGCGCAGCACAGCACAATACTACTCTGCACTACACTACACTACACAGCCCAGCCAGCGCTAACTCCCACCCTCCCTCTTCACTGTCCACAGCCGAGTGAGAAAATGGCGCCGACGCGGGTACCTTATATAGGATCCAAAACCCGCGGGATGATGACGTTTTGCCTCGATTTCAGATCCGAGTCAGGCGGGAAAAGTCGAGCCTGACTCGGGTCGGACTCGGACCGGGGGGGTTCGGATTTCAGAAATCCGAACCCGCTCACCCCTAATATATATATATATATATATATATATATATATATATATATATATATATACACACACACACACACACACACAGTCAGGTCCATAAATATTGGGACATTGACAGAATTCTCATATTTTGGCCTCTAATCACCACCACAATGGCTTTGAAATGAAACAAACAAGATGTGCTTTATCTGCAGACTTTCAGATTTAATTTGAAGGTAATTAAATCCAAATCAGGTGAATGGTGTAGGAATTACAACGGTTTCTATATGTGCCTCCTGCTTTTTAAGGGGCCAAAAGTAATGGGACAAACTAAACAATCCTAAATCTAACTTTCACTTTTTAATACTTTGCTGCAAATCCTTTGCAGGCAATTACAGCCTGAAGTCTGGAACACATAGACATCACCAGATGCTGGGTTTCATCCCTGGTGATGCTCTGCCAGGCCTCTACTGCAAATGTCTTCAGTTCCTGCTTGTGCTTGGGGCATCTTCCCTTCAGTTTTGTCTTCATCAAGTGAAATGCATGCTCAAATCGGATTCAGGTCAGGGGATTGACTTGGCCATTGCATAACATTCCACTATTTAGCCTTAAAAAACTCTTTGGTTGCTTTTGCAGTATGCTTCAGGTCATTCTCCATCTGCTCTGTGAAGCACCGTCCAATGAGTTCTGAAGCATTTGACTGAATATGAGCATATAATATTGCCCGAAACACTTCAGAATTCATTCTGCTGCTTTTGTCAGCAGTTACATCATGAATAAATACAAGGGAACCAGTTCCATTGGCAGCCATACATGCCCACGCCATGACACTACCACCACCATGCTTCACTGATGAGGTGGTATGTTTTGGATCATGAGCAGTTCCTTTCCTTCTCCATACTGTTCTCTTCCCATCACTCTGGTACAAGTTGATCTTTGTCTCATCTGTCCATAGGATGTTGTTCCAGAACTGTAATGGCTTTTTTAGATGTTATTTGGTACAACTCTAATCTGGTCTTCCTGTTTTTGTGGCTCACCAATGCTTTACATCTTGTGGTGAACCCTCTATATTCACTCTTGTGAAGTCTTCTCTTGATTATTGACTTTGACACATATACACCTACCTCCTGGAGAGTGTTTTTGATTTGGCCAACTGTTGTGAAGGGGTTTTTCTTCACCAGGGAAATAATTATTCTGTCATCCGCCACAGTTGTTTTCCGTGGTCTTCTGGGTCTTTTGGTGTTGCTGAGCTCTCCGATGCGTTCTTTCTTTTTAAGAATGTTCCAAACAGTTGATTTGGCCACACCTAATGTTTTTGCTATCTCTCTGATGGGTTTGTTTTGATTTTTCAGCCTAATGATGGCTTGCTTCACTGATAGTGACAGCTCTTTGGATCTCATATTGAGAGTCGACAGCAACTGATTCCAAATGCAAATGTCACACCTACCGGTAGAATCCACTCCAGACCTTTTACCTGCTTAATTGATAATGAAATAACGAGGGAATAGCCCACACCTGTCCATGAAATAGCTTTTGAGTTTATAGTCCCATTACTTTTGGCCCCTTAAAAAGTGGGAGGCACATATAGAAACCGTTGTAATTCCTACACCGTTCACCTGATTTGGATGTAATTACCCTCAAATTAAATCTGAAAGTCTGCAGTTAAAGCACATCTTGTTTGTTTAATTTCAAAGCCATTGTGGTGGTGAATAGAGGCCAAAATATGAAAATTCTGTCAATGTCCCAATATTTATGCACCTGACATATATATATATATATATATATATAGGCAGGGACACACAAACACACACACATACAGTACACACACAGATCCAAGGATTGGCACTCCGAACTTTTGTGTAGCTGCTACCAGTGCCTTCACATAAACAATATACACTGCAGGGGGTGCGGCACTCCAGGCATACTTCAAAGAAATCACAGGATGGCCAGTTGCATCAACTTTTCAGTTTTTACTAAACTTTTTTCAAGATAGAAAAGAAAAGCAGACACACACCTTTTTATATACACCCGCTACACCACATGAAAAAGCTCAACTGCCGGGTCCAGGACCACTCACCCGGTCGGCGGCTCATATGGATGACGTCAACGCGCTGAGGAGCAGTCATTGCAAGTGTCACCATCACCAAGGTTACGGCTACACACAAAAAATATATACATAAAAATAAAATGGAAACACGGAGCATGGGAAGAGATTTCTTATAAAAAATACTGCATATCCGGAAAGTACTATAGGGCTTGATTCACACCCAGACGCTATTTGGGCCGCTCGCTCTCAAAAAGGGGCAGACTATGCGAAACATGTGCTCGCTCTTTGCGGTGTAAGGACGCCTCTATGTCTTAGCGGGCAAGGGCTTGTCAAAGTCAAATAATTGGGTATGATCGCTTTACAATTATTATCTAACGATATAGTAGTCTATAGTCTGATGGCGTGTAACTAGGATGCAACTTTGCGTTGGTGCAATCCAATGTGCACAAATGCGAACGCACACATGTATTCACATACACACACAGACGCACATATGCGATTTCCAGACACAGGCGCACATATGCGAACGCATACATATAGAATGGTTCCCACACATTAGAGATAATAATCAGAGTTATTAAGGTATTGTTAGCTAATAATTAAGATGTAAGATGTACTTAAAAGTGATCTAAGGTTCAGAATACAGTGGACATGTCATGTTTGGTATCATACTAAATCCCTTTTTATTTGCAGACATCCGTTTCGATCGGCAAAGAAGTCGCATCATGCGTCCGCTAGTTATGGATGATAGGGAGTTATTGAGTAGAATGCTATTTCTTGTATGCAGTGTTGTAGCCAGTTTTAACCAGTTCTTCGGCAGGAAGATACACAATGTGACTGTTGGAAGATTGATCCATACCCATGATGACACCGTATGAACTGACCAATGACCAGATTGACCAGAAGCAAGAACCAATGAAAACCTGCCAACTTGTCCCTTTGTTATCTCTGTAACCTGTACCGTTTATAGGCTTGTGTACTGGCTTCAGTGTACAGACATCTTCTTTGCGACCACAGACTTCTGGACTGAATGACTGTATACTGGGACCAGTGCGCACGCGTATATATCGGCTGTACTTATTGTATAATACTTGCTTTTTACTCTAATTGTTAAACTTATATCGTGTTACCCCTTTTTACATAAAATAACTTTTGTGCTTTGGAACCACACGATTAGACTGGAAAGAAATTATTCTTTAACGGCATTAATATGCTTATTGAGCTCGCAAGTGTTTAAAGACGCCCCCTTGCCACTCGCAACAAACGTCATCTCCGGGAAATGTAGGATTAATCAGGACCATCGGGAGCTGCTCGCAGCACTTAAGGTAGACCTAGTCTCCCACAAGCAGTGCGAGCAGTTCAGAGAAAAATCATCCAAGTCACATGTTCAATTATGCTACTTTGCTAAATATGCACACCCATTAAACTCCGTTCTGATGGTCAGGCACGCCTGCGTTCGCACATCCACTCCCCACGTTCACAAGCACCTTCCCCCGTTACCACCCACAAACGGCACTGTCACTCTAAATAGTAGCCTGACTGCGGGCACTTTCCCATCGCACTGACTGGTTAGCGCACGCGCATTGCGAATTATACACATGCACAGATTGAGAAAAATCGCACAATGCGAGCGAGCGCAGCATAGCGAACAGGTCTGAATCAGGCCCTATAATCCCGTTGGCAAGGTGAAAAATAATCACCAACAAAGTAACCACTTATAGATTGAGCAGCTAAAACGAGCAGCAAAATTGCCAACAGCCAGACTGACAATGATCAGGACAAAAACTCTTAATGCTACTTAATCATGAAAATAATACAGAATATTTGCAACAACCGCAGGTACCTTTACCAAACTTGTAGTGCAAATTAAATATAGCATGTTATAAAAAGCATGAATACGACATATTTTCATTTAAACCTTTAGGATATATTACATTTCACCGTGCAATCCACCACTCCTCACACTATAACAACTTGACTGCACGATCACCACCCCTCAACAAAGGGGGTACATGGTCGATCATCCTATAGCATAAGCTACTTAATGGGTGCTTTTGTTATGCAAAATACCGAGCTACTGGTTGCTCGCTTGTGCCAGTGCATAAGGCATTACGCATATGGTGGACCAGTGTGCCGCCATATGCTCTTTAAACTTTCTCTCGGACTTACCTATACAGGTAAGACCGCAAGGACAGATAATTTGGTATACTACAAAGCAAGAGTTGCAGTTTAGTTGATAGTTAATAAACATTTTTTTTGACACTATGAGGGTACATAAAAGTATCCCCAGATATTAGAAATTGGCATGTTACACAGGTAGATTTTATACATCCTAACTTTTGGGGAGGAAATAGCTTGTTGCTGGATTTTTACCCATTCTAGAGCCATCGGTCGTTACAACCAATCTCACAGGTTTCTGTCACGCGAGTAACAAGGCATTAATTGACTACCCGTCAGATGTAGAGATTCCACCAATGACCAATTACGTTTCATAATTTGATTAATAAATGGGGAGGCCATCCCTCTCTCTCTTAACCAAAACTTGGTCCCTATCTAGTGCCATAACTTTAAGCTTTGTATCCTGCTGTAATTTCCTAGAATATCCTCTGGTGTAGAATCGTTCAATTAATTCCGGAAGTTGGCAGGAGGCAATGTGTAAATCATTATTAATACGCCTTATCCTAATTATCTGCAAAGTAGGGTAAACCCCTACTAGAAATTTAGGGAGGCAACTATGTGCTTGTAATAAAATATTCTTATCAGTTGGTTTAGAATTTAATGGATTCTCTTTGATAGTTATCTTCACATCTAGAAAAATAATCTTTTGACTATTCAGACTATATGTAAATCTGATAGGGACATCTCTAAGGTGGTATGTTTCCATTAACTGACAAAACTCATACTCATCGCCCTGCCAAATAATTAAGAGATCGTCGATAAAGCGTGAATACAACAAGATGTGTGATGAGACTAAGGGGTCACTAAAAATCAAGTCGTTTTCAACTGCAAACATGACTATGTTGGCATAAATTGGTCAGCACTAGACCACATCGCACATTCTTTCACTTGGAGGAAGTACTGCCTATCATACAGAAAGAAGTTTAGTTAAAATTAATTCAAAAAGACTCTAAATTAACTCAATAAATGCTGGTTCAAAAACTTTCTAAGCAAGAATCTTTTGACACAAGGAAGACCAAAATCATGGGGTATTGACGTGTACAGGCTGACCACATCCACTGTGATCAGCCAACAATCATTAGGAACCACTGGAAGAGCCTTTAATTTGTTGAGTAACGAAGTTGTGTCCAGTAAAAATGACGGTTCATTTTGAATAAGTGGTTGGAGCAAGGAGTCCAAGAAAATGGCAGCTGGCTGAAAAAGCGAACCCCTAGCTGACACAATGGATGTCCGGGAGGGGGGTTCAACCGCTTGTGGATTTTTAGTATCGTGTAAAATAACGGCATAATGGGGAACTCTTGAATAAGCGATTACATTAATTTATCTGAAATTAATCCCAATCCTTGTGCTTGCTGTAAAATAATTATCAATTTCCTTTTATACATATTGGTGGGGTCACTTAGTAGTTTATTATAGACATTCTTGTCCACCAGTTGTTTTGCGGCTTCCTTTTTGTAATCTGTAAGGTCTTGAAGGACAATAGAACCGCTGTTGCCCACCGGGTGGATCGCCGCATCCCTTACCCAACCCATCCCAAGGCTATGGCTGCCAAAATGGGATTGAAATACCGGCAGCTGTTTAACACTCCCCTCTCGCCCCACAACCCTAACCCTCTCTTGGTGGTGCCTAACCCCAAGTCCCCCTGGGGGTGCCTAAACCCAACCCCCTCTTCCCACATCCTAAACCAAACGATCCCCGTGGGGGGTGCCTAACCCAAACCTCCCGCCAGTGGCGCCTATCCCTAACACCCCCTTTCCCTAGCCTAACCCTAACCCTCCCCGGGGGGTGAATAACCCTAAATCCCCTGGGGTTGCCTAAACCTAAACCGGGGGGGGGGCTAACTCCTAAAATGCCCAGGACTTACCTCATTCGGGGTGGCGTCGGTCAGGATTCCAGCATCGAGATGAAGATAGGCATCAGTATTTCGATGCCTATCTTAAGTCCTGTTTCGGGCTTGAACCGTTGGCATTTAGACCGGCGGCATCTCGTCCCATAGCTGCCATAGAGCCTCTCAAAGAAACAGAATTATCGATGAGTATAATCCATGATTATAGTGTAAACAGTTATATTTAATTTTATACAAAAATGTTAAATAA
This sequence comes from Taudactylus pleione, assembly GCA_031769625.1. Classification (NCBI taxonomy): domain Eukaryota; kingdom Metazoa; phylum Chordata; class Amphibia; order Anura; family Myobatrachidae; genus Taudactylus; species Taudactylus pleione. The sequence continues at coordinate 4,528,625 of JAUIMM010000670.1, forward strand.
CTGAATTTAATTAGAAAAGACAAGACAAGTGTTATCTGTGCTGAGCTATTAACATCTCCATGTTCAGGAGATGTAATACTGCCACCTGCAGGTTATGCAGAATAAAGTAACCAAAATACTAGGAGCATCAAATAAATATATATTCTGCATAAGAAAGCTATATATGTTAACAGAATATACTGCACAGTTCACATAACAAAAAAGAGAACAAGAAGTTAGTTCTCATATGGTGCACCCAGATCCCCTAAAAACAGTATACTTCCTTTAAAAAAAAAAAAAGGTGTCAAAACCAATTTAATCTATGAATATGTGAGATGCCGGGGCCATCCCGCTGGGAACCCCCGGATTGGTCTTGTACTGATAAATGTACGCATCCCTGGGGTTAATGAAGTATACTGTGTTTAGGGGATCTGAGTGAACCATGTGAGAACTGACTTCTTGTTCTCTTTTTTTTTTGTTATGTGTATTCAATTAAGTCAGCAGGTTGCACTTCCAATTTAAATTTTGATTTAAAGATATTCTGTTCTATTTGCTATAATATATTGGTAAATCCCTGTATTATATATGAAGAATCAATCTTGGTGCAGGAATTCCTTTGAGCCTAAACATATATTGCAAAGTTCAACTACATATATGTGTTAAAAAGTATGATGTCAGTACTATATAGAAGAACTTTATATTGCATTTAGATTTGCATAACTTTTTTTTTTTTTGAAATATGATTTTATTGAAGTTTTTTCAAGAAAAACCAATAACATACCGGTAGATAACAATATGAGAAATGCTATCCATTAATGGTCTCATAGCCTTGGAAACAATAACAAAAGCAGAGATGTATATTTGTCAATATATGTGACTAATAACGTGGCCAAGCACATAACAGGACTTTTTGGTGCCCTGGGCCAGAAAGATATCATTGGTTTTGGACCAACGAGAAAGTTCTATTGCAGTAGTTCCACATCGATAGGGAGAAGCTTGGGTAAGGTGGACCATAAAATAATATTTACTAAAGTTTTGGAGGCCTAAACTGCCATCTCTGGAGCGGCAACATAATGCATAATATTGTTTAAAGCACAAATATTGCTTCATTTAAAGAAAACAACAACAAAAAAATGCTGGTCCACCAAGAGCAACCTTTTCATAAATACATCTGTGTAGATCCATAGTAAACTACTGTACCAGTGTGACAGCTGATAAAAAAATCCTCTCTGACCCACAAAATGGCAATTTCTCTGCAGCAAACTTTTGTAAAGGCCCCCCATGTACATGATGCAGTCAATAATCTCATCTGGTTTACTGAAGCTCCCTCTACAGACTAGTCCATGGGCTGATGTTATAGTGACACAGGCACCAGCCTACCCTGCTAACCAAACACAAGCTTCCTTTTGTTAGTATGGCCTGTAAGGTGGAGAAGATTAGAAATTGGTCCCTCTAAATGTAATTTTTGCTCTAAAACATGGATCATGGTCATATCCATGCCCACCAGTAAGTTACTCTGTCCCGATTCTAAACTCCCAAATGTTAGAAGATATGTTATAAATATAGTACATCCCGCTCTGAGAAAATGAACAAAATCAGACTCTTTTACAAGAAGGAGTCAGTGCAAGTGATATTGCAGTGCTAGAAAATAAAGCAATATTCCTGGCGTAGAAAGAGAATCCAAACACACACAGAGCTCTAACTAGAATTGTAAGCATCTGGGGAAGAAGGAAAACTGACATCCCTAATCCTCAACTGTAACAAACATGTGCCCCCTGGGCAATTGCCCTTCTTGCACAGCTCTAGTTTTTGACCCTGCGAACATATGTATTTTTCCATGCACCCCTATACATTGCGTTGCCCTAATATCCATCTCTCTCTCTCTCTCTCTCTCTCTCTCTGAGAGTGCCGTCACTACGATGTCTTGAAAATGCCCAAACAGGCTAGGTTGCTCACGGCAAGGTGATATAAATTATCGGAGTTCGAACGGGGTATGAAAGTGGGTGCCCGACGAATGAAGTTGTGAGGACATTCAAGAGTGTCATGTATATACCAGGAGTACCTCATGGAAGGCATTACCACCCGCCATGGAAAGTGTAGTGACCAACCATGGGTGCTTAATGATCATGGTCAGCAGCATCTGGCCAGAATTGACCGTGGTAACAGACACTGGCTCAAATCACATCCACATTCAATGCAGAAGGCACCAGATACATAGCCAGCAGGACAGTACAGCGTTCTTTAGCTTCTATAAGACATGGGAGCATAAGACCCACCAGAGTGCCAGCTAATACTACGACACAGCTCCTCTTCAAGCTAATGATGTCACTAATTGGACCCTGGAGGAGTGGCAACATGTGGTGTGGACTGATGAGTCACAGTTCTAGTTGTTTCAGGCTGATGGTAGGGTTCGGGTGTGGCGCAGACCCCATGAGGCCATGGATCCCCATTTGTCAACAAGGCACCGTACAGGTTAGTGGTAGTTCCAGAATGGTGTGGGGCATGTTCACATGGCATGGGTTGGGTCTGCTTGAACACATCATTGACCAATAAAGGCTAAGCTACATTGCTTGATGACCATTTGCAGCCCTTCATGGACTTCATGTACCCAAACTATGGAATATTCCAGCAGGATGATACACCATGTCATCAGACCGAAGTTGTCCAGAATTGGTTTGAGAAGCATTCTGAAGTGTTCAGACATACGGTGTGGCCACCACCTTCACCTGACAAGAATCCAATCAAACATTTATGGAAAGTGATGGAGAGGTCCATTCGCACCCAAGATTCTGCACCTACAAATATCGTGGAGCTGTGAGAATGTGGGAAACTATCCAGATGACATTGGTCAACATGGATCAAGAGGTCTTCAGTCCACTTGTGGAATCGATGCCACATCGAGTTGCTGCACTTTGCCAGGCTAGAGGGGGTCCTATATGATACTATGCATCTATCCCATGGTGTTTGGCACTTCAGAGTATTATTTGAGATATATATATATATATATATATATATATATCTCCATCCTTCCCTTTCTTATAGAGATATTATAAGCTCCTTCTGATGTCTAAAATAGAAAGGTTTTGTGATATCTATGTAGCACTTCAGAAAGGGATGGTAAGCAGCCTACTGACAATACCTAGGTCCTACCCATATGGACCAATATCACAGCAATAAAAAAAATATTGCCATGTAGTACTGGCGTTATATCTTAGGGTGGGGTAGGGGAATGTTAGAATTAATGAACAAAATATAAATGTATATAGAGTAAACCTTCCCTTATAGGGTAGAAGTCTGCAGATTCCTGATCATGGTTGTCATCAATATGAAATAAACGCAATCTCATATATAATCAAATAAAAACCAAGTTGATAATGGTATCAATAATAGTAAATTAACACTTTTACAGATATGTAATGTGAAAAGAATGAGCCAATGTAGTGAATGGAGACAACATGAAAAAGTAATAAAAAATTTTCACACAATTCCAGAATATAAAAACAAGTAATAGTAATAATGTTATTTATATAGCACTCATAGGATTCAAAGTGCTTTCAATTTGCATTTAAGAAAACACAAGATACAAACAAAGCTTAGCAAAAAAAGAGAATTAAGCAATTGGGTTGTAATTTTTTAGGGACTAAAGGGACCTTAGGGAAATGTAGACAGATGAGTCTGTTTTGAAGGATTCTATAGTGGAGACCTCTCGAACTGTGCCATAAAGTTGGAGCCGCAAAGCTAAAAGCTTGACCTCCAAATTAATTAAATGGAGACTCTATTAGCTGCTAATAGTCATTCATCTACAGATCGCAGTAAGCGAGCGGGGAACTAAGGAACAGAGGCTGCTTCAGGTACCTTGGCCAACACAAATAATACACTTTAAATAATTGAATTATGAATAAATATATTGGTGTAAAAATAACATAAGATTTAGCATAATACTGGTAAATGTCACTAAAATGGATACAATGGCTTAATACTGTATGTATATGACTAGAAATGGACTAAAAAGGGGGTGAGACTTATACCCCTTTTACACCAGAGCAAAAACCTGGGTTTTTGCTGGGTCTAACCGGGTCGCAGCTCAGTGTAAAATGTTCCCTAAAAAATAACCTGGGTCAAGTGACCCGGCAATCCAACCCAGGTAGCTACCAGGGTCGGGCCCAGGATGATGGCTATGGGTAAGGCTGTAGTGTAACGGCGCAACCAGAGTTATCCGACCTGGGTCATGCCTAAAATGAGCTGATTGGTAGTTGTGGAGCAGTCACCTCCCACTTTTTATGACCTCACAAGTTTAGCAGGGCAGACCCAGGTTCAGTGTGAACGGGGTTGACCTGAGAATAACCCAGATCGATGGTGCTGTTTAAAGGGTGTCTGACCTGGGTTGGAACCATGTCTGAAAACCCAGGTCTGACCCAGGTTTTTGGTGGAAAAGAGGCATAAATATGATGGTACAGAGAAAGTGGATCACAGGTACCATTTTCTTTCAATGTCATGGTTTAAGCCTGTTGGTGTTATAGTTTTCAATCAGAAAACCCATCTCGTCTTTACTTTGGACATGTTGAGTTCTTAATTTCTGTCTCTCCATGTGGCTTTGATATTTTGTATCCCTATAAATCTGGTCATTTCATTAGTGGAACTATTATGATTGACACGTAAATGTTCTGACATGTGGTGTGTTTGTAGTCCTTTAATATTTCCCAGATGTTCCCACAATCTGGTCTTTAATGCGCGTGACATTTTGCTAATGTAGGTAAGTCCACAGCTGCATTGGATTAAGTAGATAACATTTACATTGTGACAAGTTATAAGGTAATTGATTTTAATATTCTCTCCATTTACGCTGAATGTAGGGTATCTGGTGGAGTCACTTTTTATATTGTGGCAACTAATACATGAGCCACATCTGTGAAAGTCTTTAGTTTGGATATGAATATTGGGAAGCGCACTTTTTAATAGTTTGTCTTTTTTGTTGGGAGCTTTGCGGTAAATGAATTGGGGTTTAGGAGGGATTATACTCTTGTGAAATGGGTCTCTCGGCAAGAGATGCCAAATGTTTTTTTTTTGAAGATTGTCAACATAGAGATAAAGATGCAATCAAAGCCTTGGTGGGGCTATTTTTAGTTTGAGATAGCCACCTCCTACTTAGCAACGTAATTGGTGAAGCAGGAGCAGCTTTTTCTCCACGATAAGTGGGTTTTTAGTATCTGGTCCCCTCAGTCTGAAGTGTATAATCTTTAACATATATATTGAGATCCAAGGAATATATGGTTTCTTGGCTAGATGTGTACGTCAGCTTGATATTTAAGTAATTTTTACGAAATGACTCACAAACTGTGTCCAGATTTTCTTTGGTTCCTTTCCAGGTGAAGATGTCATCTATAAAACGATGCCAATTTGGGAGTTCTGTGCAACAAGCTACATATGTTGTTATGTTCCCAATGGGCCATGAAAAGATTAGCGTAGCTTGGAGCAAACTTTATTCCTATCGCCATCCCCTTCTTTTGTATTCAATACTCCTCAAAATATAATATATTGTTCCCCAATATGAATTCTTTCATATTATCATTGATTGGTTTTGTACAAGAACCATTTTACCGCTCTGAAGTGCATTTTTATTTTACTCCAGATGAAGCAAGCACAGATAGAGAAGAAACATGGAGCTCACCCTTGTACTTAATACCAGAAACAGTGCAATTTGAATGTTTCATTGTTGCATTTACTACTTCTGAAACACAACTTACTCCACACCACCCCAATATGGTTGTATCGCTGACCAGTGATGGGCAACCTAACACACTTCAAATACTTCTTATGTGACCCTCTAACAGAAGGGCCGCACATTACCCCTAATCTCAGACATAAAATAGTCCCAAATGACCTGCACACACCTACGTGTCTGGTATGTTTAGTCAACATGCAGAATGTTAACACTGACAAAATGTTGACCTGTTTAATATGTTGACATTATGAATGTTGACAGAATGTCACTCATATTTTATCTTAACCCTAATTGCAGCCTAACCCTAATTTTGTGTCAATATTGTGACTGCTGACATTCATTAGGTTGACATTTTGTCAGTGTCGTCAATTTTTATGTCGACGTGTTAAACTACATCCCACCCACGAGTCATTCAAAAATGCCCACACACTCCTTAGACCTTCCCCATGCTACTCAAGAGTCTCACTTGCCATAAAATGCCAAATACTGAACGCTCTCAGAAACTCACTTGCAAAAAAAATGCCCTCATATGCCACTCAGGTCAACCACCTACCCTAACATGCTTGTACTAACACCAAAATGTACTTCTAAATTTACTTCAGACCTCACCACTGGGAATACCCACTGCTAATCTAATAACTAGAAGTCACCGAGAGCTGTTGCCCACCACTGTCTTGTTGCACTTTTTTTAAATTTTTTCCTTCAGTATATCAATATGTGCACATAATAAATTAAGAAAAAGATCCTAATGCATCATTTTTACAATGGTTGTGATATATCGAACAAGAACATTATAAATTTTTAAAAATAATTCCCGTATTTCCCTAGACTTTTTGAATTTGATACATATAGATGAAGACTGTGCCCATAGAAACTTTTGTACACAACAGACAATCCTAGTTTTTCCCTTTTTCTTCTTAATAGGTCACAATCAGTATAATCTCAATCCTACAACAAGCCATACATATAATAAAATAATGTATGTGATTGATAGGTATTTGATTGTATTTATAGTTTTTATTTTTTTCTGGATACAGAGAAATAGGGAAGAGGTTGACAGGCTCTGATCCCCAACTGAGATTGGGAAATTTATAGCGTTGCTTTGGGTTCAGTTTGAGGTCATGTTTTTGAATATTTCAAGTGTCCCTTCTATGTTTTATGTTCATCTTCATGGAAACCTTTTAACATGTCATGTTGTAATTAGAAAAACCCAGTAGCATTAGCTTAGTAATGGTAATAAGTGGATGGTAAGTTTCTATTGGAAGGAATGATCAGGAATTTTGAAGAACTGGAATGATTTCGCTCTGCGGATGAAGCCATTGCTGAGAGATGGGTGGAGAGGGGGGAGGGGAACTGAAGTAAATTCAGGGTGTAATATACAGGAGATGAGTCATTGAGTTGAATGAGTCAGACCTTTTCACATTTTTTCAGAACGTGCAAATTGTTTTAGAGAAAGATGCCACAGAAAATGCAACATCTGTATTTAGCGCCTAAGACAGTGGTGGGCAACAGGCAGCCCATAGTTCTCAGTGACCTGGCTATTGGACAAGTATTATAGAAGGAAGTTTTGGAACCATGCACTAGTGTGGGTCTGAGTAGAATGTGGCAAGTGGAAGGTCTGAGTAACAGGTGAATGGTTTGAGGACATGCAGGGTTATGTGTGGCTAAATAAAGTTGAAAAAAAAAAAATCAGGGTGTTCCGGTAATTTTGGGGTTATTTTTTGTAGCCTTTCAATGAAGTGTATCCTGGTGCCCATCACTGGTCTATGATGTAACCATAAAAGTGTGGTGCTTAGTAACTTATATTTCAGAAGTTGTGATTGCATCAAAAAAATTACTCAAAATAGATGTTTTTGTTAGTTTTAAGCACATAGGCGATTCCCCTGTGCTTGGTTTTTCTTGAGTAGAAAGGCACTTCAGACAAATGTCAGAAGGGGCTTCTAATAGTTATATCTGTAGGGACATATATAGGAAGCAAAGTAGGGCATAGGCAGGTTAGGGGGGAGAACAGGAATTTGGAATCGCCCTCTTGACCAAGAATAACGTATTCAAATATGAAGAAAAACTGTAGTACATTTTAAGCACTGTAAAGTCGCTTGCACTAACTACTTTCTGTAATAGGAAACTATTTGCATATGTTTTAAAAGCAAAATTTTATATATATTTTCCATAAACAGGGATGTAGCTAATGTGATAGTAGGTTGCACAGTTGTTAAACTTGATATCAGTGCTACACCCTAAGCAATTCTTTATAAAACCTGATGATTTTCAGGCGCATTGATTGCCCACAAGGATGATGAAATAAACTGAAAAAAAAAAGGAGGAAACAGGGCGAGAACGCCCACACACTACACAATATCATGACATTGTGGCCCACATAAATCAAATGTTCTGAATGATCAGATAATCGGACTCGAGCGGTTTCTGGACCCTTTTAATTGGCGTTTCTGCAAAGCCATCAGGATTACACAATAATCGGATTGATCACCCAATAATTTTGCTGATTGGCTTGATAATTGTTTAGCGTTTATTCAGCTTAACCCCATGTAGCATCACTGTGGCTGCAGACAGTTTCATGCACCATCTAACTTACAGAAGCCTTTACACCTGATAAAATTATTTAACAATTATGGTGCATGTATGAAACATAATTCATGTGTCAGCATTTATATAGCTGCTCTGGAAACCCAGCTGTGAGTTCTTGCAACAGTTTTCTCACACTCTACCATCCATTTGTGAACAAACAGCTCTGAAATATTGCAGGAATTGGGATCCTTAGACCCAATTCCTGTTAATGTGCAGTGTAGATAACTGGGCAGAGCTTGACCCACACTTTACACTACCATTGTAAGGGTGGGCAATAAGCAGCCCCCAGATGTTGTAAAACTACATACTCTAGAATGCCCTGCCACAATTTTGCTATTTGGCCATGCTAAAAATGTCGCAATGCATGCTGGGATTTGTAGTTCAACAACAGCTGGAGGGCCGCTTATTGCCCACCCCTGGTTCAGAGGTTTGTGTCTGCTCTATTTTCAGAGTGCTTTGGTCGTATTACATTCCGTTTGAAACTTGGCATAAGCAACGTATACAACAACACTTGTCTAGGCTTTTCTCCGGGCAGGAAGAGAGCACTGGAGTATTAAGGAACTCAAGAAATGATGCAAAAAAAATATTCTTCTTCCCTCTCATACGCCCTTCCACTCCTACACATCTGAAAACACAGCATAACTATTAAAAAATGCATTACATGATCACAAGTGTGCAAAGCACGCTTTGGGCCAAATGTAATAGGGTGAGAGTTTAGAAAATGTGAGGGAAAACTCTCACATTTTAAAACTCAGCCAATGTAATAAAGTCACAGAACATGCAAACTTGCTTGTTTTTTAGACTAAAAAAAACTCAAGATTTAGGGGTCTATTTATCAAGCAGTGAAAAGCATGGAGAAGTGGACCAGTGGAGAAGTTGCCCATAGCAACCAATCAGCTTTGAAGTAGAATTTATCAAGTAGTTTATAAAATAATAGGTAGGTGCTGATTGGTTGGTATGGGCAACTTCTCCACTGGTCCACTTTTTCACGCTTTTCACTGCTTGATAAATAGACCAGTGTGAGAGTTTTACTGCTAAACTCTCACCCTATTACATTTGGCCCTTTGAGCTCAATTCAATTAGGGGCGAGTTGCCATTGCAATGGCGTATAAATGCTGGCAGCGGAACTAGCCTCCACTGCTGCCCGATCTCAGCCTGAAATTGCTGATTTTTGTACACAGCCCAATGGGGCTGCAAACTAAAATCTGTGAGCCCAGCGGTACCCGTAAGTGTGGCATAGATACAGATGTACTTACTCGCGGGTGCAACATAGTAGCGCCTAGTTGAATTGAGCCCTTATTTGTTTGCAACTTGTTTTAATAGGTAATCACATTTCGGAAAAAGCAGTTTGATCATGTTTTGGAAGTTTCACTGCCAGTATGTCATTCAATAGTAGACCAAACTAACAAACCTAATAGAAAACAGTTGTGTCATGTTATAACAGGCTCATGGAACACGTGGGATTAAATTTAAATCACAAACAGCACAAAAAAAATGCATGAATGTTCAGGACTTTTTATTGTATTTAGTAATAAAATACTTCATGCATAAGCTTAGTGAATATGATACTTAATGGATATGATTCATGGTGATGTCATAAAAGACAATACAACTCAATGCAGTAAAGTGGGGCAGATTATGGTAATTGTATCCCAGCTCATGAAGGGTTAACAGCTGCAAATGCACCTCTCAGTGGGATGGGAGGGGGTGTCCTTTGGGGAAGGGTTACCCCCTTTTCATGAGACACATAAGAAGCCATTGATTCCAGCTCTGAGACCACCACCCCCTTTCACCAGCCCCTGGGGGAGGGAGGGAGTCTTTAATAATGGTGTAAGCTGATGCCCAGACTGCGCTGCAGTGTGTGGAGGAGACCTGGGAGGGAGGAAGGACACAAGCCCGGTTTGGTGCTGCTACTATCACAGGTTGCTTGGGGGGCTTATGGCTCTCCTGGGACAGAGGGTGAGGAGACTCCTGGACATGGAAGTTTTGGGGAGCTGCAGGAGGGGGGTGCAAAGGCTCCCCGCGTTGTTAGCTGCCGGCCAGGCTGTACGCGATGAGGTGGGAGGTGAAAGGAGACTGACCCGGGGCAGATCTGGAGAAGGGGTGAGGAGGGCGGCCCTGGCTAAAAGTCTGAAGGAGATGCCGGGCCCCAGCACACTAACCAACCTGATGGAGTTCTTCTGGAGGGACGGGTTCAGCCGCATCCATGAGATACAGGTACTGGGGGCACTATGCACAGTGTGTGTGTGTAAGGGAGGCCATTCTGTAACTGGAGATGGATGTACTCTGCCATATATTGTCAGCTGATTAGTGTGTATATATCAGTGATGGAGCTGTGTGCAATCACTCATCCCAGAGCAGGTGCAGGGAATAACCAGAGGTGCTAATATTTATTTGCCCTTTGCTGGGGTAGCTATGACCATGTAAAGTTAGTATCTGGGCATTAGTAGCACTGAACGTCTGTATGATGTAGAGCTGATGAGATTAAGGGAGGAGTCATGCTATCTCTTAGGGTTCATTTGGCGCTGCAGAGGTTAATATTGCCAATTAAGTTTCTCATCTCCTATCCCCACGTGTTCTGCTGCTCCGAAGTTATACAACCAGGGGTGTGGTCTGTGTCCGCTGTCAGCACTGAGGCCACGCCCACCCATGTGCGCTGCCCTTAGTATGTATTGTATGCTGGCTACCCTCGTAGACCTGAATATCAATTGCTATAATTTTTATATCTGTAATCACACTGGCAGAGGGCATGCAAGAACTAGTAGTTCCACAAGTGCTGTAGAGCCACAGGTTGCCTATGTATGATTTCTAACACGTTCTCAAACTCTGTCCTCAGGACTCCAAACTCCTTTCCTCCAACATGACCCTTTCCACCCGGTACAAAATGCTCTGCTCCTGGACTTCTCACCTAATTAATGATAGCAGTCACCTGTGTTGAGCTAGTTAATAGACGAGGCAGGTGCTTCACTACAGGTGGGTGCAGTCATCAATTAAGGGAAAAATTCAGGAGCAGAGCATTTTTGTATCGCGTTGGAGGGGTCATGTTGGAGGGTCTGCAAACACCATGTTTCCAGGTTACCTCGCAGAATCTCAAATGAAATTATTAGCTCCACCAGGGCTGGATTAAGGTCTGTGGGGGCCCCTATCAATAAAAGTTGATCTCTCTCTGTCTGTCTCCTCCCCCCCATTAGGTTGGCACTCCCTTAGATAGTTAAAAAGACTGGTGCCAGCAACTCAAATTCCATTTGCATATATAGATGATTTTTTTTTTTTTAAATGCCTACTGTATATACCCAAATACTACCCTCATTCACACCAGCAGAACTCAGTCACCCTCTTACATTCATAGCACTCAGATATTCCCTCCAGCACTACCATCACCCAGGCGCCCCCCTTCTACACTACCAGCACTCAGACACCCCCCCCCCCCCTACACTAAAAACACAGACACCCCTCCTACACTACCAGCACGGTTAGTTCTAGACTATACAAGGCTGATGGACCTGTGATGTCACACCTACGTGACCCGGCCTGAAAGGGGGAGGGGCGGGGATGCTGACGGGGGGGCCAAAAGTGTCCCCTCGCGGGCTCGCTGCGCTCGCCACGCTTTGGGCACAGTATATTTATTCCCCCTCTATGCCCTAGTGGATGGTAACGCAGGAGCGGTCCAGTCTCCTGCAGCGGTCACGTGGTGTATACGTCACAGAGGTCCTATAGCCACATAGGAAATAGCAGCACCCAGGCACCCCCCTACCTTCCAGCTGCAGTGTACTGTTTGTGCTCCCTCCATGGTGCTGACTGCGTCCACTGACAGAGCAGAGGAAGCAGATCCCGGGCCCCAGCCGCCTTGTGTGTGGGCGGAGAAGAAAGGACAGGAGCGGAGGAGCCGTTAAAGGATGTAGCCCGGTCAGTTTGAAAAGGGGGCAGAGCCAAATCATTGGAGGGGCGGGGCCTAATTGCGGGTCTCGGCACCGTTAAAAGATTTTTAAAAATTGTTTATTATGGGGATGTGGCCGGGGGCAGTGTGTGGGGGCCCCCTTTGTGTGGGGGCCCCGGGACGCCCACCCCTGTCACCCTGCCCTTAATCCGGCCCTGAGCTCCACCCATGGATCTTTTTAAATGAGTTGGTGAGTAATGAATACAGCTGTGCACATGCGTGGTGACCTGGAAAACGTGAACTGTGTTGTTTTCTGAGTACAGAGTTTGAGAACCACTGCTTTATATGAACATGTATTTATGATTAGGACAGAGGTTCCTAAACTCTGTCCTCAAGTCACCCTAACAGTCCAGGTTTTTAGGATAGCCATGGTTGAGCACAGATGGTTAAATCAAAAGGCTGGGGTACTAATTAAGTCACCTGTTCACAAACATGGTTATCCTTAAAACCTGAACCGTTAGGGCTATTTCACACAACTGTTTTGTTCGTCCTGCAAAAAACGGACGTTTTTTTTACCGTTGTTTAACTTTAGTGGAAGTTAAATAACATTGGGGCTTTCACACTGCATGAACACTGCACAGTCACCATGTTACAGCCGTGATAAACACTGATTAGGATGGCTGCCTTCCACGGTTTTCAGTGTTAAAGATTGAATAGAGATCAGTGATCGCAAATCGCGCTTTAGCGCATATTTTACCCGAAAATGATCACCAGGGACTCACTTTTGCAGAATCTGTGGGTTCCTGGGGACGTGCTCTGTCACGGTCAATCCCCTGGCTCCTGCAAATGATTGAGGTCTCCAATAAGAGAGGATTCCGCACAGAACCTCATGTGACTATTCATTAATTATCGAAATCAAATGGACTAACCATCATACATCTCTCAAACATCATGATTTATGGTGTTGGTGGTGCTCCCAAAGCCTATAGATACATATCCAAGTGTGCCCCAAGTGTGCTGGGGCACACTTGGATAAAAATGACAAATAGAATTTTAACTTATTATGTTTACATAAAATCAGAGGTACCCGTATCACACAAAATCATATGGTCAAAAGTATACGACATCAAACATATATTGAAAGCAATATGAAATAGTACATTTTTATTTTAGATTTGTAATTAATTAAACACTCAGGTGTTACATCAAACATCCCAGTGATAGGCGAAAATAAAACACATCATATCAAAATTCTGCATACCACTGGGGACACAAATAAAGGTTTGGTATCAATAGAATATAGGTACACTGATGTAAATAACAAGTTGGTTATACAAGTACTGCGTCATGTGCTGTTCCATTCATCTTCCAATAAGTTTACCCTCGGCACCTGGTATTCCTAGGGGTGTGGTATAAGAGATAGACAATGTCTAGATCTACCCCAGTTGTTAGACAGTCAATAGATCGACAGGTACTAAAGGTCGACATGTAAGAAGGTCGACTGGTACAAATGGTCGACGGGGTCAAAAGGTCGACCCGAAAATGGTCGACACATTTTTTTTTTTTATGTTTTTTTTGCGTAAATACCATTCGGACCCTTGCGGGCTCGCTTCGCTCGCCACACTGCGGGCACGGTGGCTCGCTTTGCTCGCCACATGGATTTGTTCCCCGTCCATACCCACTTGGATGGTAGGGAATGACGTTGGACACTGGCTCATCTTAAGTGCCTAACCCTAAACCTAAAATAAATAAATAAATATGTCAATAATTTTCATGTCGACCTTTTGTACCTGTCAATCTATTGACTGTCTAACAACTGTGGTCGATCTAGACATTGTCTAACTAATTACTGTCTATCTACAGTCCGGCACCCATTCCTAGGAGGTCTCCCATCTAGGTTCTGACCAGGCCTGATGCTGTATTGCTTCCAAGATCGAACGAGATTAGGCAGATCCAGCAACGTATGGCTGTAGGTAATAGTTCAAATAGCTGGTGTAGACATTAGGTTCGAAATAGTATTGCATGAGCATACTTATTCGTATAAACATATTGCACTTAATTAGCACAAGGAAGAAAACCCCTTACAAAATGCAAGCTGGTCCTTGTGATAGAAATAACAAAATGTGTTACAAGGTAAAATAAATTATATATATATATATATATATATATATATATATATATATATATATATAGGCACTGCATCAACCAAATAATATTGGTACCAACTAGATCATAAAGCCCTTAATTGATCTATCACAGACAGCCTGCAGCCCCTGGTTCATGGGGTCACAAAAGTTGTATGAGCCCGATGACAGACAGGAATACAAAAATGATGTCCAAGAGATCAATTATACAAGTGTTAAGCAATGATTGAGGTCTCCCTGGACTGGCCAGGGAGGACTATACCTTAGCGCCTGTGTTTGATGCAGAACCCAGCACTACAGGGACAGGTCAGGTGACCCCTTCACCCGGTGGAAGAGCAGGTCCGACACACGGCAAGAGGACAGTCCCGACACCCGGCGGGAGGGCTGGTCCCGGGGAGAGAGAGCAGGTCCGGGCACCCAGCTGGAGGCCAGCACTTTCAAAAGAGCAGGGTTCTCATATCTGGCACTACAGGGACAGACTGCCCCGGCACCCGGAGGATTACTGAAGTAAATTTAATAAGAGGGTGGGGATTGGTTTGGTGCAGTGGCAGGTGTGGGTGCTGCGGATTAACAGGTGGCTGTATGGTGCCTTGGCAGGTAGGGAGGGGCTGTGGGTAACTTCCCGCGGCTGCTGCTAACAGTAAAGAGTGACAGATGGGCGGCCAGAAGGGGGTACTGCCATTTGACAAACAATAGTGGTAGTGAAGGTAGGGGGTGGGATGGGCCAGCTGCTGTTACTACTTTAAGCTGCCCTATCTACCCTCACCCCCTCCTTTCCCCCAGCACTGCCTGCCCCTAACCCCCTCCTTGCCCCTGAGTACAGCACCAGCTGCCCTCTACCCTTACCTCCCCTCTACCGCCAGTAATGTCTGCCCGACCCCCTCCTTGCCCCCCAGCACTGATCAGATGTGCAGAACATATGTTCCATCCTATCATGTGCAGATCGTACTGTTTATTTTGTGCATGCGATGCATCGTGCGTCCATTCAAGTAATTTCAATTACTTTTTCCCTGACGCATGCGTAAGGCACACGATCATATGACAGATCGTGTGCTAAGTAAAACAACAAATATGCCGCCGGGACTGCCAGGGAGCTCCGGGGGGAGTCAGATGGTGAATCTGATGCTGGTCGCGCAGATGTATGGTCAGCATTAGAGGATTTATCACTTCTCCAAACAATATAATAAACACACACTCCCATCTACCCAAAATCACCAGCTCTCCAAACCAATACAGCATCATACTTATTACTATGTGCTCTGCATCTTGTTTACTGTCTGGTGACTTCTCCCTCCAAGCTCTTCTACAGTGACATCTGCCAATGCCGTAGAAAGTACTAGGAGGAGCTGGGTGCCCCTCTAAGTTGTCCATAATTGCTCAGGATTTGCCCCAGTAGGGAGGGTTGGCACCTACCCAAGCCCTGGCACCATAGGCTGCAGTCTGATCTGCGTAATGCAGGCTTGCCAACTTTCTGGCTGCCCCTTCCGGGAGGGAGCAGCCAGATCGGCATGACGGGGCGTAGCCATTATGAGGAGGCGGGGCCGGCCAGACTATGTGAATTTGTGGGCGGAGACACACGATCGCGTCATTTGGCCCCGCTACACAATGCCGATATTACAGGCATTGTGAAGCAGGGGGCGGAGCCAAAATGACACGAATCACGTCACCGCCCCCCCTGCTGTGGGGGTTTCTAAGGTAAATGCAGGGGGATAGGAGGGGTGGGCGGCAGCACTCGGGAACATTGCCTGCCTTCCTGGGAGGTTGGGAGCGGCACCCGATTTTCGGGAGGCTCCCGACCAAATCGGGAGGGTAGGCAAGTAAGGCATAATGGTTGATCAGTTACTGATCATCCCCTTCCTTCACCTCTTTGTCACATCCTCTTCATCACCCTCCTTCTTCCCTTACACCCCAGCTCCATCCTCTCCTCCATCACCGTGCTTTTTCTCTCACACCACGGCTAAATGCACTCCTCCAACACCTCCTTCATTCACGTCCTGGCTATGTGCTCTTCTCGATTGCCCTGTTCTTTCCCTCACACAGACTCATTGTACTGCTGCAGGCACCATCATTGTGGTGGGCCCAGGTCGGTACAATATACCGACTGAACCACCGCTAGTTCCGCCTATTACCCAGCACCACTCTCCCTGTCTCACAGCACAATACCCAGCATCAGGGCTGTAGAGAGCCCTGGCGGGCCCAGGTACAGAGGGGGGCGTGGCCTCATCGTGGGTGGCGTGGCCACGCCCCTTGAGAAAAAAAAGCACTTTTGCAGCGCCGCGTAGGAGGAGGGGCGCTGTAAGCCCATCAGCCCGGCGCAAAGCCAGTGTGATCGCTCCTCCCCCCCCCCACAGTGGGAGACTGCTCAGCAGCCACGAGCAGTCTCCCACTGCTGTGAGGAGGGGGGGGCGGCGCTGGACCAGGGCCCCTCGGGAAGCCCGGTTAAACAGTACCCGCTCCCCCCTGCCCAGCAGCACAGTTCAGAGGCAGCAAACACCCATCGCCCCCCTCAGTCACAGCAATCCCCATCCAGCACAGCACCCTTCACACAGAACCCCTCTGCCCTTTCCAATTACAGCATCCCTCACCGAGAAGCACAGATCACGTCCTCACTCATCACCCGGTCAGCACGTAGCACCAGCACTCCTCACTACATGCTGAGCGGACTTTAATTAAAACATTTTTGTAACAGTCACTTACTTTTTAAAACCGGATGGGTGGCAGCCTGTGCGTCCGCCCGTTTTGCAGCTCCTGCTGAATCCTCCTCACTGTGCTTTTGTGGGGGTCCAGCTTAGCCTGCTGGACTCCACAAAGGCCCATGGGAGGAGGAGCTGGGCATGCGCAGCAGCCCTCCTCCAGAGACCATTGGGCATTTTTGTTGATGCCCGGTGCCCACTGCCCCAACTGTGCAAAGTCTGCTACTCTGCTCCAGCCTCCGTGGACCTGTTTGCTCCCGCAGCGGCAGCCTGCTGTTGCTGGCTGTGAGCTGCCTGCTGCAGCTGCTGCCCGTTCAGAGCTGAGAGCTAGCAGAGCCCTGCCAATCGGGTGCCCGGTCTCCACAACCGCCGCTGGCTGTTCCGCTCCTGCCTGTCCGCTCACTGTTTGCTGCTGCCAGGCCCGATCGGCGCTCAAATGACAGCTCCGATCGGGCCCTGCAGCAGCAAACCGTGGACGCTGTACAGCAGCAGTAGCAGGTGCCCCATGCCGCAGTGCCTGCCATACACCACCGCCAGCCTAGATGGGCTTGGATGCCCCTAGGAATTCTTTGTCTATGCCTTGGGCCAGCTCTGCACACACTTTTCTAATCTGCTCCTTCCCTCACATTTGGGTTCCTCCTCTCCTCCATCACCCTCCTTACTTTATAGAGCGGGAGCTTAGTAAATGTGAGCGAGAACGTGTCTGCAGTGTTGCAGCCATTCCTCACGTTCCTCCAAGCCCGTCCCCTCTACCCCTGCAGCCTGCGCACCAGTGTGTGTTATACACTGAGCCCTTGCATTCTGCCTGTCACTGCTGTGATGTTTGGCCACAGACACAACTCGGAGAGGTACCCCGAGTGTTGCCGTTGTGCTGTTTAATGTTTGATAGCGGCTGATCATCTGGTCGGTGACAGGGGGTCTAGGTAACGTGTGCCCGGTTTCTCCTCTTTAAACTGGCCCTGTACTACGGAAAGAGGGGATCTGGCCAAGTGAGAAGTGCCCTGTTCTCCCGGTGGCCCAGTCCGCCCCTGACAAAGCTACATGAGACCAGTTATATAGCAATAACATGCATCTATTTATTAAAATAAATAATATATACAATTTGCAATGAGATTAAGCAGCTACAGAAGAGAAATTAGTGCTGTATATATGGCTCTGGTAAATTGCTGAAGAATATTTGATTGCAATATAGATCTTATCAAAAATTGTCCTGGAATTGCGGCAAAGTTCTAAGCAGACAATGTCACTTTTACCTTTTTATTGGGTCATATGCAATAAGGTGTTCATTAATGGAAGGTCCGTGGCTCCGTTTATGGCAAGTCCTGCTATACAGTGAATTTCAGATTCGGTTTCTGTGCCTCCTCAATAAGTCCCCCGAAATGCCTGCTGATGGTATTACAAAGACAGTCATAGATATAGAAGCCAGGATTTGCCATGCTTTTCCCTTGTGGGTGGCCATCCAGAAGGCTGATTGAACAATATCTCAGTAGTTGTAGGAAAATTTGCAACTACAGATGTGTGCTCATACACCTACAGTAGCCTCAGTATGCCATATGTGCTAGACGCCTGGCATAGGTGAACTGCACAGAGCGGTTTAGCTTAGCCACTCTTTGCACCACAGACGCAGCGAAACACCCCTCAATCTGTATCAAAGATGCTGGGCTGTTACTTTAACCATACAGGAATTAGTGGTCTATGGGCCTGATTGCATGCACGCAACCGGCTGATGTTTGCGTTCTGCGTATGCATTGCAGTGCGGGAACTAGTTGCTGCAATCGGGAAATGGATCGCAGTGTCTATGCAGACCAATCGAGAACTTATTGACAGGAAGTTCTGTTAGGGGGTGGTGAAGGGGTGGGGTGGTTAGAGGAACACAGGCATGCCTGTGCGTTACAGGGGCATGCATAAATAAGCTCCTGCGACTGCATACGCAGCCAGAGCTCTAGATACCCGCAGGAAGTTTAGTAGTTTCTGTGCGTATGGGTCCAATGGTACTCTGTTTACGCAGATTTGCAAAGGTATTGCGAATGTAAGTAATGGAAAGTGGGCAGCTTTATTACGTGGTGGGCATCTTTATATAGTGCTGCGATCGCATTCATTTGCATAATTTTGCAGCGCCCAGGTTCAAATGCAAACTTACGATCCGTGCTGAATCAGGCTCTATGTACTAAGCATTGGAGAGAGCTAAAGTGGACTGATAGAAGTTAATTGGTTGATACTTTACAGGCTGTGTATGAAAGATAACAGTTGTAAAGTGACAGGAGCTGATTGATTGTACATATTTAAACCTAAGATAAAGTACCAAAGTCACATATGAAGCACAACGGAGACTCCTTCAAACACAGATGTACAAGTCTTATACCCACGCTGTTTGTGTGATACATGAAAGCGCTGCTAACTGATTGTTCAGGTCCTTTAAAACCTGAGGAAACACTTAGGCCCATATTCAATTTGAGGCGTTAAGTCCAGATCCGCATTAAGTTTCTTCAGCAAGCCAAATCGGGGGGTACCATAGGGAACCCCCATGTCAGAGCTTCATTTGGGGGGTGTCAGGCTGATTTCCCCAAAACTGACAGTACTTTCCGCTTGTTTCAGTATCGCCGGGTCCCGTTTTTGCCTACTTCCATATTGAATACGGGGTAAAACGTGCACGCGTGCGATACTTTTCCGCCTCCAAAACAGGCGAAGACGGCAGAAAGTCCGGGCCACGTTAAAGTATCGCGGCTCTGCTCAAATTGAATACGGCTCATAGTCTCTCCGTCCTGGACTCTCTTGTTCAGAGAATTTTCCTAACAGCGGACAAGTTTCAGCAATCCAGCACAGACTACACCAGGGGTCAGGGAACTTTTTTACCTTTTACCCCACAATATATTTAAATATGCCGATGTTACCACTTGATTTGAAAGGAAGAAAATCGTATAGTAGTGCCACCATATAATGCCCCTGTAGTAGTGCCCCCATATAATGCCCCTGTAGTACCACTTGTACTAAAAATCCCCCCAAAAAACAACTACCCTAATCCCCGCTCCTGCATCTGCCGCCGTCCTGTCCGCCTGGCTGCTCCTCGGAACTATGGGAGAGACGTCATGAGAGAGGCGGAAGCTGGAGCTCAGAAGAGAGCTCCAGCCTCCGGCTAACGCGGCGCTGCAGGGAAGGAGCCGGGCGCCCGCTGGTTGTAACATCCCAGCGGGTGTCCGGCTTAGAGCCTCCCTGCGGCACAATGCATATGAATCATTCTATATTATAGAATAATTCATATGCATGCCCGGCTGTCCGTCCATTACCCCCAGGAATTTCATTTTTACCCCATATGAGGTAATTTACCCCTGTTCCCTGACCACTGGACTACACAGACTGCTCCACAATCGCTGAGTGTCAATTCACTCTGCAATGCAGGCCTTGGGATCCATGGTGTCCACCTTCGACATGGTGGAGTTCACCCAGTTTCACTCCAGGCCCCTACAACACCTGATCCTCTCCATGTGGAACGGGATACCCCATCTGCTCAAATTCCAGATGATGAGCCTCCCCCCAGAGGTTCGCCTGTCCCTAGCCTGGTGGCTATAGACTGTGGCCTACCTCAATCACCAAGGGGGCACTTGAAGTCTGTCAGCAATGACAGAAGTGTCCCACATTCTTGCATGGACTGAACGCAATCTCTCAACCATCTCTGCAGTGCTCATCCTGGGGATTCTCAATTGGGAAGCGGATTTCCCCAGCCGTCACTACGTGCATGCAGGAGAATGGTCTCTACATCCAGAAGTCTTTCAGCTTCTAGTGGACAAATGGGGTGTTCCGGAAGTGGATCTCATGGCCTCAAGACACAACAACAAACTTCCAATTTATGGAGCCAGATCACAGGACCCTGACGCGGCCTTCATAGATGCATTGTCGGTGAAATGGAACTTCCTTTTGACATATCTCTTCCCTCCCAATATCCCTACTTCCTTGAGTGCTTTGAAAGTTCAGACAGGGGAGGGGCAAAGTCCTGTTCATAGCTCCGGCTTGGCCCAGACGTCATTGGTACTCCAATCTTCTAAGGCTCTTCATAGACGTTCCTCATCAACTTCCTTTACGAGTAGACCTGTTGTCTCAGGGTCCATGTCTACAACCAGGCCTAGCCAGTCTGTCTTTAACTGGACCGGAGGAGGCTGTGTCTCTGCTAGTCGCCCGTTACTTTAACTGAGTCACTCCTGTCTCATGGCCTGGCTGGTGGTCGCTTAAACCCAATGAGTGCCAGCATCCCACTCCCCAGAGTCTCTCCATGCTTATTGTGGGCGGCCATAGTGACAGCCCTCCAACCCTGATGTTGTGGGTGCAACTTTTGCTATGAGACCACGCCCTTGGTGGAACTGAAAAAAATATTTACTTACCAAAAATATTGGTCTCAGGCCAGCCTTGGTCATTCAACATGTAATATATAGTAGTATACATTAATGCCCTTAACCTACTGCATCATGTCGGGGGAGAGGAAAGGAGGAGCAACCCCGCCATGCACGGTGCATGTGAAAAGTGGTATCTTCAGCACCTTCAGGCAGGGACTGCAGAGCATCATGTGAATTGTATAATATTTTGACACAATTCGTGTGAATAAACTGCTCATGACCAACCGGGTTACTCAGCAGTGTCACCCATTTATGTAACGGGTGTTCTTAGGCCATCCAGGTTCTGGCTATTATCTCTGTAGCCAAGGCCAGCACATTAACCACATACTGGGAATGATTCGAAGTCGTCTGCAGCCGTATCTTTATCTATTGGTGGTTGCACGCCTCTGTGTTTATGCAAGTGCCGCTATAAAGTTCTGACCTGGAGTACATCCGTGCATTGGAAGTGCATGGCCTGAGATGTCCACTGTCTGCATCCGTAGACGCTGAAATACTGATTGATATAACGCACCTTCCCTTGACAGGTGCAATTTCCCCATCTGTGTATGACCTTCTATGTGGGTGGGTGAGCGTTTGGGTGCGCAACCACTTTCTGCAACATGCCCATAACATGGACCTGTCTGTGTTATAAGCCACCACCCATAAACACCCACTAAAGTTACAACATACTTCTGAGACTGTGCATCTCAATTGCAATTCTGGCCCTGCGCATGCTATCTGCGTTGCGACATAGATGCATGCACAGTAGAAAAAATCCTCCACTGAGACAGTACGTGCAACTCAGAATTAGGCCCATTGTGACGTAGGCTTATCTTGTAGGAGAGCCATGGATGCCCCAAAGAGACTTTTAGGGTAGAGAAGAGGGACCTTTATAACCGTATGGCAAATCAGCTGCACCCAGCACATTACCCTAAGTGTTGCCTGAATGCTCATGAGTCCATACCATATTTTGGACATCTAGCGTCTTTCGATCTGAAGAAGTCAGATGGGAGTATAGTACATCCTATGTAAAATATATAATTGCACCTGTCTGTATCTAGTACAGGAGGTGGCATATTTAGTGGTACTATACATGGTGTCCCTTTATTCAACAGAAATCTGTCCAAATCAATTTCCCATTTAGGGAAGCATGTATCTCATTTAGAGCTGTCCAGTGGAGGCTCCAGAGGTGGGGCTGCAGCACAGACCAAGATTCAAATAGGGGAGCTACGCGCAAGAATAAGGTGTGGGCGCCATTTACCCGGAGTGCTACTCATGCGCTGTAGATTCTGGCACCAAGCCAGAATATACTGCGCTGCCAGAGAGGAGGTGGTCCGCACTGAGTTTGCACACTAGTCCCCTCCTCTCTTAAAATGCCCCTGGTTTGGAGCAGCACAGCGCTGTCATTGCTTTAGCAACCCCAGATGCTTACCATTGCCTGACTTGTGTGAGAAAAGAAAAACCATGACATGCCAAGCTGCCAGGAGAACCAGTTAAAGAATAACTGACATGAAAATAAAGATAAAAACATGGATAGCTCAAATCCTCTGATTCAGTGGTTGACTTGGTCTGACTACTGGACCTCAAAATCCAAACCCTGAGATCCAAATATTAAGTTGAGGATAAATAACCAAATTTAAGTAGACCAATGGATTCTATAGGGAGAGTTGTCTTGTCCTATCTGGTCCTTTTTTATTTCCTTGACCATTCAGAAGAATTTAGCTAGTAGTTCATATTTCTTCAGTTTAGCTGTATGCCATTAATGATTGCTAGATCGAAGTATTATAGTTACATACTGTTTGACAAGAACAGCTGTCTGTTCTGGACTGTATTAATATTACCATGTTATATTTGTTATCTTATATGCAAATAATGTACCTATTTCTTTATTTCTGTCCCCATGTACCCCTCCTTTTTTATTTCTGTATCCCAGATCCTACCCTTATAATTTTGAAACAATAAAAATCTAATGTTTAAAAAAAAAAAAAAAACATGGATAGCATACATACTTAGATTCTGAAAAAGTAAAAAAACAGACAAAATATTCACCCAGCACTCTGCAAACACGCCAATAAAGAGATTTGCATCATACAGAATTATATAAAATGCAGAGGTCTCTGTACATACATTTGAAAACATGTGGTTTAGTGATCAGGCACACCAAGGCGTCCCTATTTTTGGTGGTGTTACACAATATTAATAATCGCACCCACTTTGGGTCATATATTTATGCATTTCTAAACTGAGGACTCCCAGAACAGTGATACACAAAATGGTAGTTGCACAAATCAATTTATTAGCCCATCACAGGTGTGCAAAAGGAGGGGTTAAACTAGACCGAAAAAGACAAAAACTCTTCCAGCACTCTGCAAATAGGCCAGTAAAGATATCTACATCCTTTATTTATATGGCGCCACAAGTGTTCCGCAGCGCCTTACATAGAACTAATAGGTGAACAAGAAACAAGTAACTTACAGTACATTACAGTGCAGGACAAGGACACAACTTATATACATTGCTGCAATAGCGATTAAAGCACTCACAATAAGCAGCCGGGAGTTGGCAGTCACGTGTTAGGTGCCCTTATGGGGAGTAAAGAGTAGAAGAAAATGTAAAGAGGAGCACATGAGGGAAGAGGTCCCTGCTCGTGAGAGCTTACATTCTAAAGGGGAGGGGCAGACTGATGGGTGTGACACAGAAGGGGAAGATAGGGAGGAAAGAGCATGAGGTGGGTTAGGATGAGTGCTGGAAGGCCTTGATGAAGTAGTGGGTCTTGAGAGCCCGTTTGAAGATTTGTAGAGAGGTGGAGAGTCTGATGGGGAGATATAATAATTAGAAATGCAGAGATCTTAGTTGCATACATTTGCAAACCTATGGTCTAGCCACGCCAAGGTGTTACTGGTTTTGATGGTCTTACGCTATATAATAATAGCACCCAATTTGGGTCATATGTCTATATATTTCTAAATTGTAAGTTAACTCACTTGGAGGCCTCTATATTCTTCAATATGGCACTTCAAGTATCAGCAAACACTCCAACTACTGATCTCATCCATGGAAAGTGAACCAGAAAATATGCCACCTGTGAAAAAAGGTGTGTATGTATATACTGGTGCACAAATTTAAAATTCCTAGTGTATAGTGAATAGTCAAATGTTGATGATACGTTGTGTAGAACACTCCTGAATATAACAGGTGGCTGCAGTTTTTCCAAATATTCCATATGGCAATCGGAGAAGAAGGTGCTGAAAAATAATAATGAAAAACGTGCGCCTAATAGTGTAATATTTTAAAAACAAAGGAATCAGTGCTCAAATGGATAAGTAGTGTGCATACCAAAAAATAAACAACCAAGAGCTTATCTGGTAGTCAGGCAGTACTGCAATGCTCAGGTAACTTGAACTGATAGCACTTTCCAGGATTCCACGGGCTACACCTTTAGGATCACCTTAAATGTGGGCTTGTAATTTTTTGCCCATCAAGAAGAACATATATAGTGTAGTATTGTATGCAACAAATAGAAACACCACTGGACGAAAATAAATCTGCGTAAAACAATGCATGAACGATGTCACTCCTCTGTGCTTCAGGTCAAACTCAGTAACAGTCTGGCTTCATGTGAAAACAAAATGGAAGACCTCAGACCAGAAATGGAGAGTATTCTCTGTGAATATGTTTAATTTAGACCATACACAAAGCACAATAGAATAAAACCAACAAATAAAAAACAAATGAATGCTTATCTTATGGTATTGTAGCAGATAACAGTCCACTAATGGGGTTGTGAGAATCAGTCCCAACGCGTTTCGTCCCTCTGGACTTCCTCAGGGAAGCTTTGTGTGGTGTACAATCGGGAAGCCGGTAGCCGGCTTCCCGACTGTCATATCCTGGCGAGGGTGAAATCTCTGGCGTCTAGATGTAGACGCCTAACATTTCCCTGACGCCGGGCGCCGCGAGCGGACAGCCGCGGGGGGGAGGGTTAGGTTTAGGACACCTGGGGGGTCCTCGGGTTAGGCACCCCCCCGGGAGGGTTAGGGTTAGGCTAGGGGGAGGGAGGGTTAGGGTTAGGCACCCCCAGGGGGGACTTAGGTTTAGGCAGCGGGGAAGGGGGGGGTTAGGCACTTGGGGGGGAGGTTAAGGTTAGGCACCCCTAAGGAGGGTTATGGGGTTAGGTTAGGTTAGTCAATACTTGCCTATTGACGATCCGGATTTCCAGCGCTGTCGGGCTTCCGCCGGGAACTCTACTTTGGTCGGCCAAGCGCTGCCGGGAATCGAACCGCCGACCATGCGGCCGGCTGTATTTCATACCGATTCCCTTTGTGTATGGTCTAAATTAAATCTATTCACAGAGAATTCTCTCCATTTCTGGTCTGAGGTCTTCCATTTTGTTGTCACATGAAGCCAGACTGTTACTGAGTTTGACCTGAAGCACAGAGTAGTGACATCGTTCATGCATTGTTTTACGCACATTGTGGTACGCAGATTTATTTTCATCCAGTGGTGTTTCTATTTGTTGCATACAATACTATACTATACATGTTCTTCTTGATGGGCAAAAAATTACAAGCCCACATTTAAGGTGATCCTAAAGGTGTATCCCGTGGAATCCTGGAAAGTGCTATCAGTTCAAGTTACCTGACCATTGCAGTACTGCCTGACCACCAGATAAGCTCTTGGTTGTTTATTTTTTGGTACGCACACTACTTATCCATTTGAGCACTGATTCATTTATCTTTAAAACATTACACTATTAGGCGCACGTTTTTCATTATTATTTTTCAGATATCTATCCATCTCTTTTTTTTTTTTTTTTTAAAGGGATGGCACTCCTGAACTCTTATAAATAAGGCACAGCAACCCTTGTCAAGTCCAACATTTCGTGTGTTTGACATTTCTTCAGGAATACTACATTGCCTTACCGGATGGAGGAGCAATAATAAACCAAGAGAGAAAGAAGACTTCTTGTTGGGGGCACTCGTTTGTAAATAAAGATAGTTAAAATATAACTTTTAATATAGTATTTCTAAAAGGGTAGACTAAACAGACAGACATACATATAATCTATATTTAACCCTTATAATTAAGGGAGCCAACTCATATAGGGATAAAATACCATATATGGATTCAAAAACTTTGTTTGGTGACATAAATTTAATAGAGTGGTCCCTCTGTGATATCAAATTAAACACAATTGCAATGACAATAATGAGTCTGATGAAAGTAATGCCAGACCACAAGCAGCAGAAATATAGTTACAGCAGGTGATAATTATCAATCATAATTCAATAAATCAGCAATATATATCAGAAGGTATAGTTCATCTGAACATCAGACTATAATTATCTCAAATCAGGCTCTAAAAACAGAGCATATGTACATATAATTGAAACATATACACACAGCTGTGTATAACACATATAATGAGTCACTGTTTCTGACATATGACATAGTTGTCAGAATAGAATCCTGCACATACGGCTGTAGCAGGTTCTTCCATTGCCACAGATCGTAATCAGCTTAATTCACATAGACAGGAAAGAATAGAAATATAAACATGGCTGTGTGTAACACAAACTTAGGCAAATCACTTTAGTTGTCAAACTTATAACCTGATTATACCACTGCAGTGGGTTCTAGTCAATCCTTCAAATAATGATTGAGAGGAAAAAACCCCACTGTCTAAGATCATACTCCCCTGTCTTGAGTACAATACTTGGCAGGAGGTACTAGTCTATTGACACATATGTGTAGTATAAATATGATATATCACCCCTTCAATCATGGGACATTGAAGAGTATTCACATTGCCCAGAAAGACGGGGCAGTTTGAAGAAGACAGTTTCAATCATAAGTACAGTATAACCTCTGATAGATATATTGCAAAGTAAATATCTGCTTCAATTACCACAGTCCCAGTTTATACACTTATGGTAGACAGTATATAAATGTCCACATACATATTGCCCAACTGTATTTCTTGAATTTGATACAGTAGTGACGCTATTAAAAGCACATATAACTAATACTTTTCCTCAATAAGCGGGTGACAGCGTGCTGAGATTAAAGGAATGGGGCATATAGTAAGTGTATCTAACGGACGTGTAACTTAGCTTGATGCAGATTGCATGAGAAAATCCTCAAAGTATGCTACTACTCCCCTAGGGAGAGGTGGCTGTAGACGCGCACAGAGGGCACAGGCTTCGGAGGAGACGGCAGCGGGATTCTCCTTCCACGCGGCTTCCCAGGGAGATACCTGGCCGTCTTAAGCAGATTCGGCGGCAGCTGCGGGAATACCCTTGCACGCTGCCGCACAGGATGGTGCCTCACTGCTCCGACAGTCTGCCTCGACTCGAGTAGGTTGACGTACGTTTCGCCAGGGGCGGGGCTTGATCACATCAGAGTGATGCATGCCTGGGGAACCCCTCTCTTAACCGACCTTTCAGCCAATCCTAGGCCTATGTAAAAGTAATGGACATACTCACTGTCCAATCAAAAAAGGAATAGAGATAAGGGAAAGAGGGAATACGATCATTTGGAAAGAACGGTGGGACATAAGTTTATATACATATCTTTCCTTGTCATACAGGAGATAAAGAAAAGAGAAAAAGAAACCTAAAGGGAGAAATTTACATATATGAAATTTATAATATTATCTGACTATTATCTAATCGATCCATAAGGAGATTGGCCACAGATTCTGCCTGTTCAATCTTTAAGGATAAAATAGAATAAACGTTATTAGTTTATATATATATCCAGGTTAAATACTAACCACAGTAACATGCTAGTGATATAATGATCACAATTCCTAATAGCTAGTGCTACCATTAGTACATAAGGCTTATTGTGCCAAGTCAGATACATTCTTAATGATTCTTTAGAAAGAGTATGATATAATTAAGTCAGACCATAGAAATATAGGGGTTAGTATAGACAGGACTAAGTACATTATAGTATATAGGGAGGTGGGATCATAGTAATCAATTCTATCTTCCACAAAATTGGAAAACATATTAAGGTACACAGGGGACACCACATTATAAATCAGAAAGATGATATAAACAGGCAAAATCTATTGTTATAATGCCTCTTAAAATCTCCTAAAAACCTCAAGATATAAATAAACATAATAATATTGCTGGCTATAATTACATGATGAAAGAGCCACTATATATATGATATACCAGCCTATTCTATATATGTGTATCTGATATTCCTAGAGGAAATAAATACAAAGAAGAGGCCAATAGACGTACCAAAAGGAATAGAAATGGTCTAGAATCATGAACCCTATCAATAATAGGGTTCCCTAGAAAAATTAATACCCTTATAGGACTGGAGTTAGAGTCAGCGAGTAACTGAAATAGCAGTCCAGTCTATATTATCAGGAAAGCAAAGCTGCTGTCCTGAAAGTATAAATAGAGCATAATTATAAAACAACATAGGAAATCAAATACTGAAAATATTCACAATACAGTATCTCATAGTACAAATCAGTCATAATGCAAGCAAAACAAAGTATATTAATAAGCCAAGCAGAGTCATCCCTATGACAGAGCATCTGTACAGCTAACGGTATAAGGGTGTGTTATGAATCATACGGGTGTATTGACACCAATATCGAATTTATGATGTCAAAAAATTATTATTTGCAGTAACACATAAAAAAAATACAAAAATATTCCCAGAAGATTATAGGTTTATAGAAAAGGGCTATAGTTGATGTATTCATTTAGTCCTTCTGGTGAGAGTGCTCCTAATCTAAAAGTCCAGAAGCTTTCACGTTTCAGGAGTTCCTTTGTTAGATCACCGCCCCTAATTCCTAGGTGTATCTGCTCAAGTCCATAAGCTTTGAAGTTTTTAAGATCTCCTTTTATGTTTGGAGTGAAAATGTTTTGCTACAACTGTTAGTTGTTTCAATTTGGTTATATCAGAGGCCGCGTTCCTCACATTTCCAACATGTTCTAATATGCGTTCTTTAAGCATCCGGGTCGTCATTCCTACGTATTTCACATCGCAATCACATGTTGTGCAGTAGATTACCCCTTTGGTTCTGCAGTTGATATAGTCCCAAATTTCCATGTTTTTACCATACCTGTCTGTTACTTCTTTCTTCTTAGTCATAAATAAGCAGGCTTTACAGGAGCCACATGGGAATGAGCCCTTTGTTTTTTGAGATTTTGGTGCCGTCCTCCTATAATGGCTTTGAGTTAATTCATCCCGTAAATTTGGAGATCTTCTCCAGCTCATGGATACCGTGTCTCCTACAAACTTCGTCAGATCTTTGTCTAGATGCAGGATATGCCAATGTCTCTGAATAATGGCTTTGATACTTCTCCACTCTTGGCAGAAATCACCTACAAATCTTATAGCCTCTTCTTCTTTTTCTTTAGCTTTAGTTGTTGTTTCAAATATGAGGGATTCTCTGTTCGTTTTAAGGATAGATAGTTTTGCCTTTTTAATGCATCTGTGGCTGTATCCTGTGAAGCTGTACAGTGGTTGTGGCGAGTGCCATCCATTGCATACTAATATATATGCAAGATTAACATTTTCGTCAGGGTGCACACAGACAAAATACTTAATACCCACACTGGACCACCGATTGCGAGTCGATTCGTCGCACGAGATGACGTCACAGGTCTCAAGCGATTCCGCATCACGGAGCATCCACAGGGCGAGTGAGCTGTAAACAAAGAATGTGATTGTGGACGGGATGCAGTAAACGAAAAATGCGGTAAAATGCCCGTTTACCACATGTTCTGTATGCATCAATCACCTGGCCGCTGGGCTCCGATGCGGAGGGTAACGCCAGCCTATGGGCTTCTACTGCATCTCGCTTCTCCCAGCATGCCCCACGGCCGCCGCGTCACTCTACGCATGTGCAGATGGACTCCCGGGTCATAAACCCGAAAGTCCACTGTGCAGCAGAGATCGCAAAGGACAGCTCTTATCGTAAGAGCTGTCCTTTGCTGTACTGATCGCATATGTTAGTGCATATGCGATCAATACCAATGCAATGTCCGGTGGTGTTAGGCAGTAAGTGTTACTGCATCCCGCCCTGGGATCCGGCTGCGCCCTTGTTGGCCCAGTGTGGATATTTAGCTTTGTAATTATTATTTGTATGCACACTGACAATTTGTATCTTGCACCTGCCCCTTCCTATTTCATTCAAATATTTTGCTTTTATTTGCCATTGTTTCAGACGGGATATAGTCATTATACCAGCACATGGGATGCCGGCGCTTAGAATACCAGAGCCGGAATACGGCACCTGTCAGAATCCCGGCGCCAGCATCCCGAAAGTAAGTAGCATGATTAGTTGGAGGGTTAGCATTAGGGTTAGGCATCAGGGAGGGAGGGCTAGGGCTATGGAGAGGGGGAGGGTTAGGATACCTACCAATGGGTGTCTGTATCCTAACCCTGTTAGGATGCCGGCGTCGGGATTTTGACCACCGTGATCCCGAATGCTGGCATCCCATACCCAACCCTTTCAGGCATCCAAAAATCAAACATGCTCAGTATGTGGCCCAGAAGTTGACTGACAGCATACCAGGGCAAATTGTAGAGGTCTTGAAAAAGAAGGGTCAACACTGCAAATAGTGACTCTTTGCATAAACTTAATGTAATTGTCATTAAAAGCTTTGACACTTATGAAATGCTTGTAATTTTACTTCAGTATACCATAGTAATATCTGACAAAAAGGTCTAAAACACTGAAGCACCAAATTTGTGAAAACCAATACTTGTGTTATTCTCAATGTTTGGCCATGGCTGTGTGTACATATATTTATATATAAGGATGGCCACTGGCAGGCTGCTGTAAAAGGAAAATAAATATCATGTCTACAGCAGCACACACAGCAGATGCTGTTGTGGGCCTATTCTTATAGTGGGCCTGGAGCTGCAGCTCCATCAGCCCTATTATTAATCTGGCCCTGGATAGATGGATGTAGAAACCCCCCAGAGACTGTCGATAGATACAAGATGCGCCAAGTTACATTGTGGCTGTTCGCGCCATAAACCTTTTGGATGCATCGCGCCATACAATCACCCGCATCTGCATACGCTACGGTACGGTATGGAGTGCACTTTGACTGCACCATGCATTGTTATGGAGGCGCGGTTACACATGCATTGCGTGTATCTGCTCGCGGGAGCAAATCTCGCGCAAGCAGCAAGGATATAGCTGCAGGGTTTCTACATCTATCTACAGATATGCCCAGAGAGTGAGACACTGTAGATAGATTTAGAACCCCCCCCCCAGAAAGTGAGAGACTGTAGATAGATGTATAAACACCACAGAGTGAGAAACTGTAAATCAGGGGTGGGGAACCTCTTTTTTGTTTTTTTTTCTGCTGAGGCCATTTTAATGTATATAACATTATTTGCTGGCCTGGTGCAGGCCATGCCATCTCCATGTGATGTCACACAGGGGCCGGGCCACAATAGCCGTCTATTAGCGCAATGCCCGGAGCATCCTGAGGATGCTCCGGGGAGCTGTAGGGGCAGCGTTGTGACCATCTGAAGCATCCTAAGGACACTCCAGGCAGCACTGCTGCATAGATTCTGGCAGCAGGGTGCCATTCTAGGCACCCTGCTACCCAGATGAGGCTAGCAGAAAGAAAGCTCAGAGGTTCCCCATCCCTGCTCTAGATAGATGTAGAAACCCCACAGAGAGTGAGACATTGTAGATAAACAGATGGATATGAGAGATATAGATATAGTGTGGTGAGAGGGGTTGTCTCTCTCTTGAATTGCCCAAGTTCTTTTGGAATCCAAGGGAGGCTGGAGTTAAGCCTGTGCATTCTGCATTAGCAGTGGAGGTGTGGAATTCCAGGTTTTCACAGTTGCATAGACCCTGCTGGAATAATCACTGGAGCACAAGAAGGGTTTAAAAATCCCACACACCTGATGCTGGACAAGCTGGCCAGGCGACAGGCAATGTGGTGGTGGTTAACATTAGGGTGCCAGGACCAGGAAGGTCCACAGATATTGTTACTGCTGACTGTTGAGCACAAGGAGTGCTCGGACATTTAACTTTTATGTTTATTTGCTTATTTTCTCTTATGTGCCTGTGTGTATCCAGGCCTAAGCTCCCGTATGCTAAGGTGCAGTTTTTGCTACCATTAAAAGGACACTTCTTCACTGAGTCCCTGCCTTTCTGGAGTCCTCATTTCTATACCCCATGGAGAGATATAGAGAGAGAGAGAGATATATCACATGCAAAACTAAAACTTACTCCTGTAAAATCCCAACTATTACTCCTCCAGAGTGGGATCTCTGGAATCTCCTGTCGGGTTTCTCACCCCAGGCTGCGTGCTCTCGCCTTTTGAGCTGCATGCCTTACCTCAGTCAGCTCAGCTTTCATTTTGTGGTCAACACTGCAGGGCCGACTTCTGGCAGATGGGAAAGCTCAAATGGAGATGGGAGCACCTAGTGGCTCCTGGCAGTACTGCACTCAGCAATGACACTGACAGCACCTTATTCTCTATTCTGCGCCCGGCCAGCTCATAAGAGCCATCCTCTGTTCAGAGCTGTAGATAGTGTCTGCTGATCAGGGGGGGTTTCTAGGTACTCGGGAACCCCCCTACTTGCACAACTGTAGAGCATATTCTAATATTAGTACTTCAGCCCATTGGCTTATAATTCTATCACTAATATAATGTTATTTTAATAACACACACTTAAAAAAAAATCCATTGATTTTGCTGAAAAATTCACTCATTAAAGAAAGAAATTGCTTCAGAGCCCCTCTGGGGTTAGGGGTCCAGAAGCTTAAGCTTCATTAGTTTCACAGTAGATCCGCCCTAAATCTTCGAAAATGGCATAGTGCATTTTAAGTAATGATGCATCCCATTCTTAGACCTAAGAAAGAGCTTCAAAGCAGAATGAGGGGTTAATGGCGGAAGTTATTCCTCAACAGTTTTGGAAGGGCTTGTCTCCATTGTAAATTGCTGTAAAAGATCCGGTACGCAGACTGTGTATATCCCTCTGAAGCGTAATCACCTTTTTGAAATTACCATTGCCCCAGACAGGAGGATTAGGATCCAGCCCAACAGTTCCCAGAGACTTCAATGCTAAATTCCACATTAACAGAACCTGTCTGTATTCTTTATGTATATACTGACCTTTTTATTTATAGGGGACTTTTGCTGTTCAACAGAAATGGTTGGTTTGGAAATTTCTAGCCATACTGAACTCGTTGTCTTCCTTCCATCTAGAGTCTCATCCTCCCCCATCCTCAATATCACTGTCGACAACACTACCATGTTTTCTGTACCCCAACTCTACTGACTGGGTGTCATTCTTGACTCCTCCCTCTCCTTTGCCCTCACCTTTAATCCCTTGCCCAATCCTGTCTCTTCCAGCCCTGCAACAACGCTTGCACCAGTTCCTTCCTCTCTCAGGATGTCTGATCATTTTTCATCTCGATTACTGCAACCTTCTCTTCACTGGCCTCCCTTGCTCCCATCTCGCTCCTCTCCGTTCTGTACTTATTGCTGCAGCTAGACTCCTTTCTCTCACGCTGCTCCACATCTGCCACCCCTCTCTGACAAGCCCTACATTGACTCCCCTTCCCGCTACAGAACCCTCTTCAGACTCCTCACCCTCCTATATAAGACCCTCTCCAACTCCACTGCTCCCTTCAGCTCAAACATCATCTCCTTACACATGCCCTCCCGCCCTCTCCAGTCGGCCAGTGACCGTCGCCTTTCCTCCATACGGGTTACCTCATCTCGCTCCCCAAGATTTCATCTGCGCTGCCCCTCACCACTGAAACTACCTCCCTCGGTCTTAGGCTATCCCCCAGTCTGCACAGATGCAAATGTGCTGAAAACCCATCTGTTCAGGAGAGCATATTCTACCTCCACTTAATCATATCACCTCTTACCGTTCCTCCTCCTGCTCTCCCTCTCTAGCTACCTGCCTCCAGCTCTCCCTCTCTAGCCTCCTGCCCACAGCTCCCCTCCCACTGGGTCTCTCCTTGTGTCCTCTGTCTGTCTCCCCTTCCCTGTACATTGTAAGCTTCTTTTGAGCAAGGGACTCCTCCCTTGTGTACCCACCACCTACCTCTCTTACACACTAACCTCTAACTTCTCCACCTCCTTGGGCTCTCTGCCCTTGTACTTCACTGACATCACACCACCTTCAGCGTGTCTAGATCTATTTTTTGCACCCACATTTTGGGTACATTTTTCACTGCGCTGAAAAATTCCCTTGGCTCCCTACCTACGCAGCTGTGCTGAGAGTTGTAGTGTTATATGTAAGCTGTCTTACTGTAGTTTACTGTGTACGATCTTTTTGAATTAATGTCTTTTTTTGTTTCTCCTCTGTACGGCAATACGGACCTCAGGTGGTGTCCTATAAATAAAGTTTAATAAGAATAATCCAATGTACAAAGCAATATAATAGTGTTCTCACTTATGATTCACCTGTCCGTATTCATTTTGTCCTGTACCACAGAGGTGGCTTCTCGTGTCAGATCATAGGCCATGCCCTGCAGGTTGTGCAATTGCTCCGAAAGCTACAACCCCCAGTGTATTCGACTGGTTACTTCTGCCACATGGGGTAGTATGAACACCATGAGCACGTTGCTTCCTTTTGGTCCGAGTTATTTGTCGCCCCACTAGGCTTCCTGTGCGTGGAACCAGTCTTTTGCTGATACTGTAACATATGGCCTGATTCTGATTTGGGTGTCCTCACAAATGTAAATCTGTGCTAGACAATTGACAGAAGCTGATTGGTTGATACTTTAGGCCTGATTCAGCTTCAGATGGAATAGCTAAGCTGTTCTCAAGCTTAGCTATTCTGTCTGTGCTGATATGGTAATGCAGCAGGAGGTATCACGCCTCCTGCTGCAATACGTATCCGAGCTGCGTTGTCCAATGAAGCATCGGATGCTCTGTGGACCATCGGCTGGCTAAGGTGACCCATGGGGTCACGCAGCCGGCCGTCGCAGCTGCGAGGCAGAGGCCAGGAAATCTCCGTCTGGCCAGGAAAATCCATTGCCGCCCCCAAATGGCAGCAGACTGTCAATCACTGACAGTCTGCTGCCAGTTTACGTGCAGGCTCGAAGACCCATTCTG
This sequence comes from Taudactylus pleione, assembly GCA_031769625.1. Lineage (NCBI taxonomy): Eukaryota > Metazoa > Chordata > Amphibia > Anura > Myobatrachidae > Taudactylus > Taudactylus pleione. Next base: position 4,564,077 of record JAUIMM010000670.1, read on the forward strand.
CACATGTGCAGAACGGGTCGGGCGCCTGCGCAAATTCCCGGTCATTCACTGCTGTGTTCACTGCTGAATTTTCTCTCTCCACTTTATCTTTCTCCAAGGTTTGATACATCTCTCCCTATTTCTGAAAACTCCTGAATGCTGCATTTAGCACATTTACAGATTTGTATGAATGTTACTGACATATGGATACATTTGTATGTGGCAGTGCTGCATGTGTAATGCCATTGTGATGCTACACTTAGTACAAAGAAAGTACATATGTGGTATACTTCCCTTTCACACAATTCATTTGTCTGTTTAACGCGGCTGGTTTTAAATGGTTGATTTACGGCTGTAGCGTAACCAGGGTCTTTGGAGCCCAGGGCAAATGTAAGATCTGTGTGCCAAAATATGGGCGCGGTCAACCCAAAAGGGGCATGGTTACTGAAAATGGGGCGGGCCAACATGACACGCCGCCAATTTCCTGTTAGTCTGGGAACATTCCTTTCTATTCCATATGCACCTTATCTTTACGGTGGTTTCTCACACTGTGGATACTCTGAAGAAATACATCCTCCCTTCGACGACTGTGTCTTCAGTCGGTATTCACTATTCATGTAGGTCACATCGTCCGGAAGATGTCTGTTTGTGTATGAATGTTAAAAAGGTCATCATCATACGATAGCGGTTCAACCAGACTTTTTTTTTTTTTTCCCCATGTAACTTCCTTCCCCCTGCATCTCTCAGCCACACAATCATCTCACTGCATCATCTCTTAGCCACACGATCACCGCCCCCCCCCACCTGCGTCATCTCTCAGCACACCATCACCGCCCCCCCACCTGCGTCATCTCTCAGCACACCATCACCGCCCCCCCCCTCAGCACATCATCACTGCCCCACCTGCGTCGTCTCTCAGCACACCATCACATTTATATGTATAAGTCAGAGTTAAAGGTGGCACCTAATAATAAATAATTATAAAGCAATTGATCACTAAAAGGGAATTTAAACAATACGAGAATAGGATCGAAATAAGTATTATATCCTGATCTAGTCACAAGAGACAACTATTAACCTAAATGGATACTGGTGCGGGATGATACTTTTTTGTGTGATAAAAGTTTTTTGACCGATACTATATCTGTTTTTCTCATACCCCAGCACAGTTAAAATACCGTAGTGTTCATTAATAAATAATATTTATATTTATACAAATTAATATCAGCACTACCCTAGTTCAAGATGGCTTCATTTAGCCTCAGCTGGCGTTTCCCACATAGCTGCTGGTTAATGTTATAAAACAATTATTGTGATACACTGCACTGTCTGATCCGATTGAATCACTGAATATTACTGTGACTGGGTATTAGGCAACTGGACTCACGAGGGTGATCAAAACAAAAGCCGGGATCTCCGGTAAACTCCAGACCATTATAGTGTGAGACCGTTAATACATGTGGCATTGTGTGTGAGTGAGAGCCAGAACTACCAGCACAGCAGAACTAAAGTATTCATGCAAATAGGCACAGGAGAATAACGTGATACTCTGCATTAATTTGTGACTGGAAGGAATGGTTACAAATGATAATATTACTAACATCAAAAATCATATTGTAACCCCTCCATTTGCATGAGCATGATTACCCAAGCCACTATTTAAACAATAAATATATGAATACACAATAATATTACTGTGATATTTTGTTCTGTTTGATCCAACATGTAGGTCACATCGTCCGGAAGATGCCTGTTTGTGTAGGAATATTAACGAGGTCATCATCATACAACAGCGGTTCAACCAGACTCATTCCCCCTGTGTAACTTCCTTCCCCCTGCATCGTCCCCTAAGCCACACCATCATCTCACTGCATCATCTCTTAGCACACCATCACCGCGTCCCCCTGCGTCTTCTCTCAGCACACCATCACCGCCCCCCCTGCATAGTCTCTGAGCACACCATCACCGCCCCCCCCCTGCGTCGTCTCTCAGCACACCATCACCGCCCCCTGCGTCGTCTCTCAGCACACCATCACGGCCCCTCTGCGTCATCTCTCAGCACACCATCACCGCCCCCCCTGCATCAACACAGACACATATACACAAACACACTGACATATACATACACATTCTCTGACACAGATACACACACACCTTTCACCACAAGCAAAAAAAAAAAATGGAAAGTCATCCTTCCCTACCTCCCCTCCCATCCCTGCAAAAAAAAATGATACTTACTTGGCTTGTCCGGAGCAGAGAGACCGCCGGGGACAGAGGATGACCCTGTCCCAGTCACCTCCAGCGGCATCTGCAGCTCTCAGTATAGAGAGAATGGGGAGACTGTCTGGGAGGGGCTGCGTGCTTCTGCTACAGCTCCCCCTACTGTCCCCCAGCAGCACCAACAGGCACACTTGCCTGTTTGTTCAATTTCCAGTCTAGGAGCAATGTAGGTGCGGGGGGTGGTATGGTTTCCTGGCCGGTGGTGCCCCCCTTTGCTGAGCCTGACACGGCGCCCAGGGCACGTGCCCTGCTCGCCTTGCCCTGGTTACGCCACTGATTTACAGGCAGGCATGCAGCTTTCTTTAGCGCTATAGTGCATAACCTTATTCTAGCTGGGACCGTAGGTGACTTTGTTCCCTTAATATGTACTTTACATAAGACTAATTGTTTTGTTCTAATACTTTCATTTTGTTATTTGTTTAGTTGACTTGTTACAACCAGCAAATGGCATTTTTCCTGCTGTCCTTTCAAAGTTTTTATCAGTGACTATAGTGCTCTCCACAGACCACAACATGCTAAAGAGCAGGAGCCTCTGGAAAATAAGATTTAAGGTGCATACACACAAGATGATATACATGTGAACTATGATATCGTTCAACGATATCGTTCCGTGTGTATGCAATGAACGACCAACTATGCACGCCCCCATTGGACAATAACTATATCATCCATGCATGCAGGCCAACCTGGACAATAGCGTTCATTTTCCATATGGGAGAATGATCGGTGGTTGTTGATATCTTTGGTTTGTGGATGAACAATATCGTTCATCCAGCACACCGGGAATTTCAAGGGAGATCGTTCAGCGATATCGTTCGCTGAACAGATCGTCCTGTGTGTAATCAGCATTACATTTATTTAATTAGAAAATCTTGCTTCTATTCACTATATACAACCGGTTTAAATATAGTTTCTGCATTGTTCTCTCATCCCAAGATTTTTTCCTACATAAAACCCTAATGTTTCACGGTTGTTACAGGAGCAGGCGCTGACTTTGTTATGTGGCTAGAGAGGACTTAAATATATACATATTTTATAACACTGGGTTTTATTTCCATGCTTTCACTTTTGCCCAATGCTTGTGTTTCCTGGGCTAGTGGCCAAGCAGCTGCCTCCCTATATCTGCTAGAATTCACTTCATTAAACAAAAAAATGTCTGTAAAACTCTAGGAATTTAATTTGATAGACAAATCATTCAACCAGCACAATATCTGGTGCTAGAGGACAGTTATTCTGCATCATGGAAAGGCAGACAAAGCTATGGAGGAAGAACTGAGACTAAATCCGGGTACACACTAGACTAAGCATAATGTGCCCGACATCTTCAGCGACTGGACCCGGCGGGGGAAGCCCGCATCGGCAAGTGTATTCACACTTGCCGATGCCGGCAGTGATGGAGTAACGGCGGCGGCCATTCGGCAGCATGGTCCTCGCTAACCATATCCTCTATCGGACCTGCATGCAGGGCCGAGGGAGGTAGTTGCTAATGCGCAGGAGCGAGCATCGTCGGCGACATAGTGGGTACACCCTAGATGATGTGCCCGATATGTGGCTCCGATTCGCTGGACGACATAGAGGGGTCTATTTACTAAGCAGTGTTAGGAGACAAAGTGAAAGGAGATAAGGTACCAGCCAGTCGGCTCCCACCTGTCATTTTCCAAACACAACTTGTGACATGGCAGTTAGGAGCTGATTGCCTGGTACCTTATCTCAATTCACTTTGTCTCCTAATACTGCTTAGTAAATACACCCCATAGTCTAGTGTGTACCCAGCATTAAGTAACTTGTTTGAAGCAGATGATACTCCATTGTCTTTAAATAACTTAATGTCCAGTACTAAAGCTGACCTGTTATTCTATTTTATTGTTTTCTTTTTTGCCTTATAGTTATCGCGGTCTTAATTTTGGTAGCTCACCTAGCTGCAGTACTGCCGAGTCAACTAAGAGGAAGTGACCTCTGACACGCGCTCTCCCGTGGAGTCGACGCCATAGGTGGAGCCACAGGCAAGCATGTCAGGTGATTGCTGCAGCCTCTACGGCAATCACCTGACATGCTTCCCTGTGATTCCACCCACAACGTCTACGCCACAGCAGAGCTAGTGACTCTCGTCCAGCCTTGCCGGAAAATCACACAGCAGCCCTGCCTATATCTTTTGCTCCTCTACTGCACTTACATCCTTGGAGCCGGTAATTAACAGTGAAATGTGCCTGTTCTTAAACTTTATTTGTAAGTTATAACAATATCCCTGTAATAATTTAAATGAATTGTTGTTGTCTATCAAACCTTTTTTTTACCTTCAATTGTTCGGTTATTGGTCAGATTTTTTTTTTTTCTACAATGTTAGTAACTCTTCAGGAGGTTTAATTTCTCTCAAGTAGCTCACACCTCAAGTAAGGTTGGCGACCACTGCCATAGAGAAAAATGTTTAGAACATTACTAAAAATTACAAATCTCAACATGTAGGGAAGATTTTATGATAAATGTTAGTGTGACCAGGACATAAAAACTTCATAACATAGTATAGAGGATTGCAAAGATTCTGGCAGACTGTGTTCTATAGCAACGAAGAGTGACCTATTAAGGCATAGCACTAGCTACAGTTCCTCCAGTATAGCTCCTCAAACAATACTCAGCCTGCAGCAGTTGCCATGCTCCGAAACATCTTTTCAACAGCTGGGTCCTAACTTTATTCCCTCCCATATTTAATTTGCAAAGTCTGTTTCTGCATGAATATCTACCATTTAAATAACAAGGGTATTTAACACATGAGCTATTGCGGATATAAACCCTTGTATCACTGAAAACTACCACCCACGTTCCTGAATGAGAATGCTAGTCTTCTACAATTTTACAAACTCCGAAAAGCTTTTTTGCGTTACCAGCTCTTTCCTCCTGTATGTACAGGGCTTTCAGAGAGCAAAGCGTGATCTTGCCCCTTATGGTTCTTCTTGTGCATATGCATGGCCTGAGGTCGCACAGGTGCAGTAACACCGTAGAAACAGAGGGGGTCATTCAGACCCGCTCGTGAGTGCAGGACGCTCGCAAGCAGGGAGCTCCGTCGTGCGCATGCGCGAGACCCGGACAGCGACAGCCAAGCTGTAGCTCCGGGTCTCGCACCAAAGGGGGCGTGCTGTCGATGGTGAGTGACAGCACGCCCCCTTTGGTGGGCTTGCCGGGGGCGTGGCTGCCAGACGGAGGCGTTCCCATGGGAACGCCTACCGTCTGGGTCCGGCCCCACTGACATCACTAGTGATGTCAGTGGGAGTGATTTTGGCTCTGATAGAGCCAAGATCACTCCAGGGCTTGCGGTCACCGAGACCCTACCGCAGGGTCTCGTCGCAAGCCCGATGGTCGCGATGGTCTTGACCATTGTGACCATCTTTTTGGCTGCTCGCATATGCTGTGGGTGGTCACCCACAGCTATGCGAGCGGCCAGGAGGCCGCTCCATTTTTAGGTAGCAGGGCACTGATTCAGAGCGAGCGCTCTGGTCAGAGCGTCCGGCTCTGAATCAGGCCCAGAGCCCAGAAGTCGAGTCTTTCCTTGCAGCAAAAGCCTAGTTTTTACTATACACTTATCGCAGCATTTCTCCTGGCATGAGTAAAATGATAAATTACCCTGATACTACATCTTTTATCACCACAAGTACCCGTTAGTTCATTGGCCAAATATGTGAATCCACTTTTTTTTTATATTTTGTAATGTTTGAGGCTTTGTACCAGGATGTAGTCGACAATGACCATATTGACATTCGTAATATAGACACCACAATGTCGACAGTTATGTCGACATTGTTAAAATGAAGATGGGCAACATATTGACGTTCTCAAAATGACGACAGGTGTAATGTCTACATTGTCCAAGTGTTGATGTTGGGCAAGGGGGCAGGGGATTAGGGTTATGCACCAGAGGGGAGGGGTAGGAATAGGGGAGAAATACTCACCCGAAGGATCGGAGGCCTGACCCACTAGTCAGTCACATGACCACCGGGACCAGGAAGATGCCGCTGCAGTTGTCACGAGCAGGTAAGTCACTGCTAGGCCACCAGGGTATGATATGTAAATATTCTAACATGTTGACATTTCATCACTGTCTACATGATGAATGTTGACATTATGATGAACATATCATACCCAGCTTCTTTGTACCAGTCCCAAACTTACATTTGGAATGTACAGCCTCTCTTCCTGCTGGCAGTTCAGTCATTGTCTGGAATTGGCTGTCGTGCATGGACTTTATACCCTCTTCATATAATTTTGTCCATCTGTTGGCTCCCCTTTCTGAAAGCTGAGCTATGTCTTCCCATTTCCTTTCAATATTGTAAAAGTATCCTTCACTTTACCAGTTGTATGGTTGGCTAAAACAAAACCGAAAACCACACAGCTCTAACCTTTTCATACATTTAATTTGTGTTGATCTGGGGTAATGTATGAATAAAACTTCTTGAAGCATCAGTGAGATTTATCTTCGCTGGGGAACAAATAATTAAATTCCGTTATGGTCAAGGAAGTGGCCTCATCCTAATCACTCATACTGTAGGAAGCCGTTCAGTGCAATGTCTATGGTGGGTGAGCTCACTCGTTTTTCTTTGTACCTCTAGGAACCTAACCACCCTTACCGTTAAGAACCCTTCCCTAGGCTGGTGAGGAAATCCTTTTTCTTCCATTTATACTGATGACCCTTTCTCCTTGTTATAGTCCATAGTATGAAAAGTTTTTTTTGGACAAATCTGTGTTTTGATTTTCCTGTCTATTTATACATTAGCTCCCTTCTTATGAGCATTTTCTCCAAGGCAAAAAATACCCCTTTTTATAACCCTATTGCTCTTCTCCTCAGTAATGTCCTTCTCACAGTACAATATATGGTCCATAAAGTTACTTCTACAGTAGTCATACTAGAATTGTATCACATACATTTATTCCTTTATTTATACCCCAGGATTTTTTCCCCTTAACAGCCAGTTTTTCCAAGTCTGATTCCATCACTGTTCTCTACAGTTTTGTACCGTGTAAGTCGCATACTGTTTACTAAGGCGTATGGGTATAACGCTACATTTATCTATATTACTTTTGTCTGCCATTCTCTACCACAAATAAACAGTGGCTATGGCCAATTGAGGAAGAATGGTCTCTAAAAGCTGGCCATACATGACTGGAATGATTTTGTTCCAACCACCAATTAGCTGGCTTGAACGATAATTGTGTAACGCTCCCAAAAATGGGCAAAAACTGTCATTCAGGCAAGTTGGTTAAATCAAACTGGTTTAACTTTACCCAACTCGTCCGAAGGAAAATCGTTCAGTGTAGCAGAAAACTTCTCTCCTAACTGAACAATTTCCCACTGGCTAGTACAGGCTCTGGAAAAACAGGAGGATAGATACATCTGCACACGTCTATATTTAATACTGAATCCCTTATGTTTGGGTATGCAAGAGACGCTCTACATCGGCAAGTTGCACGCTACCTGGCACACAGAGAGGGGCTATTTGGCGTGATTGTAGCAACAGGAAGAAAGAACACATCTGTATATTTGTTTCTATCTCTGAAACCCCTAAATGTTGTGGATTGTCGAGGCAAATTCCACACCATATACTGTAATTGCTATATTTTATTTTCTGTCTTAAAAAAAAGACTATGCATATTTAATGTCTAAGCTTCAGCATCTAGTGCAGATTGGAGGATGGAATTTCTTTCATGGGAATGTTGTGACACTTATTCAATCTTTTACCACCCCCAAAATAATCCCCTTCTTTCCATTACGGCATCCTGCTGGTCTTACACCTGTGACTGATGCAGCTGGAAAATACTATACTTGGCACATACTATTGGTGCCAGTCTTGCAGAATGTACGCCACCTGCTGGCCAAACTAATAAATACAATGTACAAGACCATGAGTTCTTGGAAAGCCAATAAAAATAACCAGTTGTCATATTCAAGGATTTGTGGTGCAAACTTGTATGTGTATGATGGAACATATTGCTGATTATGGTGGGAGCTTAATAAAATAGTTTTTCTTTCTTCATCTGCTTATTGGCATAAACCAACCTTTCTGTAGAAGTGAAATGTTCATTTTATTTTTGTTAAATGTAATTGAAATTTGTAGGAGACTTCTACTGAATGGCAAAATGCCAGAATACTTTCCCTGGTTTCAGAAGTTTCTGAACAACTTCAGAATAGAAATCTTTCTAATGCATAGAGCTAGCTTTTCTTTACTGATCAGTAATGTGTAATCCCCCATTCATCATTCATTTTTGCCTTCCATAGTTTCCTACCATATCATCACTGTAACTTTGCACAGTATTACAGTATATAATACATGTGTGTATATATGTATATGTATGCCATGTCATGTGGGAACAAGGTCAGGTCACCATACAGGAGCAAACGGTATTGCTTCTAGTTGCGGTGCCTACATATTGTCACATCCTCCCACCATCACGGTTTTGTTAGTGTTACATCTATAGACAGAAGAACATAACAAAACAAATAAAAAATTTTTTTTATGTATTTTCATTTATAATCTGTGAAATTGCAGCAGAAACACACACGTGAATATGGGCGGATATTCAAGTCTCACTTTGGCCCTCAGTTTGTGGTTTCCATCGCTGACCGAGACATGATCGCTCTGGTTCTCCGTGCCGAGAGAGAAGCCCCTCAAAGAGCAAACATGGAGTCTTGGCAGGAGTACAGAGACCTGAGAGGACGGTCCACTGGTCTCATATCTGCGTGAGTACCCTCTGGGTGGTTTCGTATATGTGAGTGAGCACCCCTGGGCAGCCTCATATCTCTTAGAAGTAAACCCAGCTAAGTTGTGCACCTTGGCAATTCATGTTGCAATACAGATGAAGGCATATGTTAGGTCAGTTGTAAACCACAAAGTAAATCTGATGCTGCCTGCATACAACAGCAGCTACTATTATCCCTGCATGCAAAAAAAAATTAAAAATCCCATTTGTTGTCGTCCCCTCACTGTTACATTGCAATATGGTTTATCCAGGTCTAAATTGGTACCTAGCAGCTGGATTCCCATCTAACTCCAAATGAAGCTCAGAGGGGTCTATTCAGCATTGATTTTTTTTTTTTTTACATAAAAGATACGGAAATCATAGTTTCCGTATTTTTTTATGTAAATCCCCTATTCAGCAATGGGTTAATGGAGAAGATAACGCAATTATCTTCTCCACTAATTCCCATCTCGCTGAGTACCGTACTGTAGGGATCGCCCACTGATCTCCTACAGTGCTTTAACGCTTTTTGCTATACAGCATAGCAAAAACTGTTAAATCACACGATAAATCATTACTTTATATAACGCCATCTCAGAATGGCGTTATATGAAGAAAATGCCTTAAATTTCCCGAAAACTGCAGAGACAGAGGGAATATTTCCCATAAGACCCTGCAGCATCTTGTAAGCCCGCCCAGTCTTCGTGCCTGCTTCCCGGTGATCGGTGGCAGGTAAGACCAATTCGAGCCTATTAAAGCGGCCGAAAGTGATTGACATGTGTATACAGGCTTTATACTAGCCTGTATACATGTATATTTATGTGCTTTTATATTTAAAATGTGTGTGTAGTGTGTATGTATGTATGTATATATATATATATATATATTACATTTTAAATATAAAAGAACAAATATACATGTATACAGGCTAGTATAAAGCCTGTATACACGTCAATCTATTTGGACAGACTGGAGCTGTACTTACCCCTTCGCGGTCACCGGGAAGCCAGGATGGATACTGTTCCCGAGTGCATGACTGAGCGTGCGCAGAGGAACAAACAGAAGAGATTGTTTTTGGTAACCGAAAACAATCCCTTCTGTGACATCGCAGGGACAGCGTGTTATCGCAACCGCTGTCCCTGCTGAAAATCTTGCTGAATAGCTTACTAAAAAAAAATGACAATTGGTAATTACTTGTGACGATGTTGCCTGATAATATTAGACCCAACAGTGCTTGATTTGTGATTAGAAGAACATCAGCATTGTAGTGATAACATTGACACTTGGTCCTGATTTTGCACTTGATGTTTCTCCACAGGGAAGGGAAGAAATGGCTTTCCATGCGCAGTGTTCTGAGGCAGAAAATCCTGAGACCCAAAGATGTGGTCATGTTCTCTGGAGGAGTGAATGAAGTAATTGCTGACTTAATCAAAAGGATTCTCATCCTCCGTAGCGGGGAGGAGGACGGAGAGACTGTGGTCAATGTGAATGACCTTTACTTCAAATACTCCATGGAAGGTTAGAGACTCCATATTTTTGTAAGTCCTGGGGTATGTCCAATAAATGGGCCATTTTTCTCCACTTGCTCTAAAGTAGGGTACCGCCACCTTCTCCAATTAGAGCATTGCTTTGTGGTGGGTCCGCAGCAACTGATGTGATTGTTCCCCCCCTAGCCCCAACACTTTTTTTTTTTTTTTTTTATGTTGTGTGATAAACCATTCCTGTTGGACTGGGGGTGGAAACACCAACTCTTAAGCTGGGTAGACACTTGGCCGACCCGCTGACCTATCTAACGATTGGTAAGTGCATACACCCTTTCCAATCTTTCTGCCGATATGTGTGCACTGTCAGCTCAGCGCTGAGCTGCACAGCCGTTGCAATATGTCTGAACGAAATCGTTCAGACATCGGGGGTAGACACCCGCCAACGTGCTCACCATATATTATCCATCCGATTGAACGCCTCATATATTGCCCAGTGTGTACCCAGCTTTAGGGTATGGACCCCTTTTTGTTCTGCTGGTCATTGGCCATTTCTCTTGAAGGATCTCTCATTTTCAATCTCATTCAGAAGGATTTTCTGCTAAAAATCTATTTCTCTTATTTTCACTGTATATAAATGAAAAGAAGCAAATCCCAAATATTTTCCAAAATGTTAAAGATTAAATATTGGCGGCTCTGATTAAATAAAATATTGTGTTAACAGTCTCTGCAAATGCATGATAACAGCAAGTAGTTATCCTATACCTTACCAAAGTAGGAGATAGTTAGACTTAAATGTACTATTCCATTTTTGTTGCTTAGAAGTATTTGGTTTTATTTTATTTGTTTTCTGATGGCTTTAGACAGGCTAGAGTGAGATTTGTGTAATTTGAGAACTGGTAATGTCTGATTATAATATGTTATTTTATTTCCCTCCATTTCATTTTGTTAGCGTTTTGACAAGGTCTGTCTCTTTATTTTAATCCACTGATACACTGTAATTATTGTTACCTCTGTTGCTCCTCAGCTGTAGCTACGATATTGTACGAATGGCGACTGGGATGTCTGGACAACGAGGTTCCCAAACAGACGAAGGAATACATAGAAGCCCTAGAGCTGATGTTCAGTATGTTTAAGACGACAATGTATGCAGGAGCCATCCCAAAGTGGCTGCGTCCGTTCATTCCAAAACCCTGGGACGAGTTTTGTCGATCCTGGGATGGACTCTTCAAATTTAGTAAGAACTGAATATCCCTAGAAATCATTAAACCTTAATTAGGTCCAAAAACATTGAAAGTAGAATTGCATAACATACCCATTAATCACTCTCACAGGTATTATAGAGTCCACTTATGTGGAGTCCTTAGGTTGTTTTATGGGCAGAAGAAATTCCATCTGCTTTCCAAATACATTACAGCTTGTTGCTTTGGTCATCATTGTTGTACACTAACAAATCTTGTCTTCTATATTACTGTATTGATCTACAGGTCAAATCCATGTGGACAACAAGCTGAAGGACATTGAATCATGTCTGGAGAAGGGAGAGGAGGTGCAGGGAGGTCTCCTGACGTCACTACTGATCAGCAAGGAGCTGTCGCTGGAAGAGTTATACGCCAACATGACAGAAATGCTTCTTGCAGGAGTAGATACGGTAACCAGCAAATAAGATTTGGTGCATAGCTATGAAATGTCAGTCCTATGGGCAGTGATAATGTGACTCATCCCCCTTCTCCCATTCCTGGAGCCCATATGGACCTGAAAGACTGACTCTGGGCTTCTAGTTCACTTATGCAAAAGTTTTTCTGTTTTTATTTTATATAAATTTGTGGAAAATATTTGCTGCAATATTTAGCCAAATGTACCGACTGGTTCCTGTGTGAGTTAAGAGGCTGTGAAATGTCTGAATTATTCTGACAGTTGGTGTCCTAAATGCTATATAACATCATACCATTCACTGGATTTAATTAGGAGGAGGGGCAATGAGTGTGATGCCTTTCCCCGTAACACTTCTCACCTGTCCACTAGCGTTGGCCTTGGTACAGCAGTGCAGCTGCGGAGGCACATCATGCAGGGAGAGAGAAAATTCTGCTGCTGTGTTCAGTAGCAGCAGCCTCATATTAGTGGCCGCACTGATTCAATATAATTAGGCTACACAGAGGATGCCTCACTGAAATTCTTGACCTGGGTGCACATGCTGCAATATCGGTAGGTGAGGGCAGAGAAGAGGCCTATGCACCATTTAATAACCCTGATAGTTTGAGTAAAACTTCTGTGCAGGCCCTGCTCAGGCTGGTGCCATCTTAAAGGCTATAAAAATGTCCAATAACTGAATTTGGTGGTAGTGTTGGCAGCATAGAACTTGTAACAATAACTGACAACAGAATAACTGTTAATGTATAAATTTTACCCTTTTTTAATGTGTAAAGTGCCTTGCCAAAGTATACACCCCCCTTTGCATTTCTCATGTTTTGTTGCCTCACAACCTGGAATTAAAATGGATTGTTTGAAGGTGTGCATCATTTAATTCACAGAACATGCCTACAACTTCGAAGTTGTGGTTTTTTTATATTGTGAATCCAACAACATTTAGGACAACATAACAGAAAACTTCAGTGTGCATAACTATTCACCCCCCTAAAGTCAGTACTTTGTCGAGCCACCTTTTGCAGCAATTACAGCTGCAAGTCGCTTTGGATAAGTCTCGATAAGCTTGCCACATCTTGCCCCTGGGTTTTTTGCCCATTCCTCATGGCAAAACTGCTCCAGCTCCTTCATGTTGGATGGTTTCCGCTTGTGAACAGCAATCTTCAAGTCTGACCACAGATTCTCAATTGGATTGAGATCTGGGCTTTGACTAGGCCATTCCAACACATTTAAATGTTTTCCCTTAAACCACCCGAGTGTTGCTTTAGCAGTATGCTTCGGGTCATTGTCCTGCTGGAAGGTGAACCTCCGTCCCAGTCTCAAATCACAGGCAGACTGAAACAGGTTTTGCTGAAGAATATCCTTGCATTTAATACCATCCATCTTTCCCTCGACTTGAATCCGTTTCCCAGTGCCTGCTGCTGAAAAACATCCCCACAACATGATGCTGCCACCACCATGTGTCACTGTGGGGATGGGTGTTCTTGCGGTGATGGGATGTGTTGGGTTTGCGCCAGACATAGCGTTTTCCTTGGTGGTCGAAAAGTAAAATTTTGGTCTCATCTGACCAGAGCACCTTCCTCCATACATTTGGGGAGTCGCCCACATGCCTTTTGGCAAACTCAAATCTTGTCGTCTTATTTTTATCACTAAGTAATGGCTTTTTTTCTGGCCACTCTTCCATAAAACCCAGCTCGATGGAGTGTCCGGCTTATTGTGGTCACATGCACAGATACACCAGTCTCTGCTGTGGAACTCTGCAGCTTCTTCAGGGTTCTCTTTGGTCTCTGTGTTGCCTCTATGATTAATGCCCTCCTTACCCAGTCTGTGAGTTTTGGTGGGCGACCCTCTCTTGGCAGGTTTGTTGTGGTACCATGTTCTTTCCATTTGATGATGGATTTGATGGTGCTCCGGGGGATCATGAAAGATTTGGATATTTTTTTTATAACCCAACCCAGAATTGTACTTCTCAACAACTTTGTCCCTGACTTGTTTGGAGAGCTCCTTGGTCTTCATGGTGTGATGCCTCTTGCTTAGTGACTTAGTGGTGTTGCAGCCTCTTGGGCCTTTCAGAAAAGGTGTGTTTATACTGACAGATCATGTGACATTTCACACAGGTGGACTTCATTTCACTAATTATGTGACTTCTGAAGGTAATTGGTTGCACCAGAACTTTTGAGGGGCTTCATAAAGGGGGTGGTTACATATGCACATGCCAAGTTTCAGAATTTTATTTATAAAGATTCTTTTTTATATATATATATTTTTCTAATTTCACTTCACCAAATTAGACTATTCTGTGCAGATCCATCACATAAAATTCAGATTAAATAAATAAATTCCAGGTTGTAACAAAAGGTAAAAAGCCAAGGGGGGTGAATACTTTTGCAAGGAACTGTATATGATTACAGCTTGATCCTGGGATCTGAACACATCAGTCTGTGAAACTCCTTCAATTGAATAGTCCATCTTAAGGACAGCACTTTGCCATTCTCTTTTCGGATTTTGTGCATTTTACAAATTTGGTCCATTTTTAAGGACCGTACCTTGCCAGTTTCCTTCTGGATCTTGTGCATTTTCAAAATTTGATATATACTCCCCTGATGAAGTCCTAACACGAAACTCATTGGATTTTGAACTAATTCGATTATCAGAAGGGAGAAACCTACATATTGTGATTCTGGCCCCTAGGGGTTAAGTGCAGGATATATACGGTCTCCTTCTCTAAAAATCATTGAAGAAATTGTGTAAGCATTTTTATATATGAAAATTTTTTTTGTTGACAATGAATTTTAACAAATTCATTGTTTATCTGATCTAACAGTAGGCCATTGGGCCATTTTGTTTTGGGTGTCTTTTTGGTGAGTGGGTCTTTTTTTAGATTAATTTGGAGCCTATGAAATTTACTTACATCCACATTGAAGTTGGCCCAGTCTAATGAAGAAGAAAAGTGAACTATCATGAATGAAATTTTCCCATAAAGGAATTATATCGGACAATTTATTGGTTTGAAATCCAAACTACCATATGTCTATTTTTAATTAATGTTCATTACATTTGAAATTTGCGCCCTTAAAACATTTTTGTATTCTTGGATTATTTGTTTCCACTAACAGGGGTTCCATTTGAGGAGCAGCATTTGTGTCATTAGCGCAAAATAAGGGCATTTCCTTTCTTGTATATGTTTATATGTATGTTTGGTAATTGACACCTACATAATTGCTGGAAGCTGAATTCTATAATTTTGTTGCAGGCTGTTAAACCATTTAGGTTTTTTTCTCTTAGACTTCTTTTACTCTGTCTTGGGCCTCCTACCTTCTTGCCAAAAACCCCCAGATCCAGGAGACTGTCTACAATGAAATTGTTACGAACCTGGGGAAGGACGCTATGCCCACTGCAGAGGATGTCCCAAAGCTGCCGTTAGTAAGGGCCGTTCTGAAGGAAACCCTGAGGTTAGTACCTTAATGTTGTTGGAGATTTATGGAGACCACCTACCCTACAGGCCAAGCTGGGTAAATGCTGCTACTTGTTGCCGTATTGTTCAGCATCTTTTTATTTTTAGAAGTTGTTTTTTTGTGTATTTCTTTCAAGAACCACATAACTATGTAATTATTTTACATTAGGTCTGCTATCTTTATTATTTTGATAACTGTATATGTAGCATTGGAAGCTACTCCTACATTTGATTAGAATTCTTGTGCATGGCTGTAGTCTTATATGTAATACAAGTTTAGTCTCCCATATCCAAAATGCTTGGGACCAGGTGTATTTTGGATATCGGAATATTCCGTATTTTGGAATGTTTGCATACCATAATGAAATATGTTGGGAATAGGACCCAAATCTAACCACAGAATGCATTTATGTTCTATATACACCTAATACACACACAGCCTGAACGTAATTTTATACAATATTTGTAATAATTTTGTGCATCAAAAAAAAGTTGTGTACATACATGAAATTAATTTATATTTCATATTCACCTTATACACACAGTCTGAAGGTTATTTCATACTATATTTTTAATCATTTTTTCTTAACCACTTAACTGACTAATTCTTTCTCCAAAAACCGCTCCGAAATTGTCGTTTTTTTTTTTTATGATTGAATTAGGTCAGGAATAGCTTTTTAAAACTTATCCAACACCATTTTCTAAAGAAAAAAAAAATAAAATTTTTTAAGTGCTGTATACCATAAAAATGGCAATTTTTATGCTATATAGTACTGTTGGCCATCGATGGAAACATCGATTGTGACCACAGCTGCCGATGTTTCCTAAACATCGGTTGGGGGCTGCCATCTATATAGGTGTGTGTGTGTATGTGTGTGTGTGTGTATATGTATATATATATATATATATATATATATATATATATATATATATATATATATATATATATATAATTATTCATGGGGGTGGGGTTATTGTCAATGGGGAAGAGGCTGCTGATAGCGGGGGTGGAGTGAAGGAAGGACAGCGCTACCTTCCCTGCCCGGCGGCTGCTGCTAGCCGGAGTTGGAGGGAGAGAAGGACAGCGCTGTTAGCGCTGCCTTCTCTGCCCTGTCAGCAGCCGCCGGGCTGCTGCTAACTGCCGGAGGAGGGAGAGAAGGACAGCGCTGTCTTCTCTACTCTGTCCTCTCGGCAGCTGCCAGGGGGGGTGGGTTCGCCGGCGCTGGGCTGCAGTGATCGGCCCACGGGGAGGGGCAAAGTGTGCAGAGGGACCAGGAAGTCCCTCTGTGATTGGCGGCTGCTAGAAAATGATTTTCCAGCAGCTGCCCATAGAGCTTTTCTGACTGGTCGTATCCGATATGACCATGTCAGGGAAAAGCCCAGTCTGGTATGGTCGTATCTGATACGACCATGCCAGGCAAGTGGTTAAACAAAGTTTGTGTACATTGAACCATCAGAAAGTAAAAGTTTCACTATCTGTCATGCTAAAAATATTCCGTATTTTGGAATATTTGGATATGGGAAACTCAACCTGTAGAAAGCATTATTTCTACATATTTCTGTCTGGAAAGATATTCTGGTTAGTGTGCCCCATATAAATGCCTTCATAGACATTTACGACTACTGGGGAAAAGCTGGATACATCTAGGAGCTTCATAATGTATAATAAATCTGTTGTCCTTTTTTATTGGTAAAAATTGCTAATTATTTTTTTGTATTCTGCATAACATGCAGTGACCACATCTAATATACATTTTAAGTTCAAGTTCAGAATACAGGACCCCCTGGGTTAGCATAACTAATCTACTTCAGAACATCAGTAAACTTGTTCAGAATATTAAGTAAACTAATTGAACACTTGGAGAGCTAAGTTTTGGAGAGTGATAAAGTGCCAACCAATCCGCTTCTAACTGTCATTTTTCAAACACAGCTTGTAAACTGACAGTTAGGAGCTGATTGGTTGGTGCTTTATCACTCTCCACTTTATCACTCACCAAGGCTTAGTGCATCTCCTAAAACTGCTACTATTAACTAATGCAATGCTTTAGTAAACTGTTATGAATGGAGCACTTTTCTGTATCTTCTCATGTCCTCAGTGTCTGAGGATAGAGGGTACTTCCATGATGCCTGTACGTTCATTCTCTGACTGGTTGACTCTGACTAAACTGAAAGAACACCCCCAAATAGTTTTCCCGCCTTTTTACACAGCAGCTGCTGCTGTGCCACTGTGACAGCTACTGAGCCGAATAGAGCATCCAACACAGTCCCCACCGCTGCCTCTGGAGAGGAGACAGTCTGCAGAGGACCTGGACTGCAGACATGCTCCCACGGTAATGCTATCAGCTGGCGCTGCCTCCCGCACAGCCCCCCCTACTTGAGGAGAGATCAGACTATCACTCCTCCAGCAGCAGCGGAGTGTGCGGGAGGCGTTGGCGCCGCTGGCTGTTAGCATTACTGTGGGAGCATGTCTGCGGTCCGGGTCCTCTGGAGACAGATCAAATATTCGAGAAAGATAATGTGGAGAAGTTGCTCATAGCAACCAATCAGCTTCTAGCTGGCAATTTATATAGCACAGTTTATAAAATGACAGTTAGAATATGCTTGGTTGCTGTAGGAAACTTATCAAATGTATCTCTCTCCAAGGTTTGACGATATATAGTCAGCAGAATTCTGGGTAGTGTTGAGGGGTTGATATAGACTCCTTAGCTTTGGGAAGAGGGCAGAAAAGTAATTTACAATTCTGATGTACTGTACCACCTGAAAGCCTGTTGAACTTATTCCTCTAGAAATCTACATGTTCCAGTTCACACTTCATTTCACCTCTGTCTTCTATTAATTGACAGGTTGTTTCCCGTTTTGCCAGGGAATGGTCGCGTAACACAAGATGATTTGGTTGTGGGAGGATATTTGATTCCAAAAGGGGTGAGTGGATGGGATCAAGTACAAATATTTTGTTTTCTTTTGTACATTAGGTGAATATACACCATTATTGTAACTATTGAAAGTGACTGATTGCTTTGAGTAGATATTATGAAGTAAGCAGTTTTTGACATTTAACAGGGGTTTTTGTTTCCCTCCCTGTGAAAGAGTTCTGGAAAACATGGACTGTTCTTAAAGGACAATTTGATGGCTACATTTTAATGTAATATTATTTTTTATTCCATCCAGAAGTGCTTTCTATAATGCAGTGTTCTAGAAGTTTTTCTTCCTGATACGGTTACCCCTTTGTAAGAGTGAATCCATCTTTGGCCACAGGTTAATCTACCCCAGACTGTGGTGTTCCCCTTGTGTTTATAGGGAATTATTTTGGGTTTATATCAGCCAGATGTATCAGGGACTCCAACCTGCTTCCCCTTTTCCTGTACAGTCTCCTGGTTACATATATTAATAAGAAATGTCCATGTATAACGCTGGTTCCAACTATACGTTGTCTAGAAGTTCCTCTGTCCCGTTTCTGTGTTTGCCCCAGACTCAGCTGGCCTTGTGTCATTACTCTACATCGTACGATGAAGACTACTTCTCGGGTGCAGATGATTTCCGGCCTGGCCGCTGGTTAAGGCATGGACACCTGGACCGTGTGGAAAATTTTGGCTCCAT
Source organism: Taudactylus pleione (assembly GCA_031769625.1). Classification (NCBI taxonomy): domain Eukaryota; kingdom Metazoa; phylum Chordata; class Amphibia; order Anura; family Myobatrachidae; genus Taudactylus; species Taudactylus pleione. The sequence continues at coordinate 4,583,235 of JAUIMM010000670.1, forward strand.
TCCCTTTGGATACGGAATCCGCAGCTGTATTGGGAGGAGGGTCGCAGAATTGGAGATTCACCTGGCGCTTATTCAGGTAGAGCTCCTCTCATGGACCTGAGTGTCACCAGCCTTCATAGCATCTCCTTGTGATGCAGTGTCTCTTTCTCTCTGCCCAATGCAGAACACTGGTTCAAGAACATATCCCAAATATGTCTGTTACACTAAATCAGGGGCCAGCAATGTGGAACTCTAGATATTGTGGAATGTCTTTTCCTAGCAGCCAGGTAGAGGCAGGGAATGCTGGGAGTAGAACAACTTGTGCCCTGTCCCTGATCTAGAAGATGTAGCATTTCTGAGTGCTGGAAATTAAAATTCCAACGTTCCCGATTGCATTGGTGAAACTATCACTGATGGGGGTGGAAAACCAGTATTTATGAAAGCTCCATCTAGATGTTCCAGCTTACTGTTAATAAGCAGTAATTGTACATAAAGATATGTACTGTACTGGCCCAATCTGATCACAATTATAGCAATTTGGCAGAGGGACATGGAAAGCAGGTTCATATAGTTTTGCTGGTCCTTTAATGGACAATTTTATTTTTCACAATCCTTTTACACATTAAAGAACATAAAAACTGTAATTTTAATATAATCCCTATGCAAACCTCTTTGGAGGGAGGGGGGAGGGCACACATCAGCGGCCCTCTGCAGGCTGCTGGCCCCAACACCGTGCCACATTAATTGCCTCATCAGATATGGATGGAGTAATGCCGAAAGCAGTATGCCCTACTGTCTGCAGTTGTCATAAGGATTCTAACAGAGGGGTCCATATGCGCTACTGTCTGCAGTTGTCATAAGGATTTTAACAGAGGGGTCCATATGCGCTACTGTCTGCAGTTGTCATAAGGATTTTAACAGAGGGGTCCATATGGAACCGCCCCCCCCAGAAGATGGCTGGTGCTGCAGGTAAGTACTTTACTTTCTACTTCAGGGTCCATAGGGGGTCCACAGGGTGACCTTGGGGTATTGGTGATGATGGGAGTCATCCGGGCACCGCGCAGTTAATTTTCTTCCCAGGATGCACTGGGTCCCTCTCCTATACCCCGCCCCCGGGCCAGAGGCACCTCCGTTTCGTTGGGTGTCCGACTGGAGTCTGGTCACTGACATGCGCCCTGAAGATTTTTTATGTTTAAAGAAGATTCTTCAAGTGTGGACAGTCCAGGGGACGTCCACGCTGTCGCTCCGTCACCCCGCCGACGCCGGTACTGATTCGGGGATCTCGGCGGGCCTCTGGGGTCTTGGCTAGCAGGGACCCCGGAGGATCCCTGGACTGCGGCCGGACGCTACGGGGGCGCAGGTAAGCGGCACGTCTCCGCGGTGGTGCGCGCCGAGTCGCAGTCTTTTTTTTTTTTTCCCCCAGGGCTGGGGACTCCCTGGGGATGATAGCAAGTGGAGCCAGGCACTGAGTCCCCTGCTTCCACTAGGTCACCAGGGACTGGAGTTCTGTGGAATGCTCCAGTGTCCCGGGGGTTAAATGCTGTCCAGGGAAGGCAGCCTTCCATGTCTAACATCCGGCTCCTCCCCGCTGCACAGCGCTCCTTTCCACCACGTTCTGGCTGGGCTGTGGCAGCTTCCTTCCTCTGGATCCGCCTCTCAGAACTCCGTCATCCATTTTCTCCTGGCTGAAAGTCGCAGATCAAAGCAGGCGGTGCAGAGCCGGGTTCCCCTACATACCTCTCCTCCTGGTTGTGGTCAGTGTATGTAGCACTTTTGTCCTACCAGACGCTAAGTCTGCGTAGTTGATCATTAAGTGCAGGTGTTCTTATTCTGCATTGTATGTGACTGTATGCTAGCGCTGTCTGTCTGAGTTTCACCCTCTGAACTGTCAGCCATTTTGCTTTCCCTGTGCCTTAGCACTGGTGTTGTCGGGGTGGAACCTCCATCTGTTGATTTCCGTGCATGGGGTCACATACAGTTTATTGGTGTCCTCTTCGCTATGTCTGGCAGTGAGAGTATTATGCCAAATTTGGCTCCCGTCCGGCTGTCCTGTAAAAAATGTACAGCGGAATTAGGGGTGGGAGACATGGTCCTTGAGGGGTTATGGTACTCCAGGTCTATCTACGGTCTCTGCCACTCCGCAGGAGCTCCCTTGGGCGTGCTTTGCACAAGCACTAACGGCCATTGCGGGACGTTTAGCTGTCCCTGTGTTTTTCCCTCCCTAGGGTTCAGCAGCTTTTTCCCTCTCAGAGCCTGCTTCAGTCGGCTTCAGAGGTGCGGCAAGAGGAGGCATCCCAAGGCAGACCGGGTAAAAGATTTTTGCTGTCATCCCAATCTACTCTATATGATGATGACGAGGTCTCATCTGATGATGGGGCGCTCCCGGATAACTCTGACTCCGAATCCTCTCCACATGCGGTGGAGTCCAAGTCAAAAATATATATTCCGGGTCTGATACAAGCTGTGCGTGCTGCATTGGTCATAGAATAGGACGAACCTCCGGCACCGAAGTCCAGATATGCCCTTTTCATGCCTGTAAAGGTGGCCGCTGCCATATTTCCTTTGTCCGACCAGCTGGTGGACCAACTGGAGGTGGCATGGAAAACACCTGAAAAGCAATACCAGCCGCAGAAGCGTCTGGCCTATGCTTATCCATTTGCTGAGGACTAGTTTTCTACATGGGAAACTTCACCGGCGGTGGATTCCCACGTCACGCGCTTGATTAAAAGCGCGACTCTCCCTATGCCTTACATGTTGTCCTTGAAAGATACTACAGATAGGAAGGTGGAGGTTTTCCTGAAATCCATTTATTCCCTTTCCGGTGCCGCGTGCTGACAAGCCATAGCCATCTGCTGGGTGGCTCGGGCCAAAGAATGTTGGGCAAACACCCTGGAAGGGTCCTTGTCGTCAGATGCGACCAGGGAGCAGTTGAATCTGGTGGGCAACCTACGAGATTCAGCTACCTATATCAACGAGGCTGCCTTAGATGTCAGTTTATTGAATGCCAGTATCTCCACGGCGGCCATTGCAGCTCGCCGCTCCCTGTCGCTTCGCTCTTGGAGGGCAGATGCGAACTCGGACTCCAAGAAGGGCTTGGAGTGCTTACCCTATAATGGTAAGGTCCTGTTGGGCCCGGATTTGGACAAAATTGTGGATACACTGGCAGCTGTTAAGTCTGCTTGTCTGCCATCTGCTCCTACTCCTGCTCCTTCGGGGTCTCTGACTTCGTCCTTTCGGACCTATTGAGCCCCAGGTAAGGTTAGAACCCAGTCCTTTCCTAGGCCGTCAACCACCAAGAAAACTACCAAGCCTAAGAAATAAGCTTGGAACGCGAGACGTCCAGCTGCCAAGCCTGATGACAAGCCCTCTGCCTGACTGGGCGGGCCTTCCCCTGGGGGATTCCAGGGAGGAAGGCCGACTTCGTCAATTCGCCCAGCACTGGTGTCTGACTACCACAGACACCTGGGTGAGAAAAGTGGTCTCTCGGGGTACGCCCTCTACTTCTGCAGACGGCCTCCCCATCAATTCTTCTGCACAGGCCTCCTGTCAAACAAGGACAAGGCCTTGGCTGTTCAAGAGGCAGTATAATCCATGGTTCAGGAAGGTGTCATTGTACCAGTCCCGTTGTCCCAGAGGGGAACGGGTTATTATTCCAGCCTGTTTCTGGTACAAAAGCCGAACGGATCCCACCGACCTATCCTCAATCTCAAGTCCCTGAACAAATTCCTCAGGGTACCTCTGTTCTGGAGGGAAACTCTACGTTCCATCATACTGGCTATGGAACCTGGGGATTTTACGGTGTCTCTGGATATTCAGGATGCGTATCTGCATATTCCGATTGCTGCAGCACACCAGCATTTTCTCAGGTTTGCTGTGTCACAACAGCATTTCCAGTTTCAGGCTCTGCCATTTGGCCTCTCTACAGCACCTCGGGTGTTTACAAAAATTATGGCGGAAATGGCAGCCCATCTGTGGCTGTAGGGGGTCTGCCTGTTACCTTACCTGGATGACCTGTTGCTGTTAGCTGGGTCTCCAGAGGTACTTCTCCACCACCTACAGCTGTCAATATCGTTACTACAGATGCACGGGTGGTTGATCAATTGGAAGAAGTCCTCCCTGGTCCCGTCTCAAAGGATGCTCCATCTGGGAGCTCTGTTGGATTCACAACAGCAAAGGATTTTTCTGACCACAGACAAAATCTCCACTTTGCAGACACGAGTTCGCAGATTCCTCCACAGTCGCTGAGTGTCCATACACTCGGCCATGCAGTTACTGGGTTCCATGGTGTCGACGTTCGACATGGTGGAATATACCCAGTTTCATTCCCGGCCTCTGCTCGGAAGCCTGCCTCTGCCAGGAGTTATCACAGGGTGAGGCATACCTATTTTGAATGGTGTTGTCCCAGAGGTTACGACCTCCAAGTGTTTCGGGTATCCAGAGTTTTGGCTTTCCTTCAGGTGGGTTTGGACTTTGGTCTCTGCCTTGCTTCGCTGCAGGTGCATGTTTCTGCCCTTTCAGTGTGGTTCCAGCGAAGGATTGCTCCTCTTTCTGATATCTGCACTTTCCTTCAAGGGGTCCTTCGCATTCAGCCTCCCTTTGTCCCTTCTGTGGTGCCTTGGGATTTAGCTATTGTCCTTAGGACCCTCCATTTGAACCCCTGGACTCTGTGGACCTGAAATGGCTTACTGCTAAGACAGTTTTTCTTCTGGCTATTGCTTCTGCCAGAAGAGTGTCTGATATGGGGGCTCTCGTCGTTCCCCATTTCTGGTTTTTCACCAGGACAGGATGGTGCTTCGGACTCGCCCTGGTTTCCTTCCTAAGGTGGTCTCTAGTTTCCACATGTTAATGAGGAAATTATTGTACCGGCCTTTAATTCTCCAGACCTCTCGGCAGGTGGGCCTCATTGGATGTGGTATGTGCCCTCAGGATTTACTGTATGTGGACCGTACCAGTTCCCTTCAGAAGTCAGACTCTTTGTTTGTCCTGATTCCACATGAAGGGATGACCAGCCAATAAACAAACTTTGGCTAGGTGGCTTGACTATTTCTGAAGCTTACACTCATGAGGGCCTTCCAGTGCCGCCCTATGTTACTGCTCATTCTACTCGGTCTGTGGGTCCTTCGTGGGCAGCTGGCCGTGGCGCCTCGGCTGTTCAGCTTTGTAAGGCGGCCACGTGGTCTTCTGTCCAGACCTTTCTGAGGTATTATGCCTTTTGATACCTTTGCCTCTGGATGCATCCTTCAGGTGGCGGATTCTCCTCTCTGCACAGGAGCGTCCCCACCCTTGAGGGTACTGCTTTGGGACATCCCCAAGGTCACCCTGTGGACCCCCTATGGGCCCTGAAGTAGAAAATGAGAGCGCGTAAGAACTTACCTTTTATCTCTCTTTCTACGAAGTCTATAGGGTCCACAGGGCACCCACCCTGTTGCACCTGTGCTTCAGATGGGCTTTGCTCTAGTCACCGGTTTTCTATCTCCTTCTGTGTGAGAATGTGATTCTCGTGTGTTCCAGACTTAATTCTCTCCCTTTTACCCTCCTCCGGCCTTTGGCTTGCTAAGAAACTGAGGTGCCTCTGGCCCAGGGGTGGGGTATAGGAGAGGGACCCAGTGCATTCTGTGAAGAAAAATTAACTGCGTGGTGCCTGGATGACTCCCATCATCACCTATACCCCAAGGTCACCCTTTGGACCCTATGGACTTCGTAGAAAGAGAGATAACAAAGGTAAGTTCTTACCATCGCTTTCATTTTCCATTAAAATCATTTTCATTGTACCTTTTACCAGGGCAAGTTATGCCACACTTATTGATGGCATTGGCCCACTGACCCAAAACATTTTTACAAAAATGGAATCATTAAATTTAATAAACCTTTAAGCTACCTTGAAACAAACGGTTTGCGAACAGGTAATATCAGGAATGTCTGCAGAGGGGCACTGCCTCATTGCTTGTGCATATTTATCATCTTTCCTGGTCCTATAATGGTATAAGTTTTTTTTTTTTTTCTATAAAGGATATAAACTTCATAACTCACTCTAAAGTGCATGAAGTTACCCTTTGGCCCTGTGTGCCTTCTGTCCCAGTATATAGATTTTTTTCCACTATGCAATGAAGAGTGCTGTAATTGTAATGGCAAATCTATAAAATCGTGTGTACAAGGCGAACAAGACTTGCACCAAAACTGTTTTCTTTTGGTCTGTAATGTTCTTTTCCCCCTTTCCGCTCCTGTCACAGCTGCTTCAGAAATTTCAGCTCAAGACTTCCCCTAAGACACAAACTGTTTTACCAAAAACACACGGATTGCTCTGTCCAGCCGGGGTCATCAATGTGCGCTTTACAGACCGTGAGTAAGACTACAACACTGGAGATTACAGAGGCTTAATTCACTGCCATTGTGCCCACTTCTACCAGAGGACCACAATCTTATGGATTAGTTTTATGACCGTTTTAAACATCTGCTTTGTTGGGAATGATGCAAATATTTTTACCTGTATAAAGTAGATTTGTATGTACACCATGAAATGCAACAACCTACCTTGCACTTTTCTTGAACTGTTTTTAGTTTGGAGGAGGAGAGATAGTAGCAGATACCTGTTGGGGAGGTGGTTCTGTATGTGGTATCCAAGGACTCAATCTGCATATTCCTACTATAGTGAAGACTTCTGGATATATCATGCTATTATATAGTGGTGGGGGTGCATTGAAAGTATGACCATGTTAGATTACCTATTTTTAGGTGGAAATTAGAGGAACAACAAATTTCCAATGGATATCCTCACTGGAATTGGAGTCAAATGATTTGTAGCACTCAGAAAATGTATTTTCCATGAAGTGCTGTTGGTTTCCTGTACTTCCCGAACAGTATGGCAGGAATGATCTAGAATTCGATTGTCCAAACTCCAAACAACAAAATCTGAAATTGTTTACTGGGATTAATATACACGTTTTGGTAGAGTTGATGAATTTATTACTCTGCTCCAGGAGACCAAGCGGCATAAACAAACAAACAGCTCTGATCATGATACATGACGTGCCAATTTTTTATTTGGTTCTCATATCTAATTTTTTTTTCCAGAATTTAAAGGAGTTTTACCACTTTTTGTGGGTTCCCCCTTCTGTTTTTTTTTTCTTTGTCTTTCCTTCTTCTTATGGACTACTGCTTTATATTTCTAGCTTATGCTGTATTTTTCACCAAAACATATGTTATCTTAAAGTTGTCACAACATCATTGCTCCAGATATTATGTAAACCGATGCATGTATAGCTTTTTACTGCATCTAGATACAACACTGTTAGAATGTTCTGCAGTCTGGGTTAAATGTTTTTTTAAACCATTTTTTTTTAAATATACCGTTTACCTATGTAGAGTGCGGGCTGAACCAATATTAGGAATCTAGCTCTGTTATTTGAGTTCAGTGCCTTGTAGGTTTCACATGAATATAGTTTCAGCCCAAAACATGGCTGCATCCATTGTGGGTGTGACAGGGGCACTTGTAAAGATGATTGCCCCAGTGATAGTTCCGTATGCTATACATGGATTATGGGGCAGATATATTAAGCTCTAGAAAGTGATAAATTGGAGAGTGATAAATGACCAACCACTCAGCTCCTGTCATGTTACAGGCTGTGTTTGTAAAATGACAGGAGCTGATTGGTTGGTCATTTATCACTCTCCAGTTTATCACTTTCCAGAGGTTAATATGTCTGCCCCTATATGTATTGTCTTGTAGCTATTCAGGCACCAATGGATGTTAAGTAACAGATTTCTATCTTAGAAGAGCTACAGCCCCTATGTCTATTATGGCTTTGGTTTTGAGGGCTTGTTTAAGTCAGTTGATATTTTATAAACCTACTATTCGATTCTATCACCTTACAATCTGATAACCTCATTATATTTTAATTTATTTCACATTATTTTCCAAGCTTCCCAGAAAATTTAAGATTTTCTGGATAATATTACTGTTCATATCCGGCTTTATCCTTATTTGGTGTTTAATTTTCAGACATTTTAATGGTTCTTTACACTCTACATTTTATTTCTGGGGCAGATGTATGAAGCTCTGGGAAGTGATAAAGTGCAGAGTGATAAATGACCAGTCACTCAGCTCCCAACTGTCATGTTACAGGCTGTGTTTGAATAAATGAAAGTTGGGAGCCGATTGGTTGGTAATTTATCACTCTCCACTTTACCACTTCCCAGAGCTTCATACATTTGCCCCTCTGTTTCTTAAGTTTTCATTCTTGAATAGAAGTTAAATGCAAGAAACACGTTCCCCATTATGTGAACAAAGTTTCTACTTAAATAAAATGTGCCTTAAAAGTATTTTAAAAAATGCAATTCTACATTTTGTGATCTAAATTCTGTATAATTTGTGACTAATTTACTAAAAATGAAAATGGTCCCACCATTCTCTATCGTTTTCTCTGCTTAAACTTTAGTATGTGAATAAATGATTTTCATAAGATGAGCCAAAAATTTGGTGTGTTCTATTTAACATTCAAGTCTCGTTAGGTTTACTGTAGGCAGATATATCCAATAAAACTATTTTACACATACTTGAATAATCTCTACCAATATACAGGGTATGTTACTGATGGTGTGTCCCTCATGTTGCCATTTTTATTTATGTATAAATTCATAGGTGATCAATGTTTAGTGCTGTTACACTTGTAATTTTAAGTAGGAAATAGAATATGATTATTTAGTATTGACCCAATTTATATTTGTTACACAATAAAATATTTATTGGACTTGTGCTTTTGAATTTATTTGATCAAATGCCTCAATTCTATATTTGTGTTGGTTTTACCACAAACCTTAAAGCAGTAAGTCCACAAATTACTTTTGCAGCATGTAAGAAGAATGTTGGTATTTACAATTTTTTTTTATTTTTTCCTTGGATGGTTGTTTCTTCAGGCTGCAATTAATAATTTAGAATTCGCTACCATGGCAACCACAGACACCTGGCGCATGATGTAGCAAGAATAGAGGCTTTGGAGTGTCCCTCTGAGCTCTGTCTGCTCTATGTACAGCCATGGCCAAAAGTTTTTTTGAGAATGACACAAGTATTGATTTTCACAAAGTTTTGCTGCTTCAGTGTTTTTTTATACCTTTTTGTCAGATGTTAACTACGGTATACTGAAGTAAAATTACAAACATTTCATAAGTGTCAAAGGCTTTTATTGACAAATACATTAAGTTTATGCAAAGAGTCAATATTTGCAGCGTTGACCCTTCTTTTTCAAGACCCCTGCAATTCACCCTGGCATGTGGTCAATCAACTTCTGGACCAAATACTGACTGACTGGCTGCCCATTCTTGCCTAATCAATGCTTGGAGTTCGTCATAATTTGTGGGTTTCTGTTTGTCCACCCGCCTCTTGAGGATTGACCGCAAGTTCTCAATGGGATTAAGGTCTGGGGAGTTTCCTGGCTATGGACCCAATATTTTGTTGTTTTGTTCTCCAAGCTACTTAGTTATCACTTTTGCCTTACGGCAAGGTGCTCCATTATGCTAGAAAAGGCATTGTTCGTCACAAAACTGTTCTGCAACTGGAGACGTTGCTCTTGGAGGATGTTTTGGTACCATTCTTTATTCATGGCTGTGTTCTTAGGCAAAATTGTGAGTGAGCCCTCTCCCTTGGCTAATAACACAGCCATGAATAAAGAATGGTACCAAAACATCCTCAAAGAGCAACTTCTCCCAACCATCCAAGAACACAATGCCTTTTCCAGCATAATGGAGCATATTGCCATAAGGCAAAAGTGATAACTAAGCGGCTCGGGGAACAAAACATCGAACCTACCACCCTTTTTATGATTCACGCACCAGGTAATGAGCAGCGTGAGTAGGTCATACCTCCCAACTCCCAGGAAGATCAGGACAATGCAGCCCTGATCGTGACAGAGGGTTATGCCAGAACCCAGAGTGTGTTGTAAGCCTAGCCCTGGTACCAACTAAAGATTGTTGTCCTAGTGGGATGAAGAAATTGCTCCGTGTCTACAATAGACTGGATGTTGCAAAACAAATCTTTAATTGTTGCCAGACCGATATTGCATATTAGCAACTTAGTCCAATCTCCTGGCACAAGAAGAGGTGTAAGGTAGCTGCTTCAGGCCTGGTTCCTGTGTTGTCATATCCATATCAACTTCTATCCCTTCTTGTGACATGTATTTGTTCTTATTAACTGCTTGTTTACTTTAAAGTGACACCGCTTAACCTTCAGACCTCATTTTCCCTGATTAACCTCTTACTTCTGGTTCTTTGACTTGAGCCCCAGTTACTAGTCTCTTCATAATCTCCAAACCACCTATCTGCTCCATCTCTGTTAGGGGTCTATTTACTAAGCTTAGTTATGAGATAAAGTGAATGGAGGTAAGGTATCAGCCCCTAACTGCCATGTCACAGGCTGTGTTTGAAAAATGACAGTTAGGAGCTGATTGGCTGGTACCTAACATCTGTTAACTTTATCTCCTAACAAAGCTTTAGTAAATAGACCCCTTAGTACCTGTATTTGGATTTCATAAACCCTCTGATCAGTCTACTGCTTATCACTAAGTCATTATTGGTCTAGCAAAACTGCTCCAAATGAAAGTTCTCCCCAGTACTCCACAAGCTTTATGATCTGTTTTCCGGCGCGATAATTGTCTAAACATTAAATAAAGTTAGACTACGGCAGTGGTTCCCAAACTGTATGCCGTGGACCCCCTGGGGTGTGTCGGGACACTTGCAGGCGTGCCTCAGGTTGGCGGCCCTGCACCAAATCAATTCTATGGTCAATGGAATGTAAATATGTAAACAAACAGAAGTGCAATCCTATCGCCACATAACTGAACCCAAGGATGACGGGTAAGTACAATTTACTTCACTTTACTATTTTTTTCCGAACTTCTCAACAAACTTTTGGCTTAGGGGTGCCATGAAAACAATGCTGATTACTCTAGGGTGCCATGGTTGAAAAAAGTTTGGGAACCACTGTATTACTTATTTTCAGATATTATAGACTGATGCAATCCTGCCATCTAGTGGTCAAATCTCCAAATACAACATGTTACGCCTTTTTTTTTTTTTTTTTATATACAGGCCACAATTGGGATAAGTTGCCTTAATTGATATTTTGTAGCATTTATTGTATCAGATGGCTATACCTAACTTAAAGTCATTTAAGAGCATATCTTTTAAAAGTAAATGAGAATAAATATACAAAAAAAAAAAAAATCAGTTTTATTGTCCCTGCAGCAAGCATACCACATAGGAGATTCAGTTCCTTTAAATAGCCACTATTAAAATTGGACATGTTTTTAGCTTTAAAACTAAGGGGAATATTTTCTTTTTTTTCTTTTAAACACATTTTTTTTCTTTATTGAAGCATGAATACATATACATGTTAATTTTGTTTTTGTCATAACAAAAACAATATATTTGACACAAAAGTATCAGCACAATATAGAAATAAATAACAAGAGATCAACAATATTCACATATTAGTATTTCTAGAGACTGACTCGTGTGTCATAACCATCTCGGGCAGAAGTTACATCAATAGTTATTGGGGGTCGGAAGCTCATTCGCATTTCATACTACAATGTACCTCTGAAACATCTCCATAGTTTTTCCTTAAGTCGTGGGGAGAGGGTGTTGATATAGCTCTCACATGTGTCAAAGAAGTGTTCAGTCATTTTTTTTTTCTTTTTCAGTACAATACATTCTAAAAACATTACACCATTCTCACAGTATTTTAGAGAAATAGTTTTATGATAGATTGTATTCACAGTTGGAGGATACACTTCTTCACGCTGCAGATATTACTAGTAATCATTTACTTACTCCCTTTGCTACTCTCACACCCTACGGTAAAATACCTAATATGGCCCATTCAGGTGTTAAAGATAAATAATGAACGAAATGGTAAGTGACATTGCGCCATATTTGAGTCCAAAATCTGAGTATCACCGGGCATTCCCAAAGACCATGGAATAGATCCGCCCTTAAAGACCCACACCTGGGACAGGAGTGATCCTCTGCTATCTCTATCGAATATCTATGGTGAGGAGAAAGGTACGTCCATTGGAAGATGTTGAGAAAGAATTGAACATATGACTCTGCAGGAGTCATTTAAATTGAATTAACGAATGTTCGCAGTAGAGTCTGAATCAAGGGAAAAATTTACCTTGATACATAGCAATAAAACATACAGAATTCTAAAATAAGATATAATCTAACTCCAGAAAGTTTTTAGTGGTAACATTGCCTAATTCTAGCATACACTTTACATAATGGTTTTGGAGCCCTAAAACATCAGATAGGAAGCGATTGTGAAATGCTGTTGGGTGGATTCACCATCATGAGGCTACGCAATGGTCTAGATTGCTCTTGGAAGTGTGGAAATTTAATCTAGAACGTATAGGGTAGCTGAGAATTAGAATTCCACAATGCTAAATCTAGTATATAGGCACTAGTTCCGCATTGAAGAATCTCTGCTGAAAGTTATCATAGCTGAAAGGAAGATGGGAGAACTACATACTCTGTGTATTGTCCATAAGTTTCATTGTTGGTGAGAGTATAAGACACCATTTGCAGGGTAGCCCCCTATATCTATCACATGATTATAATGTATCCTTCATGACTCTCTCTGCAGGGCTTGGGTACGGAATGCTAGCACTTGGGATCCTGGCGGTTAGAATCCTGACGCCGGCATCCCGGTAGGGTTCGGTTGCCAACACCCATCGGTAAGCATCCTAACCCTCCCTCCGCAGCAGCCAAAACCTAACTCTCCATCCCCCCCAGTGTCTAATCCCACTACTTACCATCGGGATGCCGGTGCCGGGATTCTGACTGGTGTCGGGATTCCAGCACCAGCATTTTGAGCGCCGCCATCCTGATAGTCAGGATTTAAACTACATCCGCTCTGCAGTAACCTTAGTGACTGCTCTAGAGAAGCTACAGATCCTTTCTAAAGAGAACACACAAGGAAGTAATTCTCCTAACTCCCCTCACAATGGGCCTGATTGCAACATGTGCGTCCAGTTTACAATATAACTAAAGAAAGGAAGAAAAAAAAAACAGCTTTGGGTGGAGTCCATTAGTTAATCAATAATACTGGATATTATTCACCTGATCCAGGAAGGGAAGCTAATCAATAGCCGGACGTTTTGTATTTACACTAAGTTGCCCAAACCTGCTTATACCCTATTTTCCAGTCATCATTTGAACTACTCATCACTTGAAACTTGTATGAACGCCTTTAGGCAATGTTACTATTTAAATCTTTACATCTGGTAGAACGATGCCCCACATTTATGCTTGCAATCATCATCATGTAGATGGTGAGACCGCATTCCAACCTCCTATCTCTTGCCCGTGGCTGTTATTAACTGTTAGTGGGTACAGCAATGGGGCTGGTAGCTCAATAATTAGAGTATATACTGTTTTTGTACAATATTGTGTTGTCACAGAAAGTCCCAGTGATATCACTAGCAACTTCTCCTGAATTCATGGCCAAGAGTAGGGACTGTGCAGAAGGGCGAATCTTTGGCACTGCAATCAGTCATAGACTCACATCATCCTGTCTGAAGAAGAACTGTCTCCTATGATAGAATTATCCTTGTACCAAGCTATGAAGTCTTAATTTCTCCTCCTGTTTACATTTGAATTTTCTTCATTATTCATTATATTGTATCAGTAATGTATTTGCTGATGTATAGTATGTAATATTATAGATGAATCCAGAATCTTAAAACATGTTGATATTATACAGTTACATTTTGATATTAGAATCTGCTGGTTAGTCACTCTCTTCTAATTGATGGGCTGCAAATATCACATTTATGAAAAATACCCAAAAAGTTCTATTTGTGCTTATGTACCATTCATTGTTTATCCCATTTTCCGCTCAATCTAGGATGAGCCTAATTATTCTGCTATCTGAGGTTGTAACTAGAATGCCACCTATTTATGCCTTGCACAAATCACTCAGCACTAGTGTAAGTACTATAAGCACCCCATTTTATTTCTATTGTTTAAACTACTGTACTGTAGGTATACTTCTTGATGGCGCAACAGGGGTGGTGGGGTCTCCACACAATGCAGCACTCCAACACCTCCTGAGTCTCACGCAAATTCGGATGAACTTCCTTATTGCAGGACTACTTTAGAAGTCGAATGGAGGCATGCTTAAAGAACATATCTGATGAGATTTGAAGGCTGCAATAACCAGATCAATGAATGAAGTATAAACCCATAATTTGGACTTGTAGTGCAAGTGGCCCAAAAACCCCTGACCATGAACATACTTGTTTTGGTGTTACATAAGAATTACAAGAGGATCTCTAGTTATCTGAATCAACAATATCCACATCTCATCTGATTTTACCCTTTAATTAACCTTTACATCTCTGAATTCTGCCTAATAGTCATATATGGTCCATAGCATACAGTATCTCTCAACTGTCCAGACTTACAAACCTTAGATGGGTATTGCTTAATGGAAGTGTGAGCAGTTTCCCTCCAAAGTGGATGTTTTCAGAAGGAGCAGAGGCTGGGTTTGGAAAGATCAGGGTCAGGGCTTATTTTGTCCTGGTTGTGCATGTATAAATTATGATATGACCTATTGCTGTATATCCTGAGTGATTACAATAGGTACCAGCGCAATGTAAAATGGAGCTTAATCCTCGTAGTGGATCCTTAACCAGGCTTGCAGGTTTATTGGTAACACACATAGTGGAGAGAGTGGTACACATCGGTAGTAATGCATGGCATGCACTGTGACTTCATCTCTTTAGGGTCACAGCATAGATGAGGAAGAGACCGTGCTGGAGCACACTTCTCTCCAGCACCCCCTTGCTCAGAGCTGCCTCTGATCACATACAAATATGAGGCTGGGTACACAATACTCCACAAATTGCACGATTTGTCTCAAAGTGACAAATTGTCCAGTGTGTATGCCCTAATGTGTGCTCCCATGGGTCGCATGCGATATCATGTGTTTGGCCATGCTGCACGTTCAGTCACATGATATCACATGCAGGGCTGTGTAGTTTAATGAAGAACATTATCGCTCCATAATTTGATACATTTTCTAGTGTGTGTGTGCAATCATGCATGGTCCGGGTCGTCTTGGGTGTACTAAGCCTAACAGTTTAGTTAAGCACAATTAGTAAAGGCTACCTGTAACCAAAGACATTGGATTATGCAACAAATAAGTAAATGTGACGTCAGTCCCTTCATTAACATATCAGCAGCTTTGCTTGCTATAAAGGTCACTCTTATAGACTCTCTCCTAAAGTGGTGTCTAGTAGCAATGTTCTTGGACCGTCCATGGTGCTTTGTGCTGTAAGTCAATTGCACCCTAGTTGTCACACACTGTGTAAATTATGTCTTTTAAACCAGGGTTAAACAATCAACACAAAAGGGTGGGATGCATCAAGGGGGAAAATGCGGTCAACCCCCGAAAATGCTGGTTTGACCGCGTTTCTCATATGCACTTGGTTGTGGTGTGGCGTTACCCAGAGAAGAACAAATTAACTTTATATGAGCTGCGCTTGAAGGACCCAGGAATGGCCGAAACAATATCAAAATATAACAGCAATAGATTGCATACACAAATACAGTTCTAATAACGCAATTCTTATTTAATCAAATAAATCAATAGCCTATATAGAAACACCGGTGTTAATGTTTCAAAAGAAAAAAAACACACAAAAAGTTTATAAAACATTTCAAAATAAATAAAAAGTAAAAACAATGTTGCAATATGAAGCATCAGAGTTCCGAACTAAAGATCCTTTCTTGTATGCAGAAAATAATTTTATGGAGAAAGTGCTGCAGTATAAAAAATTGATGTATCAAAAGAGTGGCCAAGGTAATCCTGAGGAAATGCAGTTGTACACAGAAGATGTATGAAATTAAATCTTAAAGTTTTATATTCCAATATGTTCAGGAAAAAATATTTTTAATTTGAAAAGAAGTCTATCCTGTAGTCAGGTATCTAGACTCCCGTATAAATAATATTCACGATTTAAGCCGGGTCTGTACTCCCACTTCCAATGAAGCAACCATAGATATTGAAAGGCAGACCACCCGTCCAAGTCGGTGTGAGCCATGTATTCACTCACGCTTGTGAAGTATGATTTGTAGCCATCAGTACTCAGACCCTCCGTCCGAGCATCCTCCATATATGGCTAAATGTTTCCGGCCGGGGAAATGCAAAATGTGGAAGACAGGTAGCACTGTGAAGTACAGCAGGGTAATGGAGTCCTTAACGTGTTTCGTCACGCCCACGTGACTTTCTCAAAAGGTATCATTTTTAACCTGCTAGCAACAGGTCATCCACATACACAACTGCGATAAACAAATTATGCTCTATTGTCTTTTGGTATAGACAGTGATCATTTTATGAATGTATAAAGTGTATCTGTAATAGTACAGCATCTAGCCTGATGTACCAAATACAACCACTGTGCTTTACACCATACAATGCTTTCTTCAATAAATAGACCTTACCCTCTTGGAACATGTCCTCATTGTAATTATCTGGATGTTCTATCTAAATTTATTTAATCTCCATTTAATAAAGCTGATTCAAAATCTAATTGATATAGCAACAAATCATGCTTGCCACAGACAAGAAGATTTAACTGTAGTCGATCCTGGATTTCTGTGTAGTTCCGTCTGCATTTACCTTTTTACAAAAATAATAAGATCAGAGAATTACACCTTGGAGCATATGAACAATATGGTACATTGAAAAACTTATGTACACTGGGAGGAAATAAAAACAAAGAATATCAAAATATAGAGGGTAGGGGGAGCTGTGCAGACGTCATCCAAGAGCTATAAGGAATTGCCATAATCACATAAAGATTTTAGCTAGTTTTCAAAAATTATAGGAGGATCAGCAGAGAGAACACGCAGTTCATACCACAAAGTAAAATTAAGAGATTGTTTGATACAGGAAGCAGTAGGGACAGAGACGGAGTTAGACCTCATGGGGCCCTAGGCAAGATACTAGTTTGGGGCCCCCACCTCTCTCAAACAATCCATAGCACTATATGGGGGAAATTCAATTCAATGCGAATTGAACAGCGCCGGGAGTGAGCTGCCTGAGCCATTAATTTCAGTGCGCTGTGAGTGGGAGAATGTGGTTGGAGGATGTTAAGGCACGTTAACCGGCATTCTCTGACTAAAGTGCCGGGTGCACGGCTGTTAGCGCAGCGCTAAGCAGAAAAACAGCTGTGCACCCGGAACTTTGGTCGGATTTCTCCTCGTATCCCCAGGGGGGTGCGAGAAGAAATCCTTAGCGTGCCCAAACAGGGCGGTGAATTGAATAGCTGCAGGAGCTCACTCCCGCAGCTATTCAACATCGCGTTGAATTTAATTCCCCCCTATGTGAGTTCCTGATTCATGCCCTTAAATAATTTTTTTGTTTTTCCTCCTTATATTCAACTTTTTAAAGCTTTAAACATTACGGACATCAAAACATTAAAATGTAAAATGAAAACAAGGTGCAAAAAGAATGTGCATATATAATATGTGTGTGTATATATAATATATACATATATATATATATATATATATATATATACACACACACATTATATATATATATATATATATATATATATATATAATCTAGTGACATTGTAAAAACTGTGCATATATCCAGTAGGTGTCATTAGGTCAAGTCTTGACCTAGTGACACCTACTGGATATATACAGTTTTTACAATGTCACTAGATGAGAAAAAATAAATATATATATATATATATATATATATATATAAAATTACTCTCATTGAGATAGATGCATATGTATATACATATGCATACGTACATATATATATATATACATAGATAGATGTGTGTGTATATATATATATATATATATATATATATATACACATACACATACATAGTCATTTGGTCCAGCTCTCCTGAATGAACATCTAAGTGGCAGGGTCCCCGCACATGTTTTTCAAATACAGATGGATGGTGCAGCACTCCATGCGCTTAATGGATTTTATTAAGTGCATGGAGTGCTGCACCATCCGTCTGTGTGTATATATATATATATATATATATCCATACATACATATATATATATATATACATATATATACACATATATATATATATTATATACAGATATATATATATATATAAAACATAGCAGACGTGCTGGCACTCGCTAACTCCATACAATTGTTGGCGCCGGTGCCTTCCCTTGTCCTGACCATAGTCAGGTAATGTATAACAGCAACAGTGAGGGCGGCACTCTAGGCAACTTATAAACAGACAACCAGTCTCCTTTAGGTTATCAGTTATCTAACTGAAAACCTAAAGGAGACTGATTGTTTGTAAGTCGCCTAGAGTGCTGCTCTCACTGTTGCTGTTTTATATATATATATATATATATATATATATATATATATAAATGTGTATATGGCAGCTAATCAGGGTAATTGATGCAGGTCCCTACCTGCCTGGCCTTGGGTGCAGCACTGCTGCTGCTGGGCAGCGGAGTGCTTGGAAGGCTGACGGAGTGGCTGCTGGGGCGGGTGGATCAGCTGGGAGGAACAGCGCGGCGGGTCCCTGGAGAGTTACTCTGTGCAGCTGGTGGCCACGTACACACACAACAAGCTCTCCGAGAGGGCACCGACAGTCGTGCGGGACTCTGTGTAGTGTGACGCAGTGCTAATCTGGGAGCGCTGTGATCGGGGGATTTCTTAAGGCAAAGGGGCACTAGGCGAGCGCCTTGGATGGATAGCGGAAAATCCAGCCCTGAATTGGGAATTCCGTCCGTCGGCTTCCTAACAGTCTAATCCCGGCAAGGGGTTAAATGACAGGCGTTGACATCCCGACGCCTGTCATTTTACCTATGCCGGGAGCCCGACACCCGGCTTACCGATCGAAGGTAAGCCGGGCGCGGACAGCTGCAGGGAGGGGAGGGTTAGGTTTAGGGTTCCTGGGGTTAACTTAGGGTTAGGCACCCCCCTGGGAGTTAAGGGTTAGGCTAGGGGAAGGGAGGGTTTGGTTTAGACACCCCAGGGGGAGGTTAAGTTTAGGCACCCCTAAAGGAGGGTTAGGGGGTAGAATAGGGTAGGAAATACCTTGGGACAATCGGGATTTTCACTGCTGCCGGGATGCCGCTGTCGGGATTTGAACCATGCGGCCAGCGGTCAATCTTACTGAATCCGTTTGATACGATGCTGGAACTCCCAAGGGAGAGTAATAATGTAGGTTTCTCAAATGTTAAAATGTATTGGAGTTAACTGTTCCTTATCTAAGGAGGTGTCTAACCAATCCATATTAAAAATGTGGTAACGATGGTGGTGCAGCAATGACAAAATGATGTAAAATAGCTAGACGGTGTAATGGTAAGCGTTACTGCCTCACAGCAATGAGGTCATGGGTTCAATTCCCTGTGTGGAGTTTGTATATTCTCCCTGTGCTTGTGTGGGTTTCCTCCGGGTACTCCGGTTTCCTCCCACACTCCAAAAATATACTGGTAGGTTAACTGGCTCCCAAAAAAAAAATTACCCCTAGTGTGTATGTGTGTGAGCATGTGATAGGGAATATAGATTGCAAGCTCCACTGGGGCAGGGACTGATGTGAATGGCCAAATATTCTCTCTGTAAAGCGCTGCGGAATATGTGTGCACTATATAAATAACTGGTAATAAATAATAAATAATGCTGCTGCACTAATAGCCAAAAGTAATTTCCTGCATCCCTTTGGAACTCTTTGAGTCATAGTAGCCCATTCTGCAGAAAAAGCAACAAAATTAACCAGGTAATCTAGCGAGAATTGTTTCATCTATAAAAAAAGTGACAAAGGAAAGGACATCTCCAAAATCAGTGTAGGAAGTCTGTATGTGAAGTGTGGCAGCGTAGACAAGTATGGGATGTTGACATTCCTGCCCAGAATCGTCGATGGGGTGTGAAGTAGTGGAATCGGTTCGATTCCGAGCAGCGCCTGGCCGACAGATGCAGAGTTCCTGGCAGCGGAAGCCCGACAGCGCTGGAAATCCCGATCGTCCTAAGGTGAGTATCATCTAACCTAACCCCCTAACCCTAACCCTCCTTAGGGGTGCCTAACCCTAACCTCTCCCCCAAGTGCCTAACCCTAATCTCCCCTCTAAGTGCCTAACCCTAACCCCCCCCCTTCCCCGCTGCCTAAACCTAAGTCTAGGTTTAGGCAGCCTAAACCTAAGTCCCCTAGGGGGGTGCCTAACCATAAGTCCCCCTCGGGGGTGCCTAATCCTAACCCTCCCTCCCCCTAGCCTAACCCTAACCCTCCTGGGGGAGTACCTAACCCTAAATCCAGCCCGGGTGCCCTAATCCTAACCCTCCCCCCTCACGGCTGTCCGCTCACAGCGCCCGGCATCCCTTCGATCGGGATGCCGGGCGCTGGTCTCCCGGTGTCGGGGAAATTTCAGGCATCTACATCTAGATGCCCGGCATTTCATCCCTCGCCGGGATATGACAGTCGGGAAGCCGGCTGCCGGTATTAAGTAGCACCTGTGAAATATATTTAAAAATATTCCTGGTGTGGTGTTGCTGGTTGTAGACAACATGAAATAAGTACATTTTAACCAAAATTTAACAGGAGAGTGAAGGGAACCACTGACTAACTCCTGAGGTTACCAGCGAGTGATCTATTTGTTTTTTCAAAAAAGCATAGTGCAGAGAGACTGTGTTTTTATAACTGGCTGGCATCAATCCAATTATGCCAATACTGATCTGAAAGCCGTCTAATAATAGCACTAATATAGTGCTGCACCTGAAAGAATGCAAGGGGGAGCGTTGAAGTATAGGATATATCGTAACTGCCTGTGCATACGGTTTGTCAACGGTTTTTAGAAGATATATTGGTAAGACAATCCACGTCTCTCACCCTTAGTTGTACTGTATTCTAAAGCCACCACCAAGAAATCAAATTCAGGTGTTAGCAGCATCGCCATTGCAATCTCGTCCACCTGGACTCCTACAGGTGTCAATTGCTGAGATATGGACAACATCTTATTAATGTACTAGTTCATGTCTCTGCATGTATTCAGTTTGGTATTGTACAGTGGGCGTGATTCAGAGATGGATGCTAATGCCACCATAGCTGTGAATTAGTATGCAGCGTTTGTGTGTATATATTCAAAAGTTGCAGTTGCTGGTTTTATAATGAGATGCCCCCCTGATGGCTTTGCAAAGCCAAGCAACTGCGTACAAAGATATAGCACTGACTACAGATCAGTTGATAATTGATCTTCTGAGTAACCGTTGCACAGAATAATGTATTAACGAAGACACCAGAGCTATTTTGGAAAACAGTTGCAACATACCTGCGTTTGAGCCGCCTTTCCCCAATTACCACCACCAAATGATCCCTGCCTGTCACTTTGCGAATAAGCCTCACTGCGACCACTGTTGCAAGATCATTGCGGCACATGTACATTGTGACTGACACCTGCGCAGACCACTAATTAACTGTCAACTGCAGGAACATTGGAATAGTGTCCATCTCTGAATTGGGCCCAGCGTACACATCAAGTTTATTTCATTAGACCTTTATTTTCATATGCTGCCTAAATTGCTATCCACATGTGATGTGCTGACACTTTCCTGTGAATTATGGAGTATACATGTTGCTCCACAGCTAGACTTATGGTTCCCATGGCTCTATCCACTTCACCAGGATTTGGATTGTTACCTGGCTCATTTTGTGATTTTTCCACAGCTTCTCCCGCTTCAGCTGCATCTCCATAGCAAATTTCCACATGGCCTAATTTTATGAACCTCTCAATTTTATGAGTCATGCTGGCTCCTGCATTGTGCATTTTTTGGCTTGATCCAAACAAATAGAACTTCACTGTATTCTTAACACACAAGGTACTGAGCCCATAACCTATTGATATGACCTATTGGTGTTGAATTTGGGTTATTACAATAGGTACCTGTGGAATGGTGGTAAGTCCACACAGTGGGTTCTTAACCAGGCTTGCATGTTTATTTGTAACAGTGGTAACACACACAGTGGTGACAATGGTGGTAATATCAGCGCTAATGAAGGTAATATACTGCAGTTAATTGGTCTCCTGTCTGAGGAGCTTAGTACTGCACAGCCATGCAGCTATGTGACACACCATACAATACATACAATGATGCACCCAGACATGCATGTGCTGTGACTAAATCCCTCCGAGGTCACAGCATAGAGGAAAAGGAGCACTCCTCTCCCCAACATAAATGTTAGGAGGTATGCCATAGGTCATTCCCAGATCATAATTGTCAACATTTTAATACAGTGTCCATGGCATTTTGCTGCTCAGTCACTGCATCTTAACACGTCATATACAAATCACTCTCCTTGTAAGTTTGAGTACTACAATCCCCATCATGTCATATACAATAAATTTGATAAACTTTTATGCATTTACATACAGTACTACTCTTCATTATCCCAATAAAAGCCAGAAGCAAAGGGCAAATGCAGATAGTTCATTGTAATGCACAGAAATAGAAAGATTGTTATTGTTTTGTTGGTTACTACTGAAAAACAGAGACAAATCTTTAACACCTGGTGCAGTCTCTGGCGATACTCAGATTATAGAAGCATGTTCTACGTACAACCAGACAGACATTATTATTGCTGTGTGATAGAAACCATTAAGCCGCTAAAATGCAAGCAGTCTCTAGAATACACAGCATGTGCCTATATGGTAATGTTCTGGTTTAGTACTGAGAGGCCAAGCAACGAGCTGTCACTATAAGATATTCAGGAGACCGGAGTGAGGATTCCGGGGTCTCTGCATGTCTTCTGATCCCTACGATTGTGTCTGAACTCTCGCTACAGAAAATTTCTGGTTTCTAAACTGTCGTTGTTGGATATTAATCCCACAGAAGAGCAGCGCGCTTCAGAATGTAAACAAAGGTTCAACTCATAAGAGAAATATTTTGATGGTATTTTAAATATGTAATTCTACTGTACATTTACCACATTTTTTCTTTATCTTCATTGACATTTCCATACATTCTAAATGATAACTTTAGTGGTTGGTATTTTTTCTGCTGGCGCTGTTGCCTGTGCCACTTACAGGAAGCCAAGGTCAGTGATTAAATCCAAAACAGTTGGTGGTTTCTCCATTAAAGTAAAACATTTGTTAACTGGACTTCTAGCACAATATAACAGTTCTATTCTCTAAAGAAAAGTGTATGTGTATATATATATATATATATATATATATGTATGTGTGTGTGTGTGTGTGTGTGTGTATGTGTGCACAATACACATACACACACACACACATATATATATATATATATATACATTACATACATATACACAGTGTGTGTGTATGTATATAATATTTATAAAAATATATATATATTTACAGTTTTCAAGAGGGTGCTCACAACCGCAACACATACAACCGTTGTAATTATGTTCTTTTTATTGATTCTTTATTGATCTTCATCACCACCCAATGTGTAGGCATCACAAAAAGGACTTGATATACATGAACAGATCAATCAAATGCAATAAAATAATCACTTTGTAACTTTGTTTCCAATGACCATCAATACTTAGACTGTCCGTCGACCTCTGTCTCCATAGAGACAGTTCAAGACATCCCTCTAATCAACAATGGACTTCATCCAAAATGAATTGCCTCCTCCAGATGCATGTCTGCCAGAGCTTAGTTTATATGAGTCCCCATCACTTAAAGGTGCAAGTTGGAATTGTCCTTGGGCCCTCCCACCGACGGGAGTAATGGCGGTGTCGCACTTGCCCATGTTGCTTCTTGTACGGATGGATGAACTATTACCGCGGCAGCACACAAAACAGAAGCTCTGAACAGGAAGTGGGCAGAGGGATTAAAATTCTGGTACTAAACAGCTCTTATCATTGTGCTTCTGGGATTATATAGGTATGGGAAGGCTGGGAGGGGAGGAGGGAGAACATCTCCAGATACCATCACAAAATAGCCTCTCCATTTGGTGCTTGAGTTGCATCTGACCAAACATGGCTGTTATGATCAACGAAAGCCAAGCCCACCAGGTTGGTATCTACAAATCAAGGTTGAAAAATGGCATAAGAGTATTTTGCAAGTACTGTATACCTATTTGTGATTCTAGTTGAAATAAATACAGTATGAAACAAAAAAAAGTAAGCGTCAGAGCAGTGGCATAAATGCATGGCAGAAACGCATAGTGCTTATATGGATACACTGGGGTATGGCCTGCAGCGCCACTGTGCTTATACCGATACGCTGAGGTACAGCCTGTAGTGTCGCAGTACGTGTATGGATACACTGGGGTATGGCCTGCAGCGTCATAGTATTTGTATGGATACACTTGGGTACGGAAGCATACACTGGGGTGCAGCCAGCAGCATCACATTGCTTATATGGATACACTGGGGAGGGGGCGGGAGGCAGGGGCTGGCTGGCAACTTTAAGCCTGGGGGGCAAACACAAGCATATGGCCCTTGATTTTCTATCAAATAACTGCGACGGAAAAAATAGCATAATACATTTCTCAGAGGCATGGTGTATCTAATGTAGGTGTGGTTTATATAGCCATAGAAAATACTTGTTATATCAAAGAGCTATAAACAAATACATAACATACCAGCATCATCTAACAAAACAGAAACTATACAAGTGTTCTCTCTTCTGTACAGAGGGCCTGATTCAGAGCCGGACGCTCTGACCAGAGCGCTCGCTCTGAATCAGGGCCCTCCTACCTAAAATTGGAGCGGCCTCCTGGCCACTCGCATAGCTGTGGGTGACCACCCACAGCTTATGCGAGCGGCCAAAAAGATGGTCGCGATGGTCTTGACCATCGCGACCATCGGGCTTGCGACAAGACCCTGCGGTAGGGTCTCGCTGCCGCAAGCCCAGGAGTGCTTTTGGCTCTATTAGAGCCAAAAGCACTCCCACTGACATCACTAGTGATGTCAGTGGGGCTGGACCTAGACGGTAGGCGTTCCCATGGGAACGCCTCTGTCTGGGCAGCAACGCCCCCGGCATGCCCACCAAAGGTGGCGTGCTGTCACTCACCATCGACAGCACGCCCCCTTTGGTGCGAGACCCATAGCGACGGCCGGGTCTCGCGCATGCGCACTAGGGCACCATCGACCCGCTTGCGAGCGCTCAGCGCTCGCGAGCGGGTCTGAATCAGGCCCAGAGATCATAACAGTGACCTCTATAGAATAATTAGACATAACACCAGATCCACAATCTAGCCGCCTCTCCTTGCTCATTAAAAATCTGCCCCCTTTTAAATTAGACCCAAGGATAACACACACACATACACATGCACACACACACTTCCCTCATTAAACATAATACACTAGATTAAACACACACACTCTTAAAAATAATGCCACAGATACACTCTCATTAAGCATCTTACCCAAAATATGACTCCCCTTTTTATTAAAACTCATGGACCAAATCTATTCTCCTACCTCCCTCATTGCAAATAGTGCAAGCAGGCTGCTACTACTAAGAACTGAATACAGTCTATTTGATTAATCAAATCACGGAGTGCCGCTGTGTTTGTTATACTGGATATCTATCCACTATAGATTCAGAGGTCCTACATTCCCACGGGTCAGAGGAGTGCCCAGCTATGTGACTATTGTGTATATATATTATATATATATATATATTATCACAGCATAAGCTTGGAACTCGTCCTCCGGTGACAAGCAAGGGTGCCCTCCGCAATAATATAAGATACCAGCACACAAAGGCAGCGGCACTCCAAAAACCTCAAGTAAACTTGAGGTTGATATGACCCAGCTTTGTGTACTGGTATATATATATATATATATATATATATATATATAGTACAGATGGTATTATATTCAACTTTATATCAAAATCTTCGTCAAAATAACCCTGACAAAGGTTTTGATATAAAGCGATACATTGAATATAGGTGGTCATGTGTGACCTCAATATTACCTATTAACTGAGAGTATTGCCATCTCTGCTTTAACTATATATTAATCTGTGGAGTGCACCGGTGTGGCTGCTTTTTGTATCCTGGAGTGGCGAGTTCTCCTCTTTGTTTATATACTGTATATCTCTCTCACTCTCTCTCTATATACATACAACTACCTAGGTACCTCCTCTAAGAATGGAAAACATTCAAGTTTGTGACTCTATAAATACAGAAATGGACAGGATCAGCGCTCTTTGGATTTCATGAAAAGGAAATATTATAAAAAGCTGACAGCAAGTGTTTTTTTATATATCCTTTTCATGAAATCCAGTGAGTGCACATCATGTTTCTTCTTTGACTATAGTTGCCCACGCTAGTATGTTAAACATTGCATGTAATAAATGCCCCCCCCACCCCTTCCCCTATATATATTTCATAATTTTGTACCCTATACACCCCTTCCCTTATATATATTATATAACACTGTATACCCCTTTTATATATTTTCTCTCTTTCTTTCTATATAATCTCTCACACCACATCCCCTCCTTACCCTTATATATTTTATATCTATAATCTTCCTTCACTTCTATATTTTATACTCACCACCTCCCATTTCTTAAATGTTTTTTTGACCATCACCCCCCTATATATTTTAAGTACTCATTTAACTTAATTTTTGGTGGGGGAGGATTGTCAAAGATGACAAGTTCTCTGCACAACAGTGGACATTTTTTCTTCCACAAGCAGGACTCAGGAGGTGGATCGATAAAGGAGGAAGCCAGGGACTTGCGTGCCACCCTGACGCGTCGCAGAGAGGTCACAGAATAGAGGGAGAAGGAGGTGATTGGGTAGGAGAACTTGGTGGGTGGGGATCACTTGATGCCGGAGCCCGGAGCTAGCATTGGAGCGGAGCAAAAGCCATGGGAGGAGCTGCTGCTGCAGTTAGGTATGCTCAGCAGCCCTCCCGCGGCCATTGATTGTACCTTAGGTACAAATTCAGCGGCCCCTTACCACTTCCCGATTGGAGCTCAGATGAGCTTCCATCGCGGTAGCCATCAATAAGCCCGGCAGCAGCATGAGCCAGTCCACGGGGGGGGAGCATGTGACAGGTGGCCGGGACACAGAGAGAAGAAGCTCCCCAGCCGCTCTGACTGTATGAATAATAAAATGGAGCTGTCGGGGAGCATATCCTCTCTGTCTCCCGGCCACTGGGCGTGATGCGGTGTGCGGCTGCAGCCAGCCGGCGGCCCCTAACTTTAAAATTGGAGCGGCCCGGGGGGCATGTGTCACCCTGCCCCCCAGCCCAGCCCGCCACTGGCGGGAGGTACGGCATCCTGCAGCGTCAGAATGCTTATATGGATACCTTGGGGTACAGCACAAAACAAAAACTACTTTTTTACTTTTTTTTATTTATTTACTTTTCTTTACTTTTTTTAATACAGCCCTTGGATGGACAGCACACTGGACAGACCGCACACCCCTGGATGGACAGCACAGTACAGCCCTCCCTGGAAGGGACTCAGCAAGGAAATAGCAACGATCACCGCGGAGAGGGACTTATATACAACCCAAACCCTCGAGAATCAGACATGGCATTGATGACATTTTACCTCCTTTTCGGATCCGAGTCAGGCTGGAAAACCCAAGATGGACTCGGAATAGCCATGTTCGGGTGGGTCCGGTTCTCTGAGAACCGGACCCGCTCATATATACTGTATATATATATATATATATATATATACATATATATATATTGTGTTCCCTCTAGCTCCGGCGGCAGGCAGGGCGCCGGAGCTAGAGAGGGCAATCTTGTGCGCGCGCCTAAGGCGAGCGCGCGCCCGAAAAGGGGGCGTGGTCATGAAAAGGGGGCATGTCTATAAGACGCGTCCCCTTTTCGTCATACTTGGGGGCATGCCCGGTGCTTACGGACATGCCGGGCAGCCCCCAAGCGCTGCAGAAAGTCTATTCTCCGGCGGTGACTGGGTCACCGCATGTTTGTCCACCCGCGGGACACTGCATCCCGTGGGTGAGAACGGCTCCCGCAGGCTGTTAGGGCAGGGCGCTTTTTGCCCTCCTCCTGGAGGGCAGGGTGCTTTTTGCCGCGCCCCGCTAAAACAGCCTAGCGGGAACGCTAATATATATATATATATATATATAAAACAAGTCCCTTAGGGTGGCACTCCAAAAATTTCAACAGCGTTGCAGGTGCCCTCCAGTGAAAGCCATATACAGGCCTCATACATACAGTCCCAATCGGCGGCACTCTGAATTAATGCAAGCAACACAGGTAGGATGTGGTAAGATCACCGATGTTTCGGAGCCTCTTTATTGCTCCTTCATCAAGGTAAGAACAAGACAAATGCACATAAAACAAACATTTATACTTACACGTCGATGTGCAGGGTCCGCGTCATGCTGCGTCCCAGGCCGGGGTGCATGTCGATGACATCATCACGCCAAGCCCCCATCTCGGCGCATAGACAGCGTCAGATCCGGGATAGTGGAACCGCCCATCGTCAGCATCACCGTTGCCACGGCAACCAACAGACGCCGGACTGAAAATGCACACAATGATAATTAGAAGACAAATGTACAAACATGACAAACCCTGATCCCACACATTATACATTTTATCAAAAAACTTAGGCCCTCATTCAGAGCCGTACGCTCTGAGCAGAGCGCACGCTCTGAATGAGGGCCGTCCTCCATAATTATGGAGCGTCCTCCTGGACGCTCGTATAGCTGTGGGTCACCACCCACAGCCTATACGAGCGTGCAGGTTGATGGCCGTGATGGTCTTGACCGTCGCGACCATCGCCACCACGAGCCGGAGCCTGCGGTTGAGTTTCTCAACCGCAAGGCCCGGAGTGATTTTGGCTCTATCAGAGCCAAAATCACTCCCACTGACATCACTAGTGATGTCAGTGGGCCGGCTTCTGACGGTAGGCGTTCCCTTGGGAACGCCCCGTCTGGGAGGCACGCCCCCGGCATGCCCACCAAAGGGGGCGTGCTGTCAATCAACATCGACAGCACGCCCCCTTTGATCAGACACAACGAGCGAAGGAAAGTCCTTCGCTCGTAGCGTCTGGCGCATGCGCACGACAGAGCTCCCGCCGTCGTGCGCATGCGCAGTGCACACCATCGACCCACTTGCGAGCGGACAGCCGCTCGCGAGTGGGTCTGAATCAGGCCCTTAGTTCTAATCACTCATAAGAATGTGATAGATTACTAAACACAAGACAATATAGCACATCAAACCCGTTGGTTATACATCCGAAACACATATAATTGGCCACAATAATCAAACCCTATTAACAATCTATAGTAGAATGAATAAAGTTAACATCTCTAATCACATGATAGTAAAATCCCATCAATTGAATGGGATCAACCACCATGTCAGGACTATATGCAGGAATATATTATAATACAACTACCCAAAATGAAGAGAGAACATCAAAACTCTTCCACACAATATGCAGCACTCAAGTGCCAATATACGCACTAAATCACATAAAACAGTGGAAGCCCAAATTCTCATTAAGGCCCCGTGGTGCCAAAGACTGTAATCTAAATATCCAAGCAGATTCACATCTTAATAAACTTCGGAATCTATCCCCACCACGTATGGAATCAGGTACATGATCAACGATCATGATGCGGTGTGTGGTACATGATCAACGATCATGTACCGCAAAGATGCCAAATTATGTCCCCTGGCAGAGAAATGTCGCGCAACCTGTTGCTCACTGTGCCCAGATGAAATGGCAGCCCAAATGGCCAACCGATGCAACGCCATGCATTCCCTCAATGTCCCTCAATCGGTTTTGCCAACATACATGAGTCCGCATGGACAAGTAATAACATAAATAATGAGTTTTGTGGTGCATGTCACACGGTGTCTTATTTTAAATTTACGCCCACTATATGGATGGCAGAAACTGTCCCCCACAGTCAGGGGCCGACATGTCATACATCCATGGCATTTAAAACACCCTAGTTTTGGGCATAAGAAACTCTTACTGCCAGTAACATTCATATTGCTAACATCAGGTTTCACAATCCAATTTCTTAGGTTGCGTCCCCTGGTGTAGCAAGGCATAATCATGGTATCATGCAAATTCAAATCTGGGTCTGTTCCCACAATCGGCCACAATCTCCTAGCAGAGTTCTTAACCGGATCACTTAAATTATGAAAATGATTTACCCAAGGTAACTTTTGTTTGGTATTTTTAATTACCTTATTTTGTTTCAGCAAGTCTCCCCTAGGTATTGTTAATGCCTTATTTTTAGCCTGTTCTAATAATCCCATAGGGTATCCTCTGTTTAGAAATTTGTTAATCATTTTATTGATTTCGACCAGTGCAATATTTTCATCACTACATATCCTTCTGCTCTTATAAATTGCAAGTATGGCAAACCATACTTAAGTGATCTTGGGTGGCAACTACCAAAATGCAGCAAGGTGTTCCTATCAGTCGGCTTGCTGAACAATTTAGTGTTCAATCTCCCCTCTTCCAATTGCAAATTCACATCCAAATAATTAACACCATTGGCATCAATGTTGAATGTGAATTTTATAGAATTGTCCGATCTATTATGGGCATCCATGAACAATCTAAAAGCTGCCTCTGAGCCCATCCAGACAACAAATATGTCGTCTATGTATCTGGCGTAATAAAAAATATCACCAGACACACAGGCATTTTGAAAGAAAATATCCTGTTCGGCCTCAAACATGTAAGCATTGGCGTAGGATGGGGCCACATTCGACCCCATCGCTACGCCAATGAGCTGCAAATAAATCCTGTTGTTATACATAAAGAAGTTTCTAGTAAGGATCATCTCCAACAAATCAATCACAAGATCAACATCAAGACCACAATAAGCAGTACTGTTACCTATCAATTTTTTGACCACTCTGAGACCCTCTACATTAGGAATCACTGTATAGAGGCTACTTATATCAATGCTACACAGGAAACTCCCCTGTGGAGTGGGAGGTAACCTATGTACTTCATTAAGAAAGGTAGTTGTATCCAATAAAAACCTTGGATGTTCCTGGACACAAGGTTGAAGTATATCATCCAAAAATACAGAAACCGCCTGGAACAAAGACCCCCTGGCAGATATAATGGGTCTGCCAGAGGGATTGTCCAGGCGTTTGTGTATTTTGGGTAGAGTGTACAATAAAGCCATGGTAGGATGTTTAGGAATCAATGCCTCACAGAGTTTATCAGAAATTAATCCTTCTGTGACAGCAGAGCCCAACCTCTCACTCAGTTGTTTACAGAACAATTCTGTGGGATCATTATTAAGCAATTTATAAACTGTAGAATCTGCAAGTTGTCTATCAATCTCACTCATATAATCAGATAAGATTTGAACCACAATTGCCCCGCCCTTATCTGCGGGGCGAAAAACCACATCCCGGTATTCCGAGAGATCACGCAAGGCTCTCCATTCACCAGAGGATAGATTACTTGGAGGATGATCATTAGATGCGGTCTTGTTGACCGATATCACCTCTTGATCCAGCATCCTGATATAAGTCTTAATAGCAGCATTGTTGGATATAGGGTCGAATTGAGATCTCGGTTGTAATTTCCGTAAGGATGCGGGTAATATATCAGTTAAAGGAGCAGATGGTTGCAAATTGCTTTTATTGCCCCTATAATACTCATGTAATTTCAGCTGCCTAGTAAGACGATACTTTTCTATTTCCCACTTCATGGGATCGAATCTCGTCGTAGGAATGTAATATAATCCACGGCTTAGAACCCTCTCCTCAAAAGCTGAAAGTGTGCGGGATGAGATGTTAATCACTGTCGTCTCCGTAATGTCGGTGGCCTCCCCACTCTCCTTTGGCCTCGACCTCGTGTATTGCCCACCTCTACGGGTATATCTCCTCATTCTCTTAGGGGGGCTCCATATCGGTTGCTCTCCCTAAAGGGATCCTACGATTACTGCTACTTGCACCACCTCTGCCACCATCCGAGTCACTGGTGTTATATTGTGAACCATTAGAACTATCAAATGGTTTACGAAATCCGCGCCTATCCACACGGCGTGGTTCACTACGTCCATTATTGACCCAGTTATAGACTCTGTTTTGTTCATAATCCAGAGATACTTTAGCCATTTTGAACTTTTTGAACTGGATCAGTTCATGTTTATAAGTGGCTACTTGTTTGGCAAGCTTCCCCAACCATGGTGTAGTAGTGTCAGCTTCAAATGTAGGTTTGTGTTCTTGTTCAAATTTGGATATTTTCTCTTTAACTGCCACCAACTCACGTGTCGCTTCCTCGATAACAAGTAGCATGAGGTCATAACTGCACTTGTTCAAAATACTTATCCACCTCTTACAGAAATTAGTGTTATGTCGTCCTATAGTGGGACAATTTTTCACCCGAAACCAACGGGGAATGCGTTTCTGCTTGAAGTAATCACTGAGAGTGAGACCATGATAATGAAAATCCAATTCTTTTTGCTTCAATTTCAGCCAATCACGGTATAAAAATTGAAGCGATTTCGTCGCTTCATCATCACAAAATAATTCCCGGTACAGAATAGCCTCAGCATCAGAGTCAGAAAAAATTAATGTGCTCCCTTGTGTTAATAGGGCCATATTGATGGCCTCATAGGGCTCGTCTCCATCATGCGTACACTCTGCCATAACTGCAGAAATATTCCCTGCTCCAGTAGGAAAAATAATACCTTAAATGATGTGTAATAAATGCAATAAAATCGTAGGGTGCCCAAACCCAGTATCAGCAGCTCCTGGACAACTGCATCAACAATATAACAAGTCTATTAGGGTGGCACTCCAAAAATTTCAACAGCGTTGCAAGTGCCCTCCAGTGAAAGCCATATACAGGCCTCATACATACAGTCCCAATCGGTGGCACTCTGAATTAATACAGGCAACACAGGTATGATGTGATAAGAACACCGACATTTCGGAGTCTCTTTATTGCTCCTTCATCAAGGTAAGAACAAGACAAATGCACATAAAACAAACATTTATACTTACACATCGATGTGCAGGGTCTGCGTCATGCTGCGTCCCAGGCCGGGGTGCATGTCGATGACGTCATCACAAGTCCCCATCTCGGCGCATAGACAGCGTCAGATCCGGGATAGTGGAACCGCCCATCGTCAGCATCACCGTTGCCGCGGCAACCAACAGACGCCGGACTGAAAATGCACACAATGATAATAAGAAGACAAATGTACAAACATGACAAACCCTGATCCCACACATTATACATTTTATCAAAAAACTTAGTTCTAATCACTCATAAGAATGTGATAGATTACTAAACACAAGGCAATATAGCACATCAAACCCGTTGGTTATACATCCAAAACACATATAATTGACCACAATAATCAGACCCTATTAACAATCTATAGTAGAATGAATAAAGTTAACATCTATAATCACATGATAGTAAAATCCCATCAATTGAATGGGATCAACCATCATGTCAGGACTAAGGCCCTGATTCAGACCCGGACGCTCTGACCAGAGCGCTCGCTCTGAATCAGGGCCCACCTCCATTAATATGGAGCGTCCTCCTGGACGCTCGTATAGCTGTGGGTCACCACCCACAGCATATACGAGTGTGCAGGATGATGGTCGCGATGGTCTTGACCATCGCGACCATCGAAACTGCGAGCAAAAACCTGCGGTTGAGTTTTTCAACCGCAAGGCCAGGAGTGATTTTGGCTCTATCAGAGCCAAAATCACTCCCACTGACATCACTAGTGATGTCAGTGGGGCCAGCTTCAGACGGTAGGCGTTCCCTTGTGAACGCCTCCGTCTGGCAGGCACGCCCCCGACACGCCCACCAAAGGGGGCATGCTGTCAGTCAACATCGACAGCACGCCCCCTTTGATGAGACACTCCGAGCGAAGGAAAGTCCTTCGCTCGTCGGGTCTCGCGCATGCGCACGACGGAGCTCCCTCCGTCGTGCGCATGCGCAGTGCGGACCATCGACCCACTTGCGGGCGGACAGCAGCTCGCGAGTGGGTCTGAATGAGGGCCTATATGCAGGAATATATTATAATGCAACTACCCAAAATGAAGAGAGAACATCAAAACTCTACACACAATATGCAGCACTCAAGTGCCAATATACACACTAAATCACAGATAACAGTGGAGGCCCAAATTCTCATTAAGGCCCCGCGGGACTTGATGGTTGATCCCATTCAATTAATGGGATTTTACTATCATGTGATTATAGATGTTAACTTTATATATACTCTATATATGCAATTAGCTCAAAGATAGCAGTCAGCGCCTAAGTGCTTAGAGTTCAGGCATACTTCCCAACCATCAACGGGGCAGTACTGATTTAGGGGCTCTATTACGTCGTCATGAGCAGGGCTGCATTATCCTTAGCACTTCTGTGCATATCAAATAAATGGGTGTTGCATGCATATGCCACTAGTGCGTGTGTCAATAAAGAGATGATTGCAGAAGGGCAGCCTAGCACTTGTCCTTGCCCATTGTCATGTCAGCTACTACAACTACTACCACTGTCTACTCTCTACTCATAGGCAAACGCAGGGGGTGTTTCCGTCTGCCTGGAAACACCCCTCCCCAGCACACACCATGACCACAATAGAAATAGTAATATAATACAATGTTACTAGTGCTGCATGTTCTACTCAGTATCATAAATGAAATGATTAGCACCACCTGTGGATCTTTTAAAATGTGTCAGCCAGTAATAAATATACCTGTGCACCAACTAGGAGATGTGGAAAACATGCACTGTTAGGGGTGCACTGTTATAGACCATCAATAGGGTTAATTATTAATACTGTATAATAATACACTATCCAGTGTATACAAGGAGACAATATGTACATATATGTCCAGGGCAGTTCTTGGTTCTTCTGCTGGTCCCACAGACCCCTGGACTTGCTCCAATGCTCTGGAATGATGCCCACATCTGAAGAAAACCTTCAGCTCAGACAGATTGGACCTACTGCCACATCTAATGGCTTACTGTAATCACTGGTCCTGTAAATACTGGAAATATGCAACACATACTTTGTATGTAGCACATTAAAGCTGGATAAGTTGTAATTATGCCCTCTTCGTGGACTGGCCACACTCGCTCTAAAATCAAGCATTTGGAAACCCCCCTCTAGAAATCCTGCGTTTGCCACTGCTACTCTAATATTCAATTTCTGCTCCCATCTAATCTTCACTTTTACTATACTCAATAATATATTTTTGTTGTGCTGACACTTAATTTATTTTTTTTTTTTTCTAAACATTTCTGGAAATCTGCACATTCTCTTACATTCTTTCTTCATTCATACTTTCAAAGTTTCCTTCCCCTATTAAGCTCATCCTTACCATGACCATGTTGTCTTCAACTCCTCCCTTCACTCAGTTTCTACCTAATCTTTTGTTCTTCCCCCTCATTACATCGCTATCCTTTTCCCCTGGTCTCTTCCACCTCCTCCTATCTCCCCTTCTCTCTCTGCCTTCCTCCCCCTCTTCTCCCATTACTCTTTTTTCTTCCTCTTATACCCCCCAGGATCCTACTACCCCACTGCTAATGTCTCCTCCCTCACTTCTCTCCCTGTTACTTCACCCCACCTCCATCCACCTCACTTCTCTCCCTGTCACTTCACCCCACCTCCATCCACTTCACCCCACCTCCATCCAATTTCCTTTCCTGCCCACCTCCTACAGGTTCCCCTCCTAGCACAGGAGCCCGCATGATCCCTACACTCTATTTATCTTGGTCTCCCAAAGTAATCTCTTCTCCACGCTATAGCAACCCTGATAAGCTCATACACATTTCTCCTATAAACTGTCACTCTATCCTATGCCCTCTGAAATGCCAGATCAGTCTGTAACAAACTGGCCCCCACCCATGACCTTTTCATCTCCAACTCCCTGAAGTTCCTTACCATTACTGAAACCTGGATTTTACCCTCTGACACCAGTTCTCCTGCAGCTCTCTCCTATGGGGGCCTCACCTTCTCCCACACCCCCTGGCTTTGGTTTCACCATGGGGGTGGTGTTGGGGTCCTTCTATCCCCTGGTTACTCATACCCTCAGAACCATCCCTTACATTCTCTACATTTGAAGTTCATGCTATACTCCTCTTCCAACCAGTACACCTCCGAATAGCTGTCATTTACCGTCCCCCTGGACCTCCCTCCAAGTTCCTTGACTACTTTGCTTCCTGGCTCACTCACTTTCTCTCCTCTGACCTTCTCTCTGTTATCCTAGGAGGGTTAGGTTTAGGGATCCCTGGGGGGACTTAGGGTTAGGCACCCCCTGGGAGGGTAGGGGAAGGGGGGGTTAGGCTTAGGAACCACTAGTTGGGGTTAGGGTTAGGCACCCCCCCGGGAGGTTTAGGTTTAGGGTGTGGGGAGGAGGGGTTAGGGTTAGGCACTAGGGGGAGGTACCCCTAAGGGAGGGTTAGGGTTAGGGGGGGAGAGGGGAGGGTTAGGGTACTTACCTTCAGCTGACCGGATTTCGACCCGCCAGGCTGCCACTGTGGGTATTTGATCCGGTGTCTAAACAGCCGCCGGCATTACATACCGATTCCATATGTTTAGTCAAGTAATTTAGCATTAGTGCGGTAATAAATGTATGTATATTTATTTTATTAACAGTTTCTTATATAGTGCAGCATATTCCATTGCGCTTTACAATTGGAAACATTAATAGAACAAAACTCTGTAATAACAGACAGATATATAGGTAGGAAGGCCCTGCTTGGAAGCTTACAATCTATAGGTATTTATGACTTTTGTAAGCTTTACCTGGGACAGGTATGCCCAGGGTGTAGAATTTGTACCTTCGATATTATTACTGGAGATGGAAGGGCTCGCGCTGTGAGGGAAGATTCTAGACAGATATGTGCGAGGAAAATACAGGCGGGTCATGCGGCTGAGAGAGGTCCAGTATAAATTGTGAAACAGCTGTTGGGGAGGTTAGACTGCCCCCCCCCCCCTTCTGCACACATAAACTAGTCCTCGGCACTGCAGCAGAGCTATAATAGCAGCCGCCTGGTGACAGGATTGAGTGGTGCCTGAGAGGGTGTAAGGATCGAAGACACAGCGCTGATGAGAGAGGCGCTTACCTCTTATGTGCTAGGCACGGTGGTAAGGAACCTAGAGACTATCCCCTGATGGTCTGGGGGAGTGAAGTAACGGCACTAAATTTACAGTAAATTTACTAAAGTGAGAGTTTTTAGAACTGAGTTTTAGAAGAAATGTTGGCCATAGCAACCACTCAGATTCTACTTAACATTTAACTGGCACCTTCTAGAATATAATGGCTCACTTCTAAAAACCTCTCACTTTAGTAAATCTACTCCCTGAGGTGAAAGAGCTCTGTAGGCGGGTCAGTGGCGGAACTCCCGGAGACAATGGAGTCATTTGCCGCCGGGCATCAGCCCTGAAGGGGGCACCTGGCTCCATTGTCCCCGGGAGCTGCATGGAGAAGGAGCACCGCTGATCGGCGCTCCACCTCCATTGGCGTAACTACGGAGGGTGCAAGGGTCGCACCCCCTGCACCCTCCATTTGCCGGGCGCCTGCTGAGTGTGTTACCAGCGGGCACTCGGCTCCTATTCAAACCCCCGGCGGTAGCCGGAGGACGGAGCTCCCTCCGTCTTCCGGGTCCCGCAGTGTACTATGGGAGTCATGTCATAACGTCACTCCCATGGCGCCGAGGAGCGGACGCCGGGGACGGAGCTCAGGAGTGAGCTCCGTCTTCCGGGTCCCGCAGTGCACTATGGGAGTGACGTAATGACGTCACTCCCATAGTGCCGAGGAGCGGACGCCGGGGATGGACGGCAGCAGCACTGGAGCGGGGATAAAGGTAAGTGTTTCTTTGTTTGTTTGTTTTGTTTGTGTGTGTGCGCGCGGTGGGGGCCATCACTACTGGGGGCAACTACAGGGGCTCACTACTGGGAGCAACTACAGGGTGCTCACTACTGGGGGCAACTACAGGGGGCTCACTACTGGGGGCAACTACTCGGGGCTCACTACTGGGGGCAACTACAGGGGGCAACTACAGGGGGCTCACTACTGGGGGCAACTACAGGGGCCTCACTACTGGGGGCAACTACAGGGGCCTCACTTCTGGGGGCAACTACAGGGGGCTCACTACAGGGGCCTCACTACTGGGGGTAACTACAGGGGCCTACTACTGGAGGCAACTACAGGGTGCTCACTACTGGGGGCAACTACAGGGGCTCACTACTGGGGGCAACTACAGGGGCTCACTACTGGGGGTAAGTACAGGGGCCTCACTACTGGGGGCAAGTACAGGGGCCTCACTACTGGGGGCAAGTACAGGGGCCTCACTACTGGGGGCAACTACAGGGGACTCACTACTGGGGGCAACTACAGGGGGCTCACTACTGGGGGCAACTACAGGGGGCTCACTACTGGGGGCAACTACAGGGGGCTCACTACTGGGGGAAACTACAGGGGGCTCACTACTGGGGGAAACTACAGGGGGCTCACTACTGGGGGCAACTACCGGGGGCTCACTACTGGAGGTACTGCATAGGGGGACCATTACTGGGGAGCACTACATAGGCGGGCACTGCATAGGGGGACCACTACTGGGGGCATTATATAAAAGGAACTGCATAAGGGGGGCGGCGGCAGCTGGGGCTGGCATAGGTGCTGGGGAGTGGTACATTTTAGGTTGGGGGGGGCACCAACATTTATCTTGCCTCCGGGCACCTGGGATGAAGTTACGCCACTGAGGCGGGTTGTCAGTATTGCACGGAGGATCGTGTGGTTCAGGAAGCCCTGCCTGACAGTTGATCAGAGATAGGAGGTGGTGAGAATAATTACCTCAGAGAGGTGATAGCCTAACAGACATTTGCCACCCACTAGGGAACATTCATTACCACACTACTTTTATAGTGGATAATAGGGAAATACTGTACTTCAAACTAGGACTTATTGGTCAACACATCTGGAAGTCTGACCTAACTGGGGGAGTCAGTGTAGTGTGAACAGGAATAAGACA
This sequence comes from Taudactylus pleione, assembly GCA_031769625.1. NCBI lineage: Eukaryota > Metazoa > Chordata > Amphibia > Anura > Myobatrachidae > Taudactylus > Taudactylus pleione. Next base: position 4,622,190 of record JAUIMM010000670.1, read on the forward strand.
CCCACCACCTTGAGACCACTTCTATGGGCAACATTATACTGAAAACTAAGCCCATTATTCTTATTACCATTATATAGCTGATAGATATTTAGGGAATTAGCTCTGAAGAGGACCCTGTATTCTGCTAGTAAGGAAAAGAGATTCAATCCCAATTGATCATTCTCAACAAACACCCCTGGGCATATGTATTCCTGGAAAGTCAGTAGTAGATAAGTTGTATAAATCTGAAGCACTTCATTATTTCCTTGCTGTACTATAGGAGAATGTTTCTAGAGGGGCTAATTAGAACATTAACTTCCAATTGTTGCAAAGAAAGAACACAAGTGTTTCAATAGACTTACAGGGGGGTATTTATCAAAAACTGGAGAGAGAGAAAATTGTGAGAGGTAAAGCACTAATCAATCAGCTTCTAGCTTGAAAAATGACAGTTGGGAGCTGATAGGTTAATACTTTTTCTCTCACAATTGTATCTCTCATCAAGCTTTAGTACATAGACCCCTAAAATGCTATAAAACCTGGAACATTATTCATCTATTCCAAATTCTCATTACTTTCACCGTAGTGACTATTATCGGACTATTCAGGCTTTAAAGACCGAATGAAATGAAATAGTATTATTCAGAGTTCAGAAGATGCATCGTTATTTTAGGAATACAGGGCCTGATTCAGAGCTGAACGCTCTGACCAGAGCGCTCGCTCTGAATCAGGGCCGTCCCAGCTAAATTTGGAGCGGCCCCCTGGCCGCTCTCATAGCTGTGGGTGACCACCCACAGCTTATGCGAGCGGCCAAAAAGATGGTCGCGATGGTCAAAGACCATCGCGACCATCGGGCTTGCGACGAGACCCTGCGGTAGGGTCTCGCTTCCGCAAGCCCAGGAGTGATTTTGGCTCTATCAGAGCCAAAATCACTCCCACTGACATCATTACTGATGTCAGTGGGGCCGGACTCAGACGGTAGGCGTTCCCATGGGAACGCCTCCGTCTGGCTGTCACGCCCCCGGCACGCCCACCAAAGGGGGCGTGCTGTCAATCGACATCGACAGCACGCCCCCTTTGGTGCGAGACCCGGAGCGACGGAGAGCCCGTCGCTATCCGGGTCTCGTGCATGCGCACGACAGAGCTCCCTCCGTCGTGCGCATGCGCAGTGGGGCAACATCGACCCGTTTGCGAGCGTCCTTTGCTCGCGAACGGGTCTGAATGACCCCCACAGCCTCCTCGGATGTTATTGCCCCATATAATTATATAGTATTTGTCAACACAATAGAATATTGAGAAACAGAGGATGTTATTCTTGTTCCGATGTGTATGTTAAATTCAATAGAACTGTGTGTTGTTTACAATGTGTATAAGTTGCATTTTTTGATTCTACCTACACATTATGTATATTATACTTATGGGGCCTATGGGCTCTATTTATCAAGCAGTGAAAAGTGTGGAGAAGTGAACCAGTGAAGAAGTTGCCCATAGCAACCAATCAGCAAGTACAGTCTATAAAATACTAGGTAGGAACTGATTGGTTGCTATGGGCAACTTCTCCACTGGTTCACTTCTCCACACTTTTCATTGGTTGATAAATAGACCTCTATATATCAAAGCTTGATGAGAGATAAAACTGTGAGAGAAAAAGTATTAACCAATCAGCTCCTAACTGTCATTTTTCAAACACATAAACGCTCTATGGTCAGATCACTCCACACACTCATGCCACACCACACACACCCCAACTTATCTAAAATAACGAAGCAGAGTTATAGTATTGGGTGAAACTTGGGTCAGCTTTTTATTAAACTCAAAAAATATAGACCTATTTAGTATCACCTAAATCATGCACCATCTAACTATTTAGCATGAATTCTTACTCACTAAATTTCTAAGGCAAAAATGGTGGTGGGGACTTGAATGGCCTAACAGAAACAACATGCTTATTAATATATAGTAAGAAAAATAACAAAACTGCGGGCCTGAACAGCCCGCCACAAAAGGGAACTTCGGGACCAACTGCCCCCTTTTTTCCTTGCAACTCGCATGGTGCCCAGGCCTCCTGCACTATCATGCGGGAATAACAATATGTGGAGCCCCCGTGCATCCTAGAGGGACCGCAGCCACCTGGACCGGTGGTGCTGACTGCGCCCTCAAGTCCACCCCATCCATACGGGCAACTCCACAGAAATCAAGGAAAGATCCACCCTGCTAAACTTAAGAACAAGGGTCATTCAAGACCTGCCACACCAACATAAGCTGACATACCTAAAATAATCCTAGAACCATAGGGGGGGAGGGAAGGCAATCTCCAGAAGAAAAGAGAGGGAAACAACTATATTTTCCCACAATACCCCCTTGGACAGGCTCCACCCCTATCCCAACTGATATTCTACTGGCTTGTAACAACAGACCCTAAGCACCACCCCTCTACCCACTGCTCGTTTTCTGTGTAACAGAGTGTGTCACGTGACAGACCAGAGGTTTATGACACTCCAGTCATGCAGGGATGACCTCCATGTTCTTAAACGCTCTATGGTCAGATCACTCCACACACTCATGCCACACCACACACACCCCGACTTATCTAAAATAACGAAGCAGAGACATAGTATTGGGTGAAACTTGGGTCAGCTTTTTATTAAACTCAAAAACTGTAGACCTATTTAGTATCACCTAAATCATGCACCATCTAACTATTTAGCATGAATTCTTACTCACTAAATTTCTAAGGCAAAAATGGTGGCGGGGACTTGAATGGCCTAACAGAAACAACATGCTTATTAATATATAGTAAGAAAAATAACAAAACTGCGGGCCTGAACAGCCCGCCACAAAAGGGAACTTCGGGACCAACTGCCCCCTTTTTCCTTGCAACTCGCATGGTGCCCAGGCCTCCTGCCCTACCATGCGGGAATAACAACATGTGGAGCCCCCGTGTATTACTGTAATGCTAGGCCTATTTGCACCTGTTTCTAATACCTGGCATGAGGGATGTTTGGGCAAGGGAGGATCACAACTTGACTTCAGGCAAAAACACAAACACTCGACTGGCTGGCAGAAGCCAAAGTTAAAAAACCAGTGGTTAAACTAAAAATTCCTCAAGACCCCCACCTAGGGCGAGTAGCTAATCCCCAAGTTGGGATAAGCAAAGGCCCGAAGCCAGGCGTAACCTAAGGTAACAACACCCAACTCCGAACCCCCGCAGCGCCTGCCGTCGACCATGTCCCATTGTCATAACACTGGTTTGTCTGATCCAGTGCATGTCCAGACGGGCCGACCATAACAGACGACGACCCGGCAAGCAGGTGCAACCCCTCAATACCCCCCGCCTGTGGGCAAAAGAGAGAACGCAAAGGACCACCCCCGAGAGGCCGCCGAAACTTGTCTGTGACCTCCCCCGGGCAGAAACCCAAGCGACCCCGCCCTGGGCAATATTATGGGTGGGGGCATTGCTGCATTGCACCTGCCCACAGCATCCTAACGAAAAGGTGAGGCAAGGCGGAATAGGGCCGGCCTCCGACGGAAACCAGACTCCCACCTTACCCTTCCTTCTGTAATGAAAACGACGCAGGCCAAGCCTAGCGGCCCCAGCCTTGTTCCCGAGTAAGAATCATGAAAAGATCTTACCTCAAGACCTTTCCCTCAAGAGGAATCCGCTCCACAGCTCCCAAGAAGCCAGGTACACCCTGTAGGTCCCAGGGGGCAGGGACCGGTGTGCTATAACCTCCATGCTGGACGAACCACCTGCCACACATAAGTCACCGACAACATTCGCCCAAGGGGCAAATCTCTGAAACCTTGCCCACTCACCGCACGAGAGCACATCGGCAACCTCATTACTGGTCCCTGGAACATGCCTAGCGCTAAACCCAATATTAAATTGCAAGCAACGCGATATAATTTGCGCAATCACTTGAATGGCATGCAACCCAGCTGCTTTCTGACGATTCAGCGCCTCCACCACACCCATATTATCACACCAAAATATGATCGCTCTATTCTGCAACTGCCCACCCCAAAGCTCCAGCGCAGCCATGATTGGGAAAAGCTCTAATAAAAGCATGTTCCTGGTTAGACCCTCCCTCACCCAGCTGAGGGGCCAATGAGCAGCACACCAACGCCTCCCTAGCAAAGCGCCAAACCCTACTAAAAAGCTGTAACGTCACATTAGAGACCGGTTGGGCTGGCCAAATGCGAACCCCATTGAAATTACTCAAAAAGGAATCCCAAATACCCAGGTCCCGCCGAATCTCCCCAGAAAGTCGCAGAAAATGATTGGGTCTGTGCGCCTTAGCCGTCAATCTTTCTAATTTTCTGCAAAAAATTCTCCCGACGGGGATCACCCTGCAGGCAAAATTGAACAAGTCCAGCAGCGACTGTGCCTGCTTCAATGTTAATTTACCTACGGACAGGGCCAGCACTATTTCGTCTTGCAAGCGACGCACTTTTTCATCCGGCAGCCGACAAAAACCCCCAACCGTGTCAATTTCAATGCCCAAAAATGAAAGCCTAGTGGTTGGGCCCTCTGTCTTTTCCTCTGCTATGGGAACTCCAAAAGTCGCAAAAAGCTTATTCGCGTAACGCAACAAAAGCTCGCACCTTAGCGAATCATGGGGGCCGACCAATAAGAAGTCATCCAGATAATGTGCTATCCCCACCTCCTGGGACCCCTTGGACAGACACCAATGTAAGAAGGAGCTAAACCATTCAAAGTAGGCACACAAAATCGCGCAACCCATTGGTAAACATTTGTAGAAATAGAAATCCTCGCCGAGCCGGAACCCCATGAATTGAAAGAACCGAGGGTGGAGGGGAAGCAACCTGAAGGCTGATTCTATATCTACCTTGCACATCAAGGCCCCATTACCGAAGGAAAAGACTGATATACCACTCGACATAACTCGGCCGGTATAGCATCGTTCACTGAGAGCCCCCTCGGGTATGACAGGTGCTGAATAAAATTAAACTTCCCTGATGCCTTTTTGGGAACCACCTCAACCAGTGAGAGCACCAGCCCAGGGATGTGGGGCTCGGTAAAGGGGCCTGCAATCCGACCCAGCTCCACTTCCTTCTCAACCTTCACTCTTAACACCGTCGGCATATCGCGGGCCGAACGAAGATTCCGGCCCGAACCCCCTTGCACTATGCCGACTATAGGAAGTTGAAAACCCGTCGCAAAACCTTCCTGCAAAACCCGTGCGACGCCCTGCAATGGATACTCCGCCAACCATGAAGCCATGGCTTCAACCCTGATGGGTGTGGGGTCTCTATCCAGTGTTCGAGCTCTACTTGTAGGATGGATCCGCGGGATCGCGGCTAGGATTAGCACCTTTTCCCCCGGTTGCACCCCCTGGTCCCTTTGCACAGTCCTTGATGGGGTGGGGGCAACGAATGCAGGTGTGTCGAAAACGACAGCGCGTCCCCAATGCACATTGCCCATTGTTAAAGGCAAAGCATTTTCCATGACCCAACCTGGAACCGGACCCGCGCGCCGACCCTCCCCCTGGCGCGGCTGACTGCCCCCTGAAACCCCTTTGAAAAGATGGCACCTCCATTTGCAAGCGCTGTGGTTGCGTGACGTCCACGAAGATCTCGACGTCCTTTGTTCCGAAGTCTATAATCTCCCAACCATGCTGCTTATGACAAAATTCTTCATCGTAAACCCGCCAAGCGCCACTTCTGGAGTTAGTAAACATGTCATGAATTAGGTACATGTATCTAATCATGCGCATGTGTTCGTCGGGCCGCGTCTCTAAGTAGCAAGAGGCAAAGATATACATGTTCTTCAGCCATGTATGATAGGTCAGGACCCCGTCGAGGGCAGCCCCCCTTTTTTCTTTGCGGCTACCCAAACCTTCTTGCTTTGGCTTGTAAGCGCGAATACATTGACGTAATGGCCGTGCCTGATCCGGTCTCGGATCCTGGGCCGCACCCCACGAAGCACCGCTGTATTAGAGCATAACACCCCTTCCGAACAATCTGAGTTTACTGACATGCTGCTGCTGGACGAACGGTGCTTGCACTTGTACCGCCTGGACCTTTTCCTGCCTGAACATCGTGATTTTTCTGAGGAGTCTGAGGAGGTGGAGGAAAGACTATTCGTGCCCTGCTCTGAGCTATGTCGTCTACGCTTCCTGCTTCGCTGCGCCGGTGCTCCCTGACTACTGCTACTGGAGCCATCTATCCAATCGGGATTGATGGAAGACTCACCATCCGACTGGCCAGTCGCACCATCGGCGACCGCAGCCACGGCCCTCTCGCTTCCGGCTTGACGCTGCATATTCGAATCTGATAAGTCTTCACCTGCTGGGACACAAACATTGTTGTCTTGCACAGAATTAGACTGCCCTTGGCCTAGAGATTCCTCTGCGCCTGTACCTCCCAAGCCGTGATGCAACACCGGGGGCGCCAGGGACCCATGGCACCGGAGAGCCGGTCCGCGAGCGCTGCAATGTGACCGTCGCCAGCTCCCGAGGCAGTGTGCGCACTATTACGCGACAACAAGGGCACCAGTGCAGAGAGCAGTGAAGCACACAGAGTGGACACGGGGTGTCATTCAGACCCGCTCACGAGCAAAGGACGCTCGCAAGCGGGTCGATGTTGTGCGAATGCGCATGCGCGAGACTCGGCGAGCGACGAGGAATACGTCGCTCGGGGTCTCGCACCAAAGGGGTCGTGCTGTCGATGGTGAGTGACAGCATGCCCCCTTTGGTGGGCGTGCTGGGGGCGTGGCTGCCAGACGGAGGCGTTCCCATGGGAACGCCTACCGTCTGAAGCCGGCCCCACTGACATCAGTAATGTCAGTGGGAGTGATTTTGGCTCTGTGGTCACCCACAGCTATGCGAGCGGCCAGGAGGCCGCTCCATTTTCAGGGAGGAGGGCACTGATTCAGAGCGAGCGCTCTGGTCAGAGCATTCAGCTCTGAATCAGGCCCACAGTCTCCGTGCGCAGCACTGCACTCACATGGGACCCAGCTACAGATCCCGCCTGAGGCACAGGTGCCCCACGCACCATCTCTGCATAAGACCTGCGAGTAAACCTCTGAGCGGGTGCACTTTCCCCCACCCCATGCGAAAGCCCCCTGTCAGATACTTCCCAATCTAGTGAAGCGGAGTCGCTGCTATCGGAGGGGGACATGATGTCCACCCCATCTAGCGGAGTGCGCACATTTTCATTTCCACCGTCCCCCCTGTTCAAAACGCGTCCGCCGCTGCTCTGATCAGGCCGGTCCCTGGATTCCCCATGAAGCAGGGAGGGGGCTGTTATCATCCCTGCCCTAAGGGGTCGAGCACCCCTGTGATCCCTTGCGCCCGCCGAACGGGTGGACACGCGGGACACAGAGGGAATATTAGCCGCAGCTTGTGGCAGAGGGAGGCCTGGAACAACCCACCCGTGCCCGCTGACGCGCACCGATGGGGAGGTAGGCACCATGGCCTTTCCCCGCCGAGCAGTGGTTCCCAGTTTTTCCGCCCTACCGCTAGAGCCGCCAGGCGCCGGGGATGCCGTACTATGTAAAGGAGGGGAGGGCAGCACTCCCCTCCTGCTGCTGGACCTCGTGTCCAGGGAAACGGACGGCCTGGCTGCACCCGGGCCGGCCGCCCGACTCGCTACACGCAACGGCGCGCATCGCACAGGCAGAGCAGCCGGGATGGGAGAGCTGGAGAGCCCTCTTATAGCCACCCGGCCGCGAGCCCCAGCGCGAAGTCTGGCTCCCCCCCCACTCTGGGGCCTGCATTGTGGAGGCCAGCCGCTAGGTTGCGGCCTGCGGGCCTGCCGCGCACATCCTTAGGGGACCCTGCTCCCGCGGCCGCCGTGTTGAAAAAGTAACAGGCAGGGATGCCGACGGAATGCCGGGGGCGATCCATGAAGGAGGAGTAAAGAAAAGAGGAGAAAAGAAAGGAAGAGAATAAAAAGGGGAAAAAAGTGAAGAGTAGATAACTTTTACTCTTAAGAGATATAAGGCTAGCAAAGGACAGAAAGGTATTGAAAGTCAATATACAAACAATGAAAACAATTAAACAGTATTATGCAAAAAAACACAGAGCAATAATCAGACAGTACTTCACCGTCAATCTCCAGAAGAAAAGAGAGGGAAACAACTATATTTTCCCACAATACCCCCTGGGACAGGCTCCACCTCTAACCCAACTGATATTCTACTGGCTTGTAACAATAGACCCTAAACACCACCCCTCTACCCAGTCATACAGGGATGATCTCCATGTTCTGTCTATAAAATGTAAGTTACAAGCTGATTGGTTGGTGATTTATATCTCACAATTGTATCTCTCATCAAGCTTTGACACATAGGCCCCTAAGGGGTCTAATTACAGTACTATCAAATAGAGCAAAAGAAAAAGAAGACTCTGGTTTTGGGGCACTGCTTGTTATGTAACATTACATAACAAGCAGTGCCCCCAAACCAGAGTCTTCTTTTTCTTTTGCTTTATTTGATTGTACTCTTTTGACTCTGGGGAGCACCACCAACATTTATCAGTTACCATTGGAGGTCTTAGCAAATTACTGTTATGTTGTTTTTTTTACATTCACATTTCAAGCTATTTGTAATCCTGTGCGGCTCTCACACCCACTCTCCTTTGTGACGGGTCTATTTACTAAGCAGTGTTAGGAGACAGAGTGATAAGAAAGTGATAAGGTACCAGCCAATCAGCTCCCAACTGTCATCACACAGGCTGTGTTTGAAAAATGACAGTTGGGAGCTGATTGCTGGTACCTTATCACTTTTCACTCTGTCTCCTAACACTGGGGGTCATTCAGACCCGTTCGTGAGCAAAGGATGCTCGCAAACGGGTCGATGTTGCCCCACTGTGCATTCGCACGACGGAGGGAGCTCCATCGTGCGCATGCGCGAGACCTGGACTGCGACAGCCAAGCTGTCGCTCCGGGTCTCGCACCAAAGGGGGCGTGCTGTTAATGTTGATTGACAGCACGCCCCCTTTGGTGGGCGTGCTGGGGGCATGCCTGCCAGACGGAGGCGTTCCCATGGGAACGCCTACCATCTGAAGCCGGCCCCACTGACATCACTAGTGATGTCAGTGGGAGTGAGTTTGGCTCTGATAGAGCCAAAATCACTCCAGGGCTTGCGGCAGCGAGACCCTACCGCAGGGTCTCTGTCGCAATCCCGATGGTCAAGACCATCGTGACCATCATGGACGCTCGCTATAGCTGTGGGTGGTAACCCACAGCTATGCGAGCGTCCATGAGGACGCTCCAAAAAAAGGTAGGAGGGCCCTGATTCAGAGCGAGCGCTCTGGTCAGAGCGTTCAGCTCTGAATCAGGCCCACTGTGTAGTAAATAAACCCCTTAATCTTTTATGATATGATAAACTAAATGACTGTATAGGAGTGGAGAGGGTTAAACTTCCTAGGCTGGGGGTGGACCGGAGTGGGGAATCATGTGTTATGTAGGGCCAATGGGTTTTTAGGATTATAGTTTCTAGCAGGGATATCAGAGTTTGTTGGAGGCGGAGTCAGCCTCTTTTGTTCCTGTCTTCCCACCCTCCCTCCCTAAAGTTTATTTTTATGGGCTCTTTTTGATTTGGGTTTGGTGATTGTTTCGTTGGCTATTTTAGGCGGGAAAGAACGGCAGGTTACCTATTAGCACTGTGAATATTTGTTTACTCATTGTTTTGCTCACCTTCGTTGACTCATAAAGTCTGCTGGACCACCCTGCCGGGGGCAGCATCATCACCTTACCGGGTGGGTAGTCAAGATAGAAGGCTTGAGCGTATTGTGTTGTGGTTGGAGTGTTTATAGTGTTAGGCTTGGGCTGTTGTTGTTAGCCGTTCTTTCTTTGCCACCATATTTAAATTTATTTAATTAATATAGTAACTAATTCATTATATGTTTTTAAATAAATACTCGTCCAAAAAGAGATCGGCACTCACAGGATATCTTCAACAGCGTTTATTGTCACCACATAATCAGGACGGTCACATCACGTTTCAGGGCCTCAGCCCCTTCGTCAGGACCTCTGTACACCAAAAGACATACCAAATAAATAAATAGCTAACAAATTCTGCCAAATACAAGTCTCCGTGTCTTTATTTCAATTGAGTATGTTATTGTCACTGATTCACACCCAGGTCAATCCTCAGACGATGGGAAGTTTAACAATATTTGGGATATAATATACATACATTACTCCAAATAGCTACAATTAAATTGCAATTGATGTAATCTATGGTGTAAACTTACCTTAATTACCATACGGCAATTCAATACATTAAACACACCTAGAGGGAAGAGAAAGAGAATATAATTAGTATCATTACACATCTCGATAAGGGGATATGGTAAACACTACTTTTAGTTTATAAAAGACTATAACCATAAAAGGTTTTCCCCAGGTATCCCCACACTATCATCAAGGTAAACAAAATCTGGGGTGTAGGCACTAGTAACTAAATGGTGTTTTTAGGGTTACAAGTTCAAAAATGTTCTACAGCAGCTGAGAGCAACTGGACAGTCAGGAAGTTTGTGCAACAGCAAACAAGGATCTGATATTGGGATGTCTGCCTGTGAGGCATGTTTATATGAGGTACCAAATGTAAGAGGATCACTGATTGGCCATAGAGATCATGTGGACAGGAAACCTGGAACTGCAGCTGATGGCGCTCATGGATTGAAAATCAGCTCTAGATAGCCTGTGAATTGATTATAAGGCATAACTAGTAAAAAATCATCAGTCTCAAAGCTGAGAGACAATAAGAATATGCATTTAGTTGCAGAGGAGTAAAAAAAGAGAGATATTATCACTTATACCTCTGGGAATTAGCATGCTACTAATAACGGAACTCATTAGTTTCAGATGGCTGACACAAGAATCATTAAACAAATATTAATCCAGTATAACAAATCTGAGCACTGATCAGAGTAACCTTAATAATACATAAACTTTGATTACCTCCATTACCTCTCAAATAGCATTTTCTGAGGAAGTGCATCATAACCACTTTCTGCATCTTCCCCATTTTAAAGTGACACTAAACTTCTTCATTAGAAAAGCATCAATGTGATATGCTCATAGACAGGGGTGATACGAGGGCACCCAGAGCACGTGACTGCCATGGCGACCCCCCCCCCCAGTGTTCCAGGGAGGAGGCATGTTCAGCATATGGGGTTAAATTAAAGTGAAGTAAAAATAAACATTAGGGCCAGTATCGAACTGGGGCATGGAGGGCTAGACATATTCCAACCCACTACAGTATTCCACTAATAAAATCCAGATTTTTGTGTACTCAATAAAAAGACTCCTTACCTACAGTATATAGTGATTTCTCTGCAATGGAGAACCTCTCAAGAAATGTATCCTTCCTGGGCAGACATTGTTCAATCGGTGTCCACTATTCATGTAAGAGGTCACCTGGTCCGGAAGATGCCTGTTTGTGTAAGAATGTAATCAGTATCATCATTGTAGAACAAAGGTTCAAGCAGACCTGTGCCTCCTGTCCCGTGTCCCCTACAGCCTCCTGCCCTCTGTGTCTCTCCAGCCTCCTCCCCCAACTTCCCAGCATCCTGCCCCATCACTCCAGCCTCCTGTTACTACAGCTTCCTGCCCCCTGTCACTCCAGCCTTCAGCTCCCTGTCACTCCAGCCCCGTCCTGCCAGCTCCCTTATATATCCCTGTCGCTAACTCCTCTCCCCATCACTGATTGTAGCATGCCCATATCTCCTATAATTCCTATTATTACACCCCTCAGTTAGTGACCACATTATCAGTGCTCCCCCCCTCAGTGATTATAGCAGGCCAGCCCAGCCACCATAAAACCTCTCAGCCACTGACTGTATTAAATATAAGTGCTCCCACTCCTCCCCCTCCCTCAAGCAGGCACATAGAAATTATATTTGTTAAATATAAAGACCACTGTACAGAACACACAAGCGCTGTGCAGCCAGAACACACCTGTTATCTTTTTTTTGGGGGGGGGGGGGACCCGTCCCTGCTCGACATGTCATCACTCGCACAATGTGGCAGAAGACGGAAGCCCCTGGGGCTGGCATTCGGCCGTCTGTCAGTGCCAGAGTTAGACTTCAGCTATTGGGTGCAACGCATTGTGCCCTCTGACATTTTTGCCACCTGGAGCTCGTGCTCCACCAAAACTGCCTTTCCTGCACCCTTCTCGTTGATTTTCCTGCATGTGAACCATAACTATAATCCTTGCCCTGACACTACATGTCTTTGAGATGGGATTTACATGACTGTACATGGTTTAGGTGGGATAGGAGGAGGGGAGTTCAAAACAATTAGAATTTTACTGAAAACCAACTCTATTAAGTGGCTATCCATTGATTTCCCCAGTACCCGGGCCTGCCCAATGTCTCAGCAAAGCTGTACTGTATTGTATATACACTGAGTGGCCAAATTATTATGACCACTGGGTTAGTACTTTGTTGGGCCACTCTTTGCCCTTAATACAAATATGTATTGTGGGGAACATTAACCCAAATGAAATTAACTGCATCTTCATAATGTTGCCTCCACCAGTCTGTCGTGACGATGCAAGAAGGATCCATGATTTTGACCTGATAAATAATAAGCGTTTAGGGCGCAAATAGGAACATGTGTTTTATTAATATAGAATAAAATATGAAATAGAAATTAAAAATAATAAATCATTTACTCAGCAATGCATTAGTAAAATAATGAATAAATCCATAAAATGTGTAATAAAACTGCTGTTGCGGACTTACACCTACATGCATGATATAAATAACATAATAGCATTGAAATGATAAGGATTGATCAAAAAACCAGACTGAGCAAAATATGCACTTGGGTGGTTTAAAATGGCAGTGAAGTAGTTGCTGAAATCCTTCAGTAAATAGCGGTGGTTAAGTCTTGAATAACTACGAGTTAATATGTTGCGTGGTTGATAAAGAAAAGCTAGGTGGCTTGAGTCTTTAACCCGTTTTTCCTCTGCTTTAATGCAATGAAACTTGCAGAAAAAAAGTCTGTGCAAAGCGTGAGTTGGTGCGCGCACCTCCTACCTCCGTTTTCAGTGTTGCCGTCTGCTGTACATGCTGCTGCCTCCGTCACGTTGCTTCCCGGGTCTTTGATGGTGAGATGGGGGACCCGTCTAGCGTGGGTCCAGTTGGTATCCCCTAAGTATCGGCCGGATCGTCACTCTCCTCGGCTGGGAACATATACAGCAGATGGCAACACTGAAAACGGAGGTAGGAGGTGCGCGCACCAACTCACGCTTTACACAGACTTTTTTTCTGCAAGTTTCATTGCATTAAAGCAGAGGAAAAATGGGTTAAAGACTCAATCCACCTAGCTTTTCTTTACCAACCACGCAACATATTAACTCCTAGTTATTCAAGACTTAACCACCGCTATTTACTGAAGAGAATAGCAGGAGATACTGGATACTGGGAGGAAAGTCAGTAGTACACTAGGAAGCTGATGGTGTGGCTTTGTATGCCGATGATACGGCTAAAGCCGGCAGTACAATTTTAAGAGTTGATGAAGTGGTTTGGAAGCCAGTGAAGCGGCTTTGACAGCCGATGGTGCGGCGTTGTACGCTGATGGTACGGCTTTGTACGTCGATGGTGCAGACAAAGCCAGGGGTACAATTTGAAGAGTTGATGTAGTGGCTTGGAAGCCAGCGATGTGGCTTTGAGAGCCGATGGTGCAGCTTTGTATGCTGATGGTGCGGCTAAAGCCAGTAGTACAATTTGAAGAGTTGATTCAGTGGCTTGGAAGTCAGTGATGCGGCTTTGTATGCCAATGGTGCGGCTAGAGAGCCGGTAGTATAATTTGAAGAGTTAATGTAGTGGCTTGGAAGCCAGTGATGCGGCTTTGAGAGCCGATAGTGTGGCTTTGTACGCCGATGGTGCAGCTAAAGCCACTAGTACAATTTTAAGAGTTAATGTAGTGGCTTGGTAGCCAGTGATGCGGCTTCAAGAGCTGATGGTAGCTTGAAGGCTGACGGAGCGGCTGCAAAGTCGGGGGGGTGACTTGGAAGCTGGTAGCAGACAGGAGGCTGACGGAGTGGCTGGAGAGCTGGTGGAGCGGCTTAGAAGCCAGTAGCAGCCAGGAGGCTGATGGAGTGGCTGGAAAACCGGTGGAGCGGCTTGGAACCCAGTAGCAGCCAGGAGGCTTATGGAGTGGCTTATAAATAAGGGGGTATTTTTCGCTCTGAGCAAAAAAAGGAGAAAGACAAATTTTGCCTATTCTGGGGCACTTTTGACATAAATACACAATATGTAAATGAGATAGTAGATGAATAAGTTAAAACTTAACATAATGAACCTTAAAAAATAATAGAATATTCTCCCGAAGGGCAGAACATTCAAAAATCATAAGAAAATGCAAATTTACATGTAAATCAAATAATGATACATATTCAGATCATATATGGCACATGGTCATGTGCAATTTTTTTAATGAATATATAAAAGTAATCTACAAACAACAGTAATTAATCAAGGGTGATCTAGGTTGATATAGTAATTGATCGTAATCCAATAGTAAAAGGAGCTCAGATGCACGATGCATTCATATCCAACAACAAAATATTCAGCTGACCATATCACCTGTTGTGAAAATATGTTTGTGCAGTTATGGCACACACCCAAATCCCCTATAAATATGGTTATAATAGTATCAATTATTTGGGAAACACACCGCTTTCAAATATACACCTGGGTGCAGATGAAAATCTGCAAATTAGGTAATGGGTTATTTCTCAAAGTTATGAAAATTAGAGAAATGATGTAAAATGGACCATAGAAGGAAGAATAGGCCTGGGATATAATTACGAACTCTCACTTCTGCTGTCGCCCATCTACATCAAATGGGGGATGAGAGAGCCAGTGATTTGTTATTCCCAGGTGAAAAAGTACAGCAATGCTTCTGCTGTCTGGGATATCATATACGTCTCTCCCCTGTTGTTGTAAACATTGCAGGGGGATATCGTAAGAAGAGAACCCAGATGAGAGAGCTTGATGGAGGTAAAGAAAAATAAAGAAAAGTGAAGTGAAAATATATATTGTAAAATTAGTGAGAAATGGTATGAATACCAGTATAGAATGAACCAGAGTTGGTGCTTATTATCATGTAAAAAGGATAAACAGAAATGGGGAGCTAATATCCCTTGTATGTAGAAAAAAATTGTATAAATTAATTAGCTATGTTTAATTGTGATAAATAGGATACTGTGTGTATAGAGAATATAGTAAGGTCTGGAGTTCTGAATCGCGTAAGTCCTCCCAATTAACTCTGTCTATATAAGACAGGGGATCAGTGAGTGAAGGTGCCGCAAGAAAATCCAGAGGAGAAATAAAGAGCAGCGCCGCTGTGAGCAGAGGAATCGGCTACAGCTCTCCTCTGTTACCTTTCGGTATAGCAGAGGGAGCCGCTCGCCGAGGGACTCAGTCAGAGCAGTCTGATTAGAAAAAATAGAAAGTACCTGAGTCCGAGGTCCAGGAGAAGGGATATCTGTAAAGCGGGTGTGGAGCGGGTAATGTGCAGGCTGCAAATGACAGAGACACAGGACGCGCGTTTCGCAGATAAGCTTGATCACCTGATCGCTATCTCTACCCTGTCTCTCCTCCCTTTTTAACACGATGGCAATCCAATCGTATTGGTAAATTTATGAGTGACTGTCAATGCAGCCAATGAAAAAACTCTCTCTGTAGTCTGCAATAGTAACAGCTGCTGGAGAGAAAGTGTGCTAATGAAGAAATCATTAGCATATGTAAACAAAGACACGAGCATGAATGAAAACAGGATTAAATAGACATTAGCAGGAGGGATAATATTAAGAGTGATACTAGTATCACTGCATCGGCCAAAAATAAATAAAAATAAATATAAATATGAATAAAAATAAAAATAAAAACAGTTGTATTAAGAAGTAATAATAATATAACTGAGATAATAATTAATAGGAGAGAGGTACGTGTAAGATAAGACAGCAATAGTGGAAAATAGAAATGAAGTGTTGAGACAAAGTGACAGTGATGAATGTGAAAAAGAAAGGGATGAGAATTAAATAATGAGTGCAAAAGTGAAATAGTAAAAGAATATATAATAAGTAGATGATAAAATAAGTGAATAGTGAATTGAAAAATTATGAAAAGGTGAAAAAAGGGGGAGGGGGGGTTGAGTAATGTACATGAGTGAGTGAATTGGAAAATAAGTGTAATTAGTGATAAGAAATGTGGTGTGATATAGGGATTTATAGGATGTGATCATGTAAGGACTAAAATAAAATAATTAAATAAACTTGGTGAAAAAATGTGTGAGGTGATAGGACATCTTTGAGAATGAAAATAAAATGATTTTAAATATAAAGGCAGAATGAGAAGTGAAAAATGCTAAAGAAGAACCAAAAAGAGATAAGATGGCAAAGCAAACTGAGTATAATGAGTAAAAAATGTGACATAGAGTGATATTATGAAAATGAGGAGTTTTATATAAATATATATGTATATATATATATATACATATATATATATATATGTATTGAAAAAGTGAGAAACCATATTAAGTGAAAAGGAGGAATAGGGAAACAGTGAGTTATCTAAAAATACATAAAAAAGGGAAAAAAAAAAAAATATATATACATATACATATAAATCCCAAAAAACTCAGGACAAAATAATAAAAATGATAAGAAATAAATAATAGTAAATGATAATAAAATAATAATGAAAAGGATAATAAAAAATGTGAGAAATAACAAAAGGATATCATATGTAATCAGCCAAAGGTATGTGAGATCTGTTACTAAAGTATATATTAGGTCTGGGATCAATCTGTGAGAAATACACTGTAATTAATATTCTCATTCAGACCGTCAGGCATAAGTGTGCCCAATTTAAAGATCCACTCACTTTCTTTCTTTTGAAGGGCTTTATTAAGGTCACCACCTCTCAGGCCTAATTTAATTTTTTCAAGGCCGAAAACCTTAAGGTCTTGTTCCCGTCCAAAGTGTTTATGTTGGAAATGTCTGGCTACAGACGTCAAATGTTTCATTCTCTGTGTGTCTGTATCCGCGTTATGTATATTACCCAGATGTTCGAGAATTCTAACCTTCATCATTCTTGAGGTCATACCTATATACTTTTTATCACAGGTACAGACAATACAGTAGATGACGTTTGTGGTTTTGCAGTTAAAGAAATCTTTAATTTTGATATCTTGGTCAAATTTATCTTTGATGGTATTGATATTAATTATGTGTGAGCAGATCTTACACCCCCCATATGAATAACTTCCAAGTAGGGGAGAGATTTTCTTGACTTTGGGAATGAAATGGCTTTTCACCAACTTATCTTTAAGGTTAGGTGCCCTACGCCAGCTCATATTAACCTTCTCATCCAAGTTTTTGGCCAAATCATTATCTGATCTCAAAATGTGCCAGTATTTTTGTACTATATCCCTCGCTTCTTTCCAGTTGCCACAGAAATCTCCAATAAATCTAATAGTATTGGTTTTCTCTTTTTTAGGTTTATCACCAAAGATAAGGGAATCTCTATTAGATTTAAGGACTTCATTCTTGGCACTTTTAATCAGACATTTGCTGTACCCGCATTCTTGTAATCTCAGGGTTAGATCTTTGCTCTGAATCTTGAATGATTCTTCTCCTGAACAATTACATCGAAGTCTGAGGAATTCTCCTTTAGGGATGTTTTTCACGGTTGGAGAGAAATGGGAGCTGTTGTGGTGAAGTATACTGTTAGTAGATGTTTCCTTTCTATATATCTCAGTGTGTATTTTATTATTTTCTCCTCTAAAGATCTTGAAGTCCAATAAAGCGATACTGGTACTACTGAAGTTGTAAGTTAATTTTAGGTTGATATCATTGTTATTAAGAGACATGACAAAGGTATCCAATTCTTTCTGTGTGCCATCCCAAATCATCAAGATATCATCTATGTATCGCATCCAGGCAACTACATGATGAGTATGAATTTCATTGGATTCATGGAAAACATGTTCTCTCTCCCACCATCCTAGAAAGAGGTTAGCATATGTTGGCGCACATGCTGCCCCCATTGCTGTTCCTCTTATCTGGATGTGGAAACGGTTGTTAAACAGAAAGTAGTTATGGTGTAGTACAAAGTCCAGAAGTTCAAGAAGAAAGACTTGAAAGTCACCCATTCCTTCCATAGTAAGATAGTACCTGACGGCTTTAACCCAATTCGTGAATGATAGATGTGTATAAAGATTCTACATCTAAGTTAACGAGGATATGAGTCTTCTCAAGTACCACATCATGTATTTTTTTAAGCATGTCAGTAGTATCTCTCGTATATGATGGAAGGCTAAGAACATGGTGTCGTAAGTGAGTATCCAGGAAGCAACTGGCTTTTTCCAGGAGTCCCCCATTCCCTGACATTATTGGTCTACCCGGTGGATTGGTTAGATCTTTGTGGACCTTGTGTAGAAGATAAAAGGTTGGAGTTCTGGGATGTGATACCCAAAGATAGTCATATTCTGTTTTGGTTATTATGCCCTTATAGAAAGCTGCATCAATAATTCTGGAGTACCTAGTTTTAAAGTTCTCGGTGGGATCAAAAAGAGTGGTTGTGTAGCATGAGGTGTCTCTTAATTGTCTATTGGCTTCTTTAAGATATAGATGGATTGGCCATATGACTATATTGCCACCCTTGTCTGATGGTTTAATGACCACATCATCCCAGTTTTTAATTTCTGTAATTGCTCTTCTCTGTGATAAATTGAGGTTACCCCCATATTTATGGTACTTCTGTTGTCTGTACAAATCATCAAAATCACGTGATACAAGTTTAAGAAACACGCCAACTTCCGGACATATGTTGTCTGGTGGAAAGAAGGTGGAACGTTTTTTACAGGCAGGTCTCTGGTGAATTGGTTGTATGTCAGTATCAAGGGCCAATTCTTCCAATGCTAACAAAGCATCTTGTTCCAACTGTGAAAGATTTTCCTCCTGGGGTATACTGTCCATATCCTCCCATTTGGAATTATGGAATTTTGTTAGAAGTTTCCTACCAAACAATTTCAAATTAGTTTCCCATTTAAATCTGTTGAAGTCATGGGTTGGTGAGAAGGATAATCCTTTACTCAAAATTTCTGTACTGTATTGAGAACATGCTCTGATAGATTAATGATTTTAAGAGTTGTGGTGGGTGTTTCTACCTCTTGTTGGTTCTGGTTAGGTAACGGTTTGGTGACTGAATTTCCCATCTTTCTCTTCTTCCTGCCCCCCCGCCTCGTTTGGTGTTTGCAGGGCATCCACGGGTACCCCTGGTCCCTTCTAAAAAAGTAGTAGGAAAATGTAGAGGGTTTTCACTTCTTTGAACCAGTTGGTTTTTATAATGGAAATTATAATCTCCAGGTTCTTCAGTATCTGATATCTCTGCCTCGGATGAGGAGGGTGTATTATCATTAAATCCTATATTCCTCCTTCTTTGAGGTTTATTCCATCGGAAAATATTTCCTGAGGTGCAGTCACGTTTGTCCCTTATAAATTTAGTACGTTTCCATTCTATTATAGTTTTATCATATTCCTCTAATTCTTTTTTGATTTTATTGAAAGATTGAAAAGTGGGATTCTGCTCCCATTGTTCAAGGGTTTGACCTAGCCTCTCTACCTCTCTAGTGCATTCTTCTAAGACCAAATTATCGTGTTTGATTAGAATTCCCATTAATTCATGGGAGCACTTAAGTAGGCTATTTTCCCATTCTTTGTGTAGACTTTCAGTGCATAACTCAAATGTGGGAAAAAGTTTAGGGTGTAGACCTCTTGGAGTAATTTTGTGTTTGCAATAATTTTCCAAGCTAAAGAGATCCCAGTTAATTCTTGTTTGTCTTTGTAAAGTTCATTTTAGTTTGAGAAGTTCATCTTCCCAACTAGAGTCTATTTCAGTATTACTAGTATCACTAGAGAAAATACCATCCAAATCTTCTAATCGTCGTCTATTGCTGAGTTCAGTTTTGAGACTGAAATTCATCATGCTCAATAAGAGATTGTTCAATAGAATCAAGATACAGTATCAAAAGGAAAAGGGAGAAGAGATGAGGGAAGAAAATAACAAGTAAAAATGCAATTATTAAAGTTCAAAAAGGGGCTAAGAGAAGTAGTGAATTAAGATATACACTGTGCTGGACTCTAGAGCTGAAAAGAATTCAGTATTATTAGATGAATAGAAAAGAAGGAAATGAGTCCGCACTAGTTATTAATCTGGTAATAAGACAAATAGATTTACAAAAACCAACATATAAAGTTATCACTTGCAAAAAAATTTTTTATCGGGATAATCACAAGTTGGTGGTGCACCCATAAGATTTGTGCCGTACACATAAGGGGGTATTTTTTGCTCAGAGCAAAAAAAGGAGAAAGGCAAATTTTGCCTATTCTGGGGCACTCTTGACATAAATACACAATATGTAAATGAGATAGTAGATGAATAAGTTAAAACTTAACATTTAATAATGAACCTTCAAAAATAATAGAATATTCTCCCGAAGGGCAGAACATTCAAAAATCATAAGAAAATGCAAATTTACATGTAAATCAAATAATGATACATATTCAGATCATATATGGCACATGGTCATGTGCAATTTTTTGAATGAATATATAAAAGTAATCTACAAACAACAGTAATTAATCAAGGGTGATCTAGGTTGATATAGTAATTGATCGTAATCCAATAGTAAAAGGAGCTCAGATACACGATGCTTTCATATCCAACAACAAAATATTCAGCTGACCATATCACCTGTTGCGAAAATATGTTTGTGCAGTTATGGCACACACCCAAATCCCCTATAAATATGGTTATAATAGTATCAATTATTTGGGAAACACACCGCTTTCAAATATACACCTGGGTGCAGATGAAAATCTGCAAATTAGGTAATGGGTTATTTCTCAAAGTTATGAAAATTAGACAAATGATGTAAAATGGACCATAGAAGGAAGAATAGGCCTGGGATATAATTACGAACTCTCACTTCTGCTGTCGCCCATCTACATCAAATGGGGGATGAGAGAGCCAGTGATTCGTTATTCCCAGGTGAAAAAGTACAGCAATGCTTCTGCTGTCTGGGATATCATATACGTCTCTCCCCTGTTGTTGTAAACATTGCAGGGGGATATCGTAAGAAGAGAACCCAGATGAGAGAGCTTGATGGAGGTAAAGAAAAATAAAGAAAAGTGAAGTGAAAATATATATTGTAAAATTTGTGAGAAATGGTATGAATACCAGTATAGAATGAACCAGAGTTGGTGCTTATTATCATATAAAAAGGATAAACAGAAATGGGGAGCTAATATCCCTTGTATGTAGAAAAAAATTGTATAAATTAATTAGCTATGTTTAATTGTGATAAATAGGATACTGTGTGTATAGAATATAGTAAGGTCTGGAGTTCTGAATCGCGTAAGTCCTCCCAATTAACTCTGTCTATATAAGACAGGGGATCAGTGAGTGAAGGTGCCGCGAGAAAATCCAGAGGAGAAATAAAGAGCAGTGCCACTGTGAGCAGAGGAATCAGCTACAGCTCTCCTGTTACCTTTCAGTATAGCAGAGGGAGCCGCTCGCCGAGGGACTCAGTTAGAGCAGTCTGATTAGAAAAAATAGAAAGTACCTGAGTCCGAGGTCCAGGAGAAGGAGTGGCTTATAAGCCGGTGGAGTGGCTTGGTAACCGATAACTGCAAGGAGGCTGATGGAGTGGCTGGATAGCCGGTGGAGCGGCTTGGAAGCCGGTAGCAGCCAAGAGGCTGACAGAGCAGCTGGAAAAGCCGGTGGAGTAGCTTGGAAGCCGGTAGCTGCCAGGAGGCTGACGGAGTGGCTGGAAGCTGGAGAAACAGCATGAGCTACGACCAGGAAAGATGAGAACGCTAACCATGCAGCAGAGCTGAGAAATCCACAAGGAATGCTATAGTCGGTGAGGCGGCAAAATACCAGCATGTACAAAAAGGGAAAGAAACCAATCATGACTTGCTGTGGACAGCACGTGACATCCTGCAGCTCCAGATCACCTACCAACCGACGGAACTGGAACCAGACTGCCAGAAGGAGTTAAATAGCTAGAGGGAATCATGTCATGACCGCGAATTGTACCAGTACCCCCCCCGCCTTGACGCAGGGTTGAAGAATCCCTAGAACCTGGTTTGTCATCAAAATCTCAGAAGACAAGTCTCTTCAGCCTAGGAGCATGTAGGGCACTCTTAGGGACCCAGGAGCATTCCTTCGAGCCATAGCCCTTCCAGTGGACCAAAAACTGCAAACGACCCCTGGAAATTCTAGAGCCTGAGATCTTCTCAATGACAAATTCATGTTGTCCGTGGACCACAGTAGAAGCAGGTCTGGATGAATGCTAGGGCTTGAATTTGACGGAGCTGAAGACTGGTTTGAATAAGGAACAGTGAAAAGTGTTGTTGATGCAGAGAGACTTGGGTAATAGAAGCTTGAAAGCTACCTGAGCAATGATGCGAAATGGGCAAATAAACCTAGGACCTAATTTTTGAGTAGGTTGACGAAGCTTGATGTTTTTCGTAGAAAGCCAAAAGCGACTTTTCGAAGGCTTTGATAAACCTTGCTCCAAATGTAATGGAGCGGAGAGACTGAAGGTGAAACAGTCAAACTGGAGTCAAAAGAATTTGCTCTGGGATGTTGACCAGGGACACAAAAGAAGAGAGAAACTGAGGACGTTGAGTGACACGAGTTGTTAAAAGCAAATTCTGCAAGCGGCAGATGAGAAACCCAGTCATTATGGTTTCGACTTTACTTGGATCCATAGAAAACCCTGGAAAGAAATTATGTACTGTAGCCTAGGAAAGTGACTTGAATGACATCAAAGACATACTTTTCCAGCTTAGCATAAAGATGGTTCTCTCGCAACTCCTGCAGAACTTGGCGTACATGCTGATGATGTTGATTCACTGTCTGTGAGTAAATGAGAATATCATCAAGGTACACGATCACAAAAACTCCCTGGAATTCTTGAAGGACATCGTTTATTAGATCTTGGAAGACTGCCAGAGCATTAGCTAGGCCAAACGGCATGACCAGGTACTCATAGTGTCCTGAGTGAGTACTGAAAGCCGTCTTCCACTCGTCGCCACTCATAATTTGGATCAAGTTGTAAGCTCCCCGGAGGTCGATCTTAGGAAAGATAGTGGCTTGATGCAATTATTCAAAAGGACCGAAATGAGAGGCAGCGGGTAGGAGTTTTTTACAGTGATATTGTTGAGACCTATGTAATCGATGCAAGGACATAGGGAACCATCCTTCTTCTCAGCAAAGAAAAAAACAGCCCCGACCAGAGACTTAGAAGGGCAGATAAATCCTTTTGCCAATGCATCCTCGATGTACTCTTTCATTGCCTTATCCTCAGGAACAGACAAAGAATACAACTGGCCTTCAGGTAACTTGGCACCAGGGACTAAATTGATAGCACAGTCGTATGGGTGATGAGGAGGTAGGGCATCTGCCTTCTGTTTAGAGAAGACATTGGTGTATTCTTGGTACTGGACAGGAATGATAGGAGGAGTTTCAACAACAGCAGGCTGAACCGCCCGAACAGGTACAGCAAGACAACAAGACTGGCAGACACGACTCTATTTCATGATTTCCCCAGAGGACCAGTCAGTAACGGGATTATGATCCCTGAGCCAAGAGAGACCAAGACACTGGAGAAGGAAAAATGAGATAATCTCAGAATGTAGAACTCCTACGGACAACTGAAGAAGAGGTGTTTTGAACTTGATAAGACCATTAGAAACCAGTCCTCCATCCAGTCCACAGACAGGAATCTCCTGTTCCAAAGTGACAGCGGGTACACCCAGAGACTCAAAGAAAAAGAAGTCCATAAAATTGCCAGCTGCACCGCTATCCAAAAATGCAGAAGTGGTCAGAATGGAATTGGAGAGTTGGATAACTGCAGGAACTAGTACAGAGTTTTCAGAGGAAATGGGAGCCAGGCCTAAATGCAATTCCTCCCGAACACCTAGGTCTTGCCTTTTACTAGTTTGAGTAGACAATTACTCAAGGAATGTCCCTTGTCCCCGCAATACATACAGAGACCCTGGGAACGTCTCCTGAGTCTCTCCTCTGGAGATAACCGAAAGGCACCAATTTGCATAGGCTCCTCTGGATCCAAGGACGGAACCCAGATGGGAAACTGAGGCGATCTTGTAGGAAGATTCTGCTCCTGTCTACGTTCACGGAGATGATGGTCAATCTGATTGCCTTATGCATGAACAAGGAACAAACAAATGAAAGTGTTTGTGCAGCGAGTGCTCAATCACGTAAAATAAAATGTTCTGTCTTTGTGTCTATAAATGAAAACTGACAGTATACCTTCTGTAATGTTTGAAAAAAGAAATATGTTGTTATCAGGAACCAATGTGAAATGAATGTCACAATATGAATCTAGAATACGCAGCATATAATCAATAAGTATTATAAATTAAATATAATTTTAATCTCACATGTAGATAATGGTTATGTACAGATTAATTATTGCACACTACATATGTTGACACAGTATTGACACACTGGGGAAGGGGGGGTGCACAGGTGAAAGTAAATGGGGGAGTAAACACAATTGGTAAAAAGGAGGGGGGTGAGGATAAAAAATATATAAAAATACAAATGGAATTTGTCCCTGCCTGAGGGAGCGTAATTTCGACTCAGCCAAAGCAGTTCTGTCAGGGTCAATAATCCCATAGCAGAAAAGAAGGCATTGACAGACTGTAGAGCTGCATGTGTTGAGGGTAACCCAAAGGCCCAAGTCTGAGGATCTCCCTGGAGAAGAGAAATTACCAGACCTACTCGTTGAGACTCTGACCCAGAGGAGACAGGACGTAACCTGAAGTAAAGTTTCAACTTTCCCAGAAGTTGAGGAATTGTTTGCGATCCTCGGCAAAATGATCTGGCAAGATCATTTTAGATTCCTTTAAAGCAACTGAAGCTGCTGGAAACTGAACCTTCTCAACACACGAAGGGAAAGCTCTTGAACCTTTTGTGTGAGAACTTGGATTTGTGCAGCAAGCACTTGGGCAGGATTCTGTGCCTGTTCCATATTATCTTTTTATGGCTGACTATAATGTTACGGATTCCTAGGCTGTTCCATGTAAACCCCTAGAACCCAGGCTCACGAGGTCTTCTGCCACTAACAGCCACCAGCTGTTCCCTTTGCACTAGAATATGTTCACCGGTACTTAAGTGGCTGCCTGGACTTAATACTCAGGGTAGTAGAAGTTTACACTGATTACCTTCAGAAACCAGAAAATAGCAGGAGATACTGGTTACTGGGAAGAAAGTCAGTAGTATGGCTAGGAAGCCGATGGTGCGGCTATGAGAACCGATGATGCAGCTAAAGCTGGCCGTACAATTTGAAGAGTTGATGAAGTGGTTTGGAAGACAATGATGTGGCTTTGAGAGCCGATGGTGCGGCTTTGTACGCTGATGGTGCAGCTAAAGCCGGTAGTACAATTTGAAGAGTTAATGTAGTGGCTTGGAAGCCAGTGATGCAGCTTTGAGAGCCGATGGTGCCACTTTGTAAGCCGATGGTGCAGCAAATACCGGTAGTACAATTTGAAGAGTTAATGTAGTGGCTTGGAAGCCAGTTATGCGGCTTTCAGAGCCAATGGTGCAGCTTTGTACGCTGACGGTGCGGCTAAAGCCACTAGTACAATTTGTAGCATTAATGTAGTGGCTTGGAAGCCAGTGATGCGGCTTTGAGAGCCGATGGTGCAGCTTTGTATGCCGATGTTGTGGCTAAAGCCGATAGTACAATTTGAAGAGTTAATGTAGTGGCTTGGAAACCACTGATGCGTCTTTGAGAGCCGATGGTAGATTGAAGGCTGATGGAGCAGCTGGAAAGCCGGTGGAGCAGCTTGGAAGCCGGTAGCTGCCAGGAGGCTGACAAAGCATCTGGAAGCCAGGGAAACAGCATGAGCTACGACCAGGAAAGATGAAAATGATAACCATGCAGCTGAGCCGAGAAATCCACAAGGAGTGCTTTAGTTGGCGAAGCGGCAACAGGCCAGCATGTACAAAACGGGAAGGAACCAATCATACCATGCAGTGGACAGAGCTTGACATCCTGCAGCGTCCAGATTGCCTAGCAACTGACAGAACTGGAACCAGACTGCCAGAAGGAGGTAAATTGCTAGAGGGAAGCAAGTCGTGACCGTGACTTGTAACAACCTGTTTGCAGCAAATGGCAAAAGCGTATGGACAGGGCTTCTGTACCTGCAGTGCATACAATTCAGATTATCCATAATTTGATGCACTGTCTGTCTGTGTGCCCAATCAAGTCTACCCACTCTCCATTCTGCTCCAGCATTCAGTAGCCATTTACATATATGGGCATTGTGTTCAGTTTTTTGCTAATTCTTGCACCTGTGCTATGAGCGCCAACATCATTCCGTATTCAAAGTCTGTCAGATCTTGCAGTTTACCTATTATTTCATGAGTGGTACTTCATTAGTCTCTGATTACCTTGAGGATCCTCCCTGATGCTGATGAGCATTGCTGTCATTCCCGGCGATGGTGTCCCCACCCCCTCCGCATGACATTGTATGCTCATTGGGCGTGGCTGGCACAGGACACCGGGACACACTGTTACAGTGCTGGGAAAAACCACTTCACCTACACTGTGGCATCTATACATGAGAGGAAGATCCGATCATCAGCAGGTAGATATGGCTGGGAGGGTGGACTGCTTATGGGTATAGTTGAGTGAAGGTGGTATTAAGAGTAAGGGGATTAATTATGATTGTGTATTACTATGAGAGTGAAGGGGTTCATGCTATTAAAGGAGTTAATTGTGATCACAGGCACCTGAAAGGGGGGACAAAGTGGCAGCTCGCCCCTTCCCAACAGTTGAGAAATGCGCCAGAAAATGTACTGGTGTTGGGACCGACATAACACACAGGTTTTATTATTAGGTTGCCTTTTATTGATTTGTCTGGCTTGATTAAGTGAGGAAAGCAGCTGGCTTTATATGGCATGGTCTCTGTAGTCCAGGACTACTAGTCCTAGAGCAAGGCTCAGTGCACCATAGCAATAAGTTCCTAAGCCTATACCAAACTACAAATCCTAGCAGCACCTGGGTAACTGCCCACCTCCTCTCCCAGTGCTGGTTGGATAACTTGTCTTACTTTTTGATAAAGCCCCAACATTGTGGAGCGAAACCGATCAGAGATATCTTTCCAGGATACATTGGGACTCATTTAAACACATTGGTGGTGTTCAGCAACTGGGACGTGGATTTCAGTAACCCCAGAGGACATTTGCTGGCAGTCGGAGTAGAGGCTGGGATTGAGACGCGGCTGAAGCACCTTTACTACACCATCAGGTGAGCCTCTCATACACTTTTTCTCTGTGGACGCAGCCTCCTCCGGCAATTACCTGGCTTTACTTACCTGGAAATAGGCATTATTTCATCTACTTAAACGGAGATGTACATTAGATGCCTCCCAGGATTCCTAATAATATGGAGCCGGCTGTCTGATACTACATAGGATCAGCGCTTTGGTGAAAGCATTGCAACGGGATCACACGTTTAGTGTGAAACATTCCAATATTTTCCCTGTGAACTGGATGATTGATTTTTGCTTTTTTTTTTTTTTCACATCATATTTATTGGATTTTTCATTAAAGTATACATTTAACGACAGTTGGTTCATGTCTTAGAATACAATTCTTTAACAATGTATAATCAGCCATATAAAATAACTCAGTGAAATGACATGCATATAATACATAGCTAATCTCAGTCTTGTTAGTCCTGGCAAGACAGCAACCTGTACCAATATTTAGAATTTTATACAAAAATAAAAAAAGAAAAAAAAGAAAAATGGAAGCAATGACAGATTATAATGAGATAGTATTATTTAAAGAAAATAATATTATATAACTTAAATAAAATAATAACAATAATAAATAAATAATAAAAAAGGAACAAACACATACATACATCTGTCACATACATATAAGCTAGCAAAGTAATGAAGGATGGACAACGGAACGGAGATTAAATATCTCCTTTTGATATTATCTTATAAAAAGCAAATTCTTTGTTATGTAACTTCTATACAATTTTTATACATATACCACTCTGTCGATTCAAAAACTGTAAATATTTGTTTCTGCGTTTCTGAAGGTAAATTGTCGATATATGGTCCCCATTTACTATTAAACTTTTTTACACCCTTCTCTATCTCCGGAATAGCTGACTGTCTATCATTATACAATACTTTCAGTAATAATTGAGTCACTTCTGATAGTTTTGGTGATCCATGCGATATCCAAGATCTCAGTATTGTCTTCTTTGCGACTGTTACTAGAATAGTCAAAAAAGGCTTTATATTTTTTTTCCCTCTGCTTCTAGATTCCAAGACAAAAAATTTGGACCAAGAAAGACTAAAGGGTCTAACTTAAAATGTGTTAAAAAAGTATTGTTTATGAAAGTAAGTACTTTATTCCAGAATCGTTGGATATATCGACAATACCAGAAATTATGAACAAATTTAGCTTTTTCCCTTCTGCATTTCGGACAAACACCTGTTTCTGAAGATATATAACGACTCCTTTGATACTGGGAGATGTATGCCCTATGAACCGTTTTTACATGTATCTCTTGGAGATCAGAGGAATGTAAAGTACTTAATACATCTTCATATTGATCAATTAATATCTCCGCCTGTACAAAAGACGGTATATCTTTCTGCCAAGCTTTAATAGTATTTTTCCATAAAATATTCCTATTAGGACGTATCAGATCTATATACAAATATCTAAGTTTGTATTTAGTTTGTTTGACAAATGATAGTAGAGACATCAAAGGATCCGTTTTGTCAAGAGATAACATAGCTATTGGTATTGATGCAATAAAATGTTTCATTTGAAGATAGGTATAAAAAAATTGTTTAGTGAGACCGTATTTATCTTGTAATAATTGAAATGGTAATATTCCTCCCCCTGGATCAAATACATCAGCAGTGATTCGAATACCTTTTTTAAGTAAGCGTAAGTATACTGCATTTTCCAGTCCCGGGTTGAACAAGGGATTTCCCACAAATGGTATCATGTTGGAATGCCTAGGATTTCTTGCCAGTTTCTTATTTATGGCCCACCATGCATTATACGTATCTCTAAACATTATATTACTAAATAGGTGTGGTGGTACTTGAGCTATCGGGGTATGCAGTAAGGCACTAGGTGAAAAAGGAGTCAAAAGAGCAGCGTCCAAGGCCACAATCGTAAAATCATTTTTATTTAACAACCAGTCTATTATATATCTGAAAAGTATTGAATGAGAATATTGTAATAGGTCTGGTAATCCTAGTCCTCCTTCTGTGCGTGAAGATTGTAATTTTGCACGGGCAATTCTAGATTTCCCTCCTTTCCAAATAAATCTCTGGTAAGCAGTGTTTAGTAATTTTATATCTGAATTAGATAATTTCAGTGGAATCATCTGCATTATATATAAGAGTTTAGGAAATAGTATAGCCTTGATCACTGTTATTCGTCCCAAAAGTGAAAGGGGTAATAAACGCCAACTATCCAATTTTTTTATAATATTTTTTATAATTGGGGTATAGTTAAGTTTATACAATGAGAATAAACATGAGGGAATATAAATACCTAAGTATTTAAATTGTGTGGTAACTATTTTCATACTTTGTAATGGTCCAGAGTCAGGCAAATTGAATGAGTCAGTATTCAAGGGCAAAATTTCACTCTTATCAATATTAATCTTATAACCGGAAAACTTTCCAAATCGCTCTATTATTTCAAAAACTACCGGAATAGCATGTTGAGGATATGACAAAAAAAGTAACATGTCATCTGCGAATAACGCTACTCTTAAATCTATACCTTTTATTACAATACCTTGAAATAAAGGTGATTGACGTATAGACAAAGCCAGAGGTTCTATTGCAATTGCAAAGAGCAAAGGTGATAAGGGACACCCCTGTCTTGTTCCTCGAAATATGAAAAGTGGATCTGACAAAAACCCATTACATAATACTTGAGATGTGGAGCTAGAATATAATATTTTTAAAAAATCTATAAATTTTGGTGGGAAACCGAATCTACTTAATGTGTCAAATAAATGGGTCCAGTGAATCATATCAAATGCTTTTTCAGCGTCTAGAGTCAGTATGGCCTTTGGTATATTAGTTGTAGAGATTTTACTGTGATGCAATACTGACAATACCTTACGAACATTTACAACGGAATTTTGTCCAATTATAAATCCTGTCTGATCGCAATGTATTATAGAAGGAAGTATATATTTCAGGCGCTCTGCCAAAATTTTCGTTAGTAACTTGTAATCGATATTTAATAAAGATATAGGTCTATAAGAGCCAGGGTTGGATAGATCCCTTCCCATCTTTGGAATTACATTTATCACCGCCGAATTAAAATAAAGAGGCATATTTCCCGAATTCAGAATTTTGTTAAATACCTCAGTCAGTATAGGTGTAATTTTAGGTGACATGAGCTTATAAAATTCTGCCGTTAGGCCATCTGGGCCGGGAGCTTTACCTGTTTTTAATCCCGATATCGCCTTTGAAACTTCTAGTTCCTCAATCTGCGATACTAAGACATCACTTTGTTCTTCAGATATATTTGCCAAATGTAGATTTCTCCAAAAATGTAAAGACTCAGAGGCGTCAGAAGACGGTTCTGAATAAAGATTTGAATAAAAGTTCTTCATTGTTAATGCTGTTTGTGCATTGGAGTTAGTCAATTTGCCATTAGATAAGCGTAGTGGGTGTACCATCATCCTTGGCCTCTGTCCTTTCAATAAATTTGTTAATAAACGACTAGATTTGTTCCCAAATTTATAGAATCTGTGTTCTTTTCTAAAGGAATAATTAGATTCCATCTTAATGAATAAATTATCAAAATGGATTTTAGACTCTAAATATTTAGTTTTAGTATATGATGTAGGAGAAGTTTTATAAGTTTGGAAAGCGTTTGTTAAAGTTTGTTGTGCCTTAAGGTAATCTTCAGCTATTGCTTTTTTTCTCGTAGATGTATATGAGATTATATTTCCCCGTATAACAGCCTTAGAGGCCTGCCAGAACAATATTGGGGCATCAGAACACGATTGCAAGTTATTCAATCTATACTCTTCCCATGCTGATTCCACTTTATTACGAAATTTGATGGATTGAGATAAGAAAGAAGGAAATCTCCACGACCGATAAGAACTTTTTTCCGCTATTAGCTCTAGGTCTAACCAGACCAGCGCATGGTCCGACAAACAAATGGGCTCCATTTCTACACGTGAGATCCTCAGCAGTAAGGACGAGGATGCAAACATGTAGTCAATCCTAGACATAGTACCATAAGCAGCCAACAAACAAGAAAATTCACGATCTGTGGGATGAAAGACCCTCCAAGTATCTAGTAATTGTAATTGTTTTATAAACATAGGAATACCTAGTTTTGGAGTACTACTTCTACCCATTTTCGGAAATTGTTTGTCTAGTTGGGTCGAGGATACTAAATTGAAATCTCCACCAACAATCATAGGGACATTTGTATAAGGACTAAGATCAGCTATCAATTTTTGAAAAAATGATTTGGAATATACATTGGGAGCGTAAACATTACAAAAACTAAATCTTTGTTTTTCTATCAGAATATCACATAAAACAAATCTTCCCTCACGATCAATTTTAGTAGATCTCAATTCTATCTGCAAGTGTTGTTTGGCAAGTATTACTACTCCTCTGGCCTTTGAAGCAATAACTTTCCATTTTAATACGTTTAACTTGAGAATCTCACTAGGGATCAAATGCGTCTCCTGTAGGAATATCACATCCACATGCAACTTATTTTGAATACAATAGAGTTTTCTTGCGTTTTTGTGGAGAATTAAATCCACCGATGTTCCAGGATCCTATTTTCAAATTAACCATTGTCGATGATAAAAATTTGTTTAACCATATGCCACTCAAGAATAATTGTAAGCATGTATATGTCAATCCGTAGGTACATAACAGACAGCACATTAATAAAATAAAAAAAAGAAATAAAAGAAAAAAGGAAAAAACAATCATCTAAAACATAATCTAATGAAAAACAAACAAAAAAACGTAAAAGACGAAAAAGAAATAAAAACAAGCAGAGATATATACTGGATATACACATTGACAGCTTCCGATATATATATACCAGTGGAATCAACCACTCACTCAAGTATTTTGCTATCATGAACTGCGCAATGTGGTCTTCCGGTTGAAGAACGTAATCTATACGTCCTCAAAATAGAGACTTTTTACTTTTTTCATTAACTCCTATCCAACACAGTCTTTATCACAGTATTACAAAAGTGACCGCAATGACAAACATGAAATATATTTTGCAATATATAATATATTGAGGAATAAAACATAAGACATATCTCAGAATTCTCCATCAGTACTACAAACTGATGAAATAGTTATCATTTTGGGTAATATGTGTCTAGAACATGTCACATAATTCACCAGCAAGTATAACTACAAATTATTCTGAGCTTTGATGTAGATAAACTTTACCAATAGTGCTAATTTAGTTATGTACAAAAGGGAAAAAGTGAGAGTATTCCCTCATAAACATAGTTCAAGTAGATCCTGGCGAAAGAGAGGGTCTGCGATCATCTTCTAATTCTTTCAAGTATTCCTCGGCATCCGCAACTGTGAGGAAGTCTGTAAACGACGTGCCCTAATATAAACGTAGACGTGCAGGATATAAAAGCGCAAATTTTTTGCTTTGCTGAACAAGACGCGCACATAATGGGGAGAATTCTCTTCTAGCTTTGGAGAGTTCAGCAGAATAATCCTGAAAGATGAAAAGTTTGTTTCCTTCCCAGACTAAATTACACATTTTATGTGATGCAATCCAGAGTGTCTCCTTATGTAGGTAATTCAGGCATCGAAATAATACCACTCTAGGCCTGGATCTGTCAGAGTTACGCTGAGGTCCCACACGATGAACTCTTTCTATTATAATGTCAGCACATTTATCTTGTACAGTAAGCAACGCAGGTAAAGTCTTGCGAACAAAATCTGCCAGCTCAACTCCTTTTATCGATTCAGGTACACCGACTACTCGGAGATTATTGCGGCGTGATCTATTCTCTAAATCATCCACCTTATTCCACAGTTGGTTATGTGTTTTTGTGACTTTAGCCACTGATTGCTTCATCTCCTGCACATCATGAAACATTTCCCCCATGCGCTGCTCCGCCTGCAAAACTCTGCCTGATATCTGGGCAATCTGATGTTTAATATCCTCTGTCTGGGCTTGCAATAATGGGTTGATGGCCTCTCTCACCGCCTGAACCAATCCCCCATATGTAACCGGAGTGTCCGCTGCAAGTAATAATAAGTGCTCACCCTTATCTCCAGAAGTCAGGGAGTTGGTGGAATATTCAGAAGTCTCCTCTATAAACTGCACAGGAGAAGAATCTTCCTGCTCTGCACTCGTAGCGGTGGACGGCGCCATCTTATTTTCTGTTCGGCGCTTCTCCTGCTTTTGCCTCTGCTGTTTAGTCGGCATGAGAGGGAGAAAATATTTCTCCATGCAGCGCCCAGCTCTTCACTTGTGCAGGGTTCTCACTACGGCCAGTTGTAGAGGCTAAAATAGCCTTGTAAAAGGTATGTTGGACGGGTGGTAACGGAGCTGTCTCTATAAGCTGCTTTCCATGCGGCAGCCGGAACCAGAAGTCTAATTTTTGCTTTTTGTTTTTTATCTCTTATATTGAGACTATCTATGAGAGATATTTAATATAAGACACCTATTGCATATTATATGTTTTTTATGTTTTGGATTCACCTCTCTCAGCAATACATTTTTGTGATAGTGTATCTAAGAATTGTATCACTATAATATGGTGACTTTTACATTGTATATTGACCGGTCAATTTGATATTGTTATATTATATTTTATTAGAAGTAAAGATTTATAAATAATTATAGCAATGTGGTGATTGTCAGTTAATCCATATCAACCCTTATGCATATTAATTAGCGCAGGGGTTCCTCCACATATTTTGTCAGGGACGTGTTATCGGCTGCATGTGCTCAAGGAGCTGCATGGTAGTGCTTTATCAGTAGGGATATGTTCGGCATCCCAGCAGTCAGGATGGCGGCGCTTACATTACCAGCGTTAGAATCCAGATGCCGGTCAGAATCCCGGCGCAGGTATCTTGACTGATGGGAAACCGAAGGTAAGTAGCTTGGTTTGTGGGGAGGGTTAGGGTTATGTTTAGGCAGTGGTGTATCTAGGGGGGTCGAGCAGGGCACGTGCCCTGGGTGCCATTGGACAGATGGATTGGGGAATGCCAGGCTGATTCACAGGCCCAGTGACAGTGAGATGTATGGGTCCTGGGAGCCCTGTCACTTGGTC
Source organism: Taudactylus pleione (assembly GCA_031769625.1). Taxonomy (NCBI): domain Eukaryota; kingdom Metazoa; phylum Chordata; class Amphibia; order Anura; family Myobatrachidae; genus Taudactylus; species Taudactylus pleione. Next base: position 4,656,564 of record JAUIMM010000670.1, read on the forward strand.
CCACTTTTAAGTTCCAGAAAGCCATGGCTTAATAAAGTTTATTACGGTGCAGCGCGTGATGTCATTACGTCACACCACGCCACTTACAGTCACGGAGTGAAGAACAGCCGGAACACAGAATAAGGTAAGTAAATGACACTGGCCTGGAGTCGGAGAGGCAGAAAGGAACTGGAAAGACATGCTAGGGCACAGAGCCAGAAGGGGGCAGGAGAGACATGCCGAGGGTGTAGAAACAGAAGGCGCTAGGAAAACAGAAGAGGGCTGGAGTGATAGAAGGGGAGAGACATGCTGGATCTACAGAACAGAAGGTGGGCTGAGAGACATGCTGGTGCTGCAGAAACAAAAGGGGGGCAGGACAAACACTGGGTAGCTGTTTTGGAGACACAGTAGGTGGCTGGAGAGACAAAAGGGGGCTAGAAAGATACTGGGGCTGGAAACAGAAGGGGATTGGAAAGACAGGCTGGGGCTGGAGAGCTGGGGGGGCTGCCGATTATGTCAGTCCTGGGCCCACAATTTCTGGTGGCAGCCGTGGGGGGGACCACTACTGGGGGCACTGTATAAGGGGCACTACTGGAAGCACCACTACTGGGGGCACTGTATAAGGGGCACTACTGAGGGCACTGCATAGGGGAGATCACTACTGGGGGCAATGGTTAAGGGGGACTGCATAGTGGTACTGTATAAGTGGCACTACTGGGGGCACTGCATAAGGGGCACTACTGGGTGCACTGTATAAGGGTGCACTACTGGGGGCACTGTATAAGGGGTACTACTGGGGGCACTACTACAGGGGGAACTGCATAAGGGTCACTGCTACTGGGGACATTGCATAAGGGGCACTACTACAGTGGGCATTGCAAGAGGGGCACTACTACTGGGGGCATTAAAGTGCATATGGAATGGAAAGGAATGTCCCCAAAGTGACGAGAAATGTTGGTGTGTCATGTTGACATGCCCCCATTTTCCAGTGGCCACACCCCTTGTGGCATGTGACCACACCCACTTTTTGGAGCGCACATATACTGGGGTGGGGGGTGGTGTCTCAATTTTTTTAACTTGTCCTGGGCTCCAAATACCCTAGTTACGCCACTGGGTTTAGGGCTTAGGCACTATGGGGAGGGTTAGGTTTAGGGTGTGGGGAGGTTAGGTTTAGGTACTAAGGGGGACCTACCACTTAACCTATATGGTGAGGCATTAGGGAGGGAGGGTTAGCATACTGACCAAGAAGTGTCGGTATGCTAACCCTGTCGGGATGCCAGCACCGGCATCCCATACCCAACCCATATCAGTATTGTGTTGTGAGTGAGGAGACTGGGAGAGAGAGCAATAATGTCTGCATACAGAGGCTATATCAGCAAAAGCAAAGACCCCCCAGGCTCACTGATCTCTGTCATCAGGTGATGTGGTGGGTTACTCAAGCTACTCGTGAGTGGGCAACATCCAGCGATTTAGGGGCACCAAAATGAAATTATATCTTGCCCGCCCCAACCTAAAAACATTGTGGCGTCCCTGATTGTGATGAAGGGGTTCCATTGATGAGACTGAAATTAATTAATTATTTGGGTGTTAAATAATAATGGGAATGTCGGAGGTAATAATTATGTATATATTAGTTGCTAATTATGTTGAAGTTGTTATGATGCTAAAGAAATGTATGATGTTTTTTCAAAGATTAATTCAAGATGAAAGGATATTTTTTGGCATTTACAAAAAAGTGCTCTTTTACATGGCAGAATAATAGTGGAAAGCCAGAGGTAAATAACTATACAGTATGTTTATGTGAAAATTCACTCTGCAGTAGGTATTCCTGTATATTCCTGCCAGACAGAGCTGCAATAATTCATTCACAGTTGTTAATTTACTTTGCCCTGCAAACACACCGTGTGCAGCAAGGAAAGCTGTTAATCAGCACGTAATTACTACAGTTGTTGCAGTAGCCTTAAGGATGTAGCTTTGACTTGTTATACTGACAAAATAGCTTACTGGCAGCGTTTTCATCAAATCACAGTGAACCTAATGGTGCGTACACACAAGGCCTGATTCAGAGCCGGACGCTATTTGCGGACGGTCGTTCCAAAAAAGGGGCTGGCTATTTAAATTGAGCGCTTGCTCTTTGCGGTTTCTTGACGCCTCTATGTCTGAGCGAGTGAACGAAAAATGCGCTCGCTATTTTGTAAAGACGCCCCTTTTCCGTTCGCATAACATGTCATCTCCGGTATTTATTAGATTAATCGGGTACATCGAAAGGCATCTGAACTGCTCGCAGTGCTTGTGGTAGGTTTTTCCTACCGCAATCACTGCGAGCAGTTCAGGCTAAAAGACAACCAAGTGACGTGGTCGATGACGCTCCTTTACTAATTATGCACACCCATTAAATGCCCTTTTGACCGTTAGGCACGCCTGCATTCGGATCTCCACTCCCCCGTTTTCAAGCACCTTCCCCTGTTAACACCCACAAACGGTACATTCTGTCAATCAAATTAGCAGCCCCTCGCTGTTTTGTGAGTGCACGATTTCCGACCGCAATGACTGGTTTGCGCATGTGCATTACGACCCATAAGCATGCGCAGTTGTGCGAACATCGCTCAGAGCGAACGAGCGGCCGCTTACGAACGGCTCTGAATCAGGCCCACAGTACGATAAAAATGCTCAATATGAATGATAACATTATCAATCGTACCGTTATCGTTCATATTGTGCATTATTTGGTGCCTTCCAACCCACAAACGACCAGCGATGCGCAGGCACATATGGACGATAACGATATCGTCCATCGCCCATGCATGCAGGCCAATCTGGTTGATATTAACCAGGTTACATAGCGACCCGCGATCATTGATCGCTGGTCGCTGGCCCGTAATTGGTGGGTTGGTGGTGTGCTGGATGATCGATATCGATCATTCAGCACTCCGTGAAGGTGCAGGAAGATTGTTCAGCGATATCGTTGTATCGCTGATGATCGTCCCGTGTGTATGCACCTTTAGTTTGGAACTTCTATCATAATGTTCCTATATAAGAATCTGCAGATCGGCTCCCAGAAAGAATGACTTCCTCCAAGAATACCTTTACACGTTTCTTCGCTTAGATCATTAATGGTGTCGTCAGAGGGGTCTGACGAAAGCGCTAATGATCTGAGCAGAGAAATGCATAAGTGATTTATGATCGGGCCCATTTATCATTGTATGATTAAGGTATAATTATTAACTACTAATACTAAATTTTCCCCAGCTGTATGAATGAGGGATCATAGAAGGTATCTCCGATACCTGCCGTGTTCCCTCCATTCCCCCCGGCAGCCACATCCCCCATAGGTTTCTATGGGGGATGCGATGCTGCCAAATTTACCAATATCCACAATGCGATGCATTCCAGATATTGGCCCCTGCAGCTAACGCCATCTAAAGATAGTGTTAGACACTGTAGCCTGTATGCTACACCGCGCATAGGCCCTGATTCAGACCCACTCGCAAGCGGCTGTCCGCTCACAAGTGGGTCGATGGTCTGCACTGAGCATGCGCACGACGGAGGGAACTCCGTCGTGCGCATGTGCGAGACGCGACGAGCGAAGGAAAGTCCTTCGCTCGTTGTGTCTGATCAAAGGGGGCGTGCTGTCGATGTTGATTGACAGCACGCCCCCTTTGGTGGGCGTGCCGGGGGCGTGCCTCCCTGACGGGTGCGTTCCCAAGGGAACGCCTACCGTCAGAAGCCGGCCCACTGACATCACTAGTGATGTCAGTGGGAGTGATTTTGGCTCTGATAGAAAAACCTCAACCGCAGACTCCGGCTCGCAGTTTCGATGGTCGCGATGGTGACCCACAGCTATACGAGCGTCCAGGAGGACGCTCCAGAATTATGGAGGGCGGCCCTCTTTCAGAGCGTGCGCTCTGCTCAGAGCGTACGGCTCTGAATGAGGGCCATAATTAGCCTGGAACCCTCCCTGGCAATGGCGGCCATGCATGTGCAGTCAGCGTGACTGCGTATGCGCAGAAGCCCCAGCAGCTCTCCTGGCACATTGCAGCGACGGGCTCCATGTGCCGGATGATACATATTGCAATGCGATCATGGAGGGTCATTTCATGCCCAGATCACATTGCAATAGCGATCATAAATGGGTGCTTGAATCACTGCAGCACTGTCTGGCAAGAGGTTTTTACAGTCAAAGTATTTCCTTACTTTATATACTGGTAAATTTGACATTCTGTATATACAACTTTGAATGTCTGTATGGTGCACGTGTGGATAATACTCAATCCTCCGTGCAGCACTTTTGTCAGCATCTATACTCTCAGCACTACACAATTTGTGTGAACTCTTCTTTTTACAGTGTTAGTTTTACCAAAGTGCTATTTCCATAATGGACTCTCCTTGCCTTCAATATACAAATTCATTTAAATTTATTGTGTGTAACATTTTATGATATGTATAGTATGTATTTATATGTTTTCATAATTTACTTATATACTTTTGTTATATTAAATTAGATTTTTTTATGTTAATCATGATACTGTATATAAATAAGCGCTCCTTTGTGGGTTTGTTAACTGTGAATTTTAACATACGGTGTACTTATATTACAACATACTGTGTACTTATATTACAACATACTGTGTACTTATATTACAATACAACATTCGTGTACTTATATTACAATACAACATACTGTGTACTTATATTACAACATAATGTGTACTTATATTACAATACAACATACGTGTACTTATATTACAATACAACATACGGTGTACTTATATTACAATACAACATACGTGTACTTATATAACAACATACTGTGTACTTATATTACAATACAGCATACATGTACTTATATTACAACATACTGTGTACTTATATTACAATACAACATACGTGTACTTATATTACAACATACTGTGTACTTATATTACAATACAACATACGCGTACTTATATTACAACATACTGTGTACTTATATTACAATACAACATACGCGTACTTATATTACAACATACTGTGTACTTATATTACAATACAACATACGTGTACTTATATTACAACATACTGTGTACTTATATTACAATACAACATACGCGTACTTATATTACAACATACTGTGTACTTATATTACAACATATTCTGGGCCTGATTCAGACCCGGACGCTATCCGCAGTGCGCTCGCTATTGCCAATGGTTGTTAATCTGCGCATGCGTATGCATCTCAGTGTGCGTGCGCAAACTACACAGTGTGTTCGCAGATCCCTCGCTCGTACAGCAAAGCCAGCCCAGCAGAGTGAGTGACAGAAGAGGCCGTTTGTGGATGGTAACAGGGGCAGTCCAGTAAAAACGGGGGAGTGGAGGTGCAGGCGTGCCTGAGTGTTTCAACGCCGTGTTAGAGGGGTGCATAATTAACAGGCAGCGTCATAGTACACGCCACCAGCCATTTTTTTACTGTTTTCCTCGCAATGCTTGCAGTAGAAAAAAGCTACCACAAGCACTGTGTTCACATCCGATAGTGGATGATGTACCAATGTTTTCACAAACTTCCAGGAGATGACGTGGGGCAGTGGGCTTCTCTGCATTCGCTAAGGGGAGTCTGCATACACAAAGAGAACGCTCGTACAGGTAAGATGGGCATGCTTATGCCTTGGCGAGCGATCGCTCCCTGCCGCGTCACTTTCAAATATTTGCATACGCATCGAGCGAGCGTACACTCATAGCGACTGTGTCTGAATCAGGCCCTGTGTACTTATATTACAACATACTGTGTACTTATATTACAATACAACATACGTGTACTTATATTACAACATACGTGTACTTATATTACAACATACTGTGTACTTATATTACAATACAACATACGTGTACTTATATTACAACATACGTGTACTTATATTACAACATACTGTGTACTTATATTACAACATACGTGTACTTATATTACAACATACTGTGTACTTATATTACAACATACTGTGTACTTATATTACAGCAGTAGCTATTTACCTCTTTCCACTATTTATTAGTCTTTTTTTGTGAGGTTCTGGGTTAACCTTCCTTTAGGAGCTGCTTATGCACTTCAAATATTTATTCTCTATTTATTAACTGTGCATGATCATTATTTATTATATATTTTGGGGGGCTGTACTTTTTATATGGCAGTCACTGGGATGTGTTCTGTTTAGTATGGCAGTCACTTAAATATGCTCTGTTTAGCAGTCATTGAGATGTTCTCTGTTTAGTATGGTGGACACGTCACACTATGATTTGCTATGTTTAGTGTGATGTGACTGCGATGTGTTCTGTTCAGTATGACCGTCACTGGGATGTTATGTGTATTTCAGTGGCTGAGATACGTGCCAGGGAATGGTAGTAGGTAAGAGGTATTTTAGTGGGTGACATATGGTTTCAGTCAGCAGTGATGAGTTAAGGGTATTTTAGTGGGTGAATGATGGTGTCTGGAGTAAGAAGTACTGTGTTGCATAGGTTGATGGGCGAGAGGTATAGTGGGTGGGTGGTGTATTTGGTGAGGGATAAGTGTAATGGGTGAGGTAATGAGGTACAGGCAGCAATACAGCATAGTAAATGCTGTATTCACTCTCACCTTAATGTAAAGTACCTAAAAATATATCTACACAATATTGACATCTGCATTTGAGAATCTTAGCTTTACATTTTGCAATATATGTCAAGTAAACAATTGTGGTTTATACTATATACTAAAAGAGCTGTAACTAAAACGAGACGAAATGTTGCATCACCAAAGGTGCTCATAATTGCTTGTAAGGCAGTGTTGATGTATTAAATGCAGGAGCTCTCTCTTGTTACTCCACATTCCAGGAGGTAAATAATCCTTATACCTCTACCAAATAGGCTCCCAAAATACCAATATCCGTTAAAGACGAAACAGAGATGAAGAATTCAGCAGCAAGTTGTTAAAGCTGCAAGAACAATTAGAAGTCTGCCAACTATCCTGAATTTTGATTTTAGGGAACTGTCCTGCACAGTATGTCCCACTTCATGCACGTTCTACTCTTGCATTCAGGCCCTTAACTTCATATAGTGTCCTTGGTTTACTTTACTCACCTGTACTGCATCCTGACTAAAGAAATCAAGATCTATTAAGCCACACCTCTGACCCACACAGACCATGCCTACTTACAGCTAGGCTTTTCTGGCAAGCCACTAAAATGGACTGTTGAGGAGTTAAATATATGACTGTAGTCAATGAAAATGAGACTTTAATACAATTCCTAACACCATCAATTTTGTTTTGTTTCCTGGCTTACAGAACAGTCAAAGTATACAGAGAGTTCTAATTTGTGGTGGTTAAGGTTAGACCCCAGATTGACCTCTCAACTATTCTGAGACATGTGCAGGTATGTCTCCATTCACCATGGCGAGAGGGCGCCGCAAGTGTGCTAACCCACCTTCGTAAGGTATCACTAAGGATTGTCTAATAGTCTATTAATTGCAGCAACAGGGGAAGAGCAGATGAGAGGAAGCTCGTGTTGCCATGACAACTGGGATACAGTTTACGTGTTTTGGATGGGAGGCATGAACCATATCAAAGTTTATTTATTTAGGAAGAGACAGTTAATCTGCATTATAATTATAGATGAGAGGAATACATTAAGCCAGATGTTTCCAAACTTGGTCCTCAAGGCACCCTAATGGTCCACGATTAAAGGATTCCATGGTTGAGTACAGATGGTTAAATCAAAACACTGAGGTACTAAATCACCTGTGCCCGAGTATGGTTATCCTTAAAACCTGGACCGTTAGGGTGCCTTGATGAACGAGTTTGGGAACCTCTGCATTAAGTGTAAAGTCGTAACAATAATTTTGACAGTAACTTCTGTAAATTAGAAAGTGGAATTGCTAAAAGGTAGATTATTGTTGTACATGAAATATAGCTATATGAATGTAATATTGTGGTATGCAAAGATTATATTTTATATGACCACTGTGTGTTAATGGAAATTTTGTTTAAAATGTCTCAAGATAAAACAAACAAACAGAGAGTAAAGTCTAAAACATATTAACCAAAGCAGAGTGACCCATTCTAATGGTCACTTCAGGGGTCATTAGAGGTAAAATAATAAAAAAGTGAAGAAGCACTATCAATAAATTCTCCAATTACAGTGTCTAGAAGGTGGGAACTCTTGCCTCTCTGTTGTGGTGTGGACAAAAGAAAAGAGCAACATTGCTGCTGAGGCCTGAGAGTCAGAGTGAGAGTCAGGTTTGACCATTCATAGTATTTTCATGGGAAGGTGGTTGTGTGTGGCCTAGTGTTTTGGAAGCCAAAGAGATGCCCACAGAGAACATGACCATACTCTTAATGTGATGACACCATGCCCATCAGAGGTGGTGTGGCCCTGTCTTGTTTTAATAAATGTACATGTTCAGGAACTATGGATTCGCTGCTACTAACATGCAGTGCTCAGTCAAAACATAGGACTCTGAAGCATAGCATGGCTCTGTGAACTTCATTTCTTCCCAGGCTGCTTGATCTCCATTCATTGAGCTGCTCCATCTCCATTAAGCTGCTTGATCTATATTCCTGATGGTGGGTTATAAATTCTCATAAGTGAACTAACCCCCTGCCAGTTCCTTTGTTGTCGACAAGTGGTTAAATCCATTTATCCCCTTTAATTGTTTTTTGACTGGTGACTGTAGGAGATAGATATTCATATACAGTGGTGATCATAAAGTAATGTAGTTTCTACTTGGCCACATGTGTGTTCCATCATCCATGTTAGGAGGAAGTGTCCATGCTGCATCCATGTCCATCAAGACACTCAATAATGTCACTTTGAGTACCTGCCTCAATTTAATTTCCTTGTCATACTCAGGAATGCAGGAAATACTAATTTAAATCCTACAATTTGTTCTGTGTCTTATAGTCACAGGCAGGGCCGCCATCAGGGGGGGACTGCCGGGACTGGAGTCCCGGGCCCGGACACAGACAGAACGGGAGGGGGCCCGTGCCAGCTCCTACCCTATTCTATCGCCAATGTATAGCCCGCACTACCCCCTGGAGTTAAAATGGGGTGGGGTGCTGCTACAGCCTGCCGGCCTGCACTACTCGTGTGCGCGCACCTGCTCCAACCAGAGAGCCCGCTGCCCTCCTCCGATGGACCGATATAATTCCCTTCAAGTTCACGCTGATTGCAATGGGGGCGGAGCCAATGTGACAAGCCCCGCCCCCGCACGGACGCAAATCGCGGCGTCACGCTGGGGGGCGGAGCCTAACGATGTAAGGTGCCCGCCCCCCATTACCAAGCTGCTGTTGCTTCAAAGTGTAAGTTAGAAGTATGTATGTGTTTTAGCATGTGTATGTATGTGTCTGTATGCTTTAGTGTGTATGTGCTAGTGTGTATATATTTATGTGTCTGTTTGTGTTAGTGTGAATATGCTAGTGTGTATATATGTGTTTGTATGTGCTAGTGTGTATATATGTGTCTGTATGTGCTAGTGTGTATGTATGTGTTGGTGTGTATGTGCTAGTGTGTATATATGTGTGTGTATGTGCTAGTGTGTATATATGTGTATGTATGTTAGTGTGTATATATGTGTATGTACTGTATGTGTTGGTGTGTATGTGCTAGTGTGTATATATGTGTATGCATGTTGCTATATACTGTATATATTATATATATATGTGTGTATATATATATATATATACATATATATATATATATATATTAGGGGTGAGCGGGTTCGGATTTCTGAAATCCGAACCCCCCCGATCCGAGTCCGATCCGAGTCAGGCTCGACTTTTCCCGCCTGTGCATCAACAAAGTAGTGCCAAGCGTGCGCCTGTGTCATAAGTAAAGGGCCGGCTGGCTTGACCGTTAAAGGGTGCTGTAACCCCCGAAAGTACACTCCAGTCCAAACCAAAAAAAAATTATTTTCTGTGTTTGTGAATTGTGTGCGCAGTAGCCGCACGTGCATCAACAAAGTAGTGCCAACCGTGCGCCTGTGTCATAAGTAAAGGGACGGCTGGCTTGACCGTTAAGGGTGCTGTAACCCCCGAAAGTACACTCCAGTCCAAACCAAAAAAAAATTATTTTCTGTGTTTGGGAATTGTGTGCGCAGTAGCCGCACGTGCATCAACAAAGTAGTGCCAAGCGTGCGCCTGTGTCATAAGTAAAGGGCCGGCTGGCTTGACCGTTAAAGGGTGCTGTAACCCCCGAAAGTACACTCCAGTCCAAACCAAAAAAAAATTATTTTCTGTGTTTGTGAATTGTGTGCGCAGTAGCCGCACGTGCATCAACAAAGTAGTGCCAAGCGTGCGCCTGTGTCATAAGTAAAGGGACGGCTGGCTTGACCGTTAAGGGTGCTGTAACCCCCGAAAGTACACTCCAGTCCAAACCAAAAAAAAATTTATTTTCTGTGTTTGGGAATTGTGTGCGCAGTAGCCGCACGTGCATCAACAAAGTAGTGCCAAGCGTGCACCTGTGTCATAAGTAAAGGGCCGGCTGGCTTGACCGTTAAAGGGTGCTGTAACCCCCAAAGTACACTCCAGTCCAAACCAAAAAAAAATTATTTTCTGTGTTTGTGACTTGTGTGCACTGTGGCTGCACGTGCATCAACAAAGGAGCAGCGCCAAGCGTGCGCCTGTGTCCCATAAGTAAAGAGCCGGCTGGCTCATTTCTTAAAGGGTGGTGTAACCCACAAAGTGCACTACTCTCCAGCAAAAATAAAAAAATATTTTCTGTGTTTGTGTGCGCTTTAGCCGCACGTATATATCAATATAACATAAATGGAAGACCAAACTTTCTCCGATAAAAATAAAATAGGGAAAGATCAAGAACCACTTCCTCCTAGTGCTGTTGCTGCTGCTGGGAGTTGTTCATCATCCCAGAGAGGAAGTAGGAACATCACTACTTTTACTAAACAATTGACCCCCCAACAGTCCCTAGCGATGAGGATGAAGTACGACAGCAGTCATCCTGAAGCAAAACGTATAACTGAGGCCTTGACTGCTATGTTGGTGTTAGACGTGCGTCCGGTATCCGCCATTAGTGCAGTGGGATTTAGACAATTGATGGAGGTAGTGTGTCCTCGGTTCCAAATCCCGTCTAGATTCCACCAGCATCCTCAAAGCAGCAGCGACAAGCGTGCGTCTGTCTGTTAAAGGGTGGTGACACCCTCAAAGTGTGCTACACAAACAATTAAAATTGTTCTTTTTTTTTCTGTCTTTGTGAAATGTGTGGGCTGTAGCCGCACCTGCATCCTTAAAGCAGCAGCGACAAGCGTGCGTCTGTCTGTTAAAGGGTGTTGTAACTCTCAAAGTGCTCCAAAAAATAATTTTTTTTTTTTAATGTGTTTGTGACTTGTGTGCGATGTAGCCGCACTTGCATCCTCAAAGCAGCAGCGACAAGCGTGCGTCTGTCTGTTAAAGGGTGGTGACACCCTCAAAGTGTGCTACACAAACAATAAAAATATTCTTCTTCTTTTTTCTGTCTTTGTGAATTGTGTGGGCTGTAGCCGCACCTGCATCCTTAAAGCAGCAGCGACAAGCGTGCGTCTGTCTGTTAAAGGGTGGTGACACCCTCAAAGTGTGCTACACAAACAATTAAAATATTGTTCTTTTTTTTTTGGTCTTTGTGAAATGTGTGGGCTGTAGCCGCACCTGCATCCTTAAAGCAGCAGCGACAAGCGTGCGTCTGTCTGTTAAAGGGTGTTGTAACTCTCAAAGTGCTCCAAAAAATAAAAAACTATTTTTTTAATGTGTTTGTGACTTGTGTGCGATGTAGCCGCACTTGCATCCTCAAAGCAGCAGCGACAAGCGTGCGTCTGTCTGTTAAAGGGTGGTGACACCCTCAAAGTGTGCTACACAAACAATAAAAATATTCTTCTTTTTTCTGTCTTTGTGAATTGTGTGGGCTGTAGCCGCACCTGCATCCTTAAAGCAGCAGCGACAAGCGTGCGTCTGTCTGTTAAAGGGTGGTGACACCCTCAAAGTGTGCTACACAAACAATTAAAATATTGTTCTTTTTTTTTCGGTCTTTGTGAAATGTGTGGGCTGTAGCCGCACCTGCATCCTTAAAGCAGCAGCGACAAGCGTGCGTCTGTCTGTTAAAGGGTGGTGACACCCTCAAAGTGTACTACACAAACAATTAAAATATTGTTCTTTTTTTTTTGGTCTTTGTGAATTGTGTGGGCTGTAGCCGCACTTGCATCCTCAAAGCAGCAGCGACAAGCGTGCATCTGTCTGTTAAAGGGTGGTGTAACCCTCAAAGTGTGCTACACAAACAATTAAAATATTGTTCTTTTTTTTTTGGTCTTTGTGAAATGTGTGGGCTGTAGCCGCACCTGCATCCTTAAAGCAGCAGCGACAAGCGTGCGTCTGTCTGTTAAAGGGTGTTGTAACTCTCAAAGTGCTCCAAAAAATAAAAAACTATTTTTTTAATGTGTTTGTGACTTGTGTGCGATGTAGCCGCACTTGCATCCTCAAAGCAGCAGCGACAAGCGTGCGTCTGTCTGTTAAAGGGTGGTGACACCCTCAAAGTGTGCTACACAAACAATAAAAATATTCTTCTTTTTTCTGTCTTTGTGAATTGTGTGGGCTGTAGCCGCACCTGCATCCTTAAAGCAGCAGCGACAAGCGTGCGTCTGTCTGTTAAAGGGTGGCGACACCCTCAAAGTGTGCTACACAAACAATTAAAATATTGTTCTTTTTTTTTCGGTCTTTGTGAAATGTGTGGGCTGTAGCCGCACCTGCATCCTTAAAGCAGCAGCGACAAGCGTGCGTCTGTCTGTTAAAGGGTGGTGACACCCTCAAAGTGTACTACACAAACAATTAAAATATTGTTCTTTTTTTTTCGGTCTTTGTGAATTGTGTGGGCTGTAGCCGCACTTGCATCCTCAAAGCAGCAGCGACAAGCGTGCGTCTGTCTGTTAAAGGATTACATCGGTGACAGCATCCAAGTAGGCATGTCAGACAGTCCGTACCTGTACTAGCAGGAAAAAGAAGCAATTTGGAGGCCCCTGTACAAACTGGCTCTATTTTACCTGAGTTGCCCCCCCTCCAGTGTGTACTCCGAAAGAGTGTTTAGTGCAGCCGGGAACCTTGTCAGCGAAAGGCGTAGGAGGTTGCTTCCACAAAATGTGGAGAAGATGATGTTCATAAAATGAATTATCAACTCTTCCAGGGAGACCAGCCTCCAGAACGTACAGAGGGACCTGTGGTTCCAGCAGGGACAAATTAATACTCTGTGAGGATGAGGATGTACACACTGAAGAGGGTGAGGAATCGGTGGATGAGGAGGATGAGAATGACATCTTGCCTCCGTAGAGCCAGTTTGTGCAGGGACAGATTTATTGCCAGCTTGTTTTGTGGGGCCCAAACGAACCAATCATTTCAGCCACAGTTGTGTGGCAGACCCTGGCGCTGAAATGATTGGTTTGTTAAAGTGTGCATGTCCTGTTTATACAACATAAGGGTGGGTGGGAGGGCCCAAGGACAATTCCATCTTGCACCTCTTTTTTTTCTTTGCATTATGTACAGTTTGGGGCCTAGTTTTTCAAACTGCCATCCTGTCTGCCACTGCAGTTTCACGCCTAGATGGGTCACGTGTTTGTGCCGCCCACTCGTGTCGCTTAGCATAGTCATCCAGCTACCTCGGTGCAACCTTTTGGACATAAAAACACTATTGTGAGGTGTGAGGTGTTCAGAATAGACTGGAAATGAGTGGAAATTAAGGTTATTGAGGTTAATAATAGCATAGGAGCAGAAAAACCTACAAATTCTGTGATTTTAGCTGTTTTTATGCTTTTTTTCAAAAAAATACAGATCCAAAACACAAAACCCAGAACCCAAAACACGGAAGGGTGGTTTTGGCAAAACCAATCCAGATCCAAAACACGAAGAAAGATCCAGATCCAAAACCAAAACACAAAACACGAAAAGTGGCCGGTGCACACCCCTAATATATATATATACCAGACCTAAGAGGCGGCACTCGGAGACAGTGCAAATGTGATAAAGAAGCAATGTGGTTTATTGCATAGTCATCGTCATCATAAACCACATAGCTTCTTTAACACATTTGCACTGTCTCCGAGTGCCGCCTCGTATGTCTGGTACACAGTGGGGACGCAGTTCTCCTTCAAGGAGGGCATCGGAGCAAGTATTACTGCATTTACTGCATTTGTTTCTTTGTGAGTGCTGGATCAGTGGTGTTTGTGTGTGTATACATATATATATATATATATATATATATATATACATACACACAGTATATTAGAACCCCCCCCCTCAGAAAATCCTTTGTTTGCCCCTGCTCTTGTTTAATATTTTTTTCTACTTTGCGGTTGGAGCGTGTGACTTCATGACGCCACGCTGCTGGAAGGGAGAGGTCAGAGGAGCCGCGACAGCCAGACCTGAATGAGAAGAAGCCAGAAGAAAGGAGCATTCTTCAAGGCGATAAGGTAAGTCATGTTTAATGAGACTTATAGTGCATACACACGGGACGATTCGCTCCATGAATGAAATCGTCCCGTGTGTCCCTGGCAGATGTGTGCTCAGTGTCATTAACGACACTGAGCACAAACACTGAACGAAATCAAGAACGATTTAGTTCAGTGCCGGGCTCCCTCCCTCATCCCCGAACATGTTCAACCTTACAATATTGTCATATATATATATTTCACACCAGACATCTGTTTATTTTCCATAAGCAATTCCTCTGGTCTTGTTCAGCAGTGTCAGATTTAATAGCAGAAAGTACAGTAGATGAAATTGAATACAAATGAAATCACTTTCCTAACCTACAGTTCTAAAAGTTAATTAGGCCCGTTTAGAATTAGACACATGTTTGAAAGAAATGTAAGCAGTTAAAGACGTGTACATGAAAAAGCTAATTTCTGTGCATATGTTCAGTCAGATGCATGTCAAATTACTGTAAATAACTATAATATGAGCCAGGCAGAGCCGTAACTATTGGTGTGTGACCGAGGGGGCAGCAATATTGCGGTCTCGGTGGCACCTGCATTTGTTACCCTGTAGTCTGGAGAGCACGCGTATGCGTCTTTGGGCATGCCTGACTCTCAGCTTCTTGCTCCTGGCCCACTCTGCTGTAATGTCCCCACTCTGCTGTAATGTCCCCACTCTGCTGTAATGTCTCCACTCTGCTGTAATGTCATGCAGTGAAATGTGCTCTGGGAGAGGGGAGGTGTAGCCGGCTCAGGGCACAGAAGTGCCCTACTACAGCCCTAGTCAGTAGTAACTGATGTATACTTATACACATACAAATTTAATTTAAATACAAACATCCAGGGGCTGGCTGGCAACTTTTAGCCTGGGGGGCAAGTACAGAGCACTGGCCCATAGGTGACGGCCCATCCTTAAATGGTGTCCCCAGCTCCAGCAGCCCCCATTTGTTTATCCATCCTCAGCAGACCCCTTGTGTCCCCAGACAATCCAAACAGCCCCCTTCTGTGTCCCCAGCCCCAGCAGACCCCCTTCTGTGTCCCCAGCAGCACCCTTCTAAGTCCGCAGCCAGCCCCAGCAGACCCCCTTCTGTGTCCCCAGCAGCCCCCCTTCTATGTGCCCAACCAGCCCCAGGCGCAATCCTTCTATGTGCCCAGCCAGTCCACCTTCAGTTTCCCCAGCCAGCCCCAGCTGCCCCCCTTCAATATCCCCACTGCCAGCCAGCGCCAGTCTTTTATGTCCTCACTCCCCAGCCAGCCCCAGCCTTCTATGTCCCCCACTCCCCTGCCAGCCCCAGCCTTTTATGCCTTCACTCCCCAGCCGGCCCCCTTCTATTTCCCCCACTCCCCAGCCAGCCCCAGCCTTCTATGTCCCCCACTCCCCAGCCAGCACCAGCCCCCGGCCTTTTCTGTTCCCACTCCCCAGCCAGGATCCTTCGAATGTCCCCACTCCCCAGCCAGCCCTCTCCTCCTCTTACCTTGTTCCGCACGCGGCTCCTCTGCTCTGTCCTGTCTCTAGAGCGGCTGTCCTGTGTCTAGAGCGGCGCGGTGTGACGTCAGGGCGTCACGCACGCCAGTGCTTTTACAAAAAAAAAAACTTTATTGCACAGTAGCTGCACGGCCAGGACGTGGGCATGTCGGCAGCTGTGACTGCCGCTCCGCCCACACCACGCGCCCTGTCTGGAAGCCTTGAATGCTTCCATTCTCTCCCCCCCCCCACAGAGAGCAGTCTTCAGGTGCGATACGGCCGCCTATGTGCGGCAGTATCACAGTCTTGATTTACTACATTTTTGTGGAGGAGGCGGCCCAGGACGCTAGGTGACGGTGCGGCCCGGGGGGCACATGGCACCCTGCCCCCCGGCCCAGCCCGCCTCTGCAAACATCTGTTGTTATCCTTTTAAAAATCCAATGGGAGTCTTCTTTCCTGCATTAGTCTGAATGGAAATTACAAATAGGTAATGCAAATAGATGGCTACGGCTTTAATTAATATAGTAGTCACCCAATCAGTTGATAGTGCTGCTGGAATCATCATAGCACCCTAACAAGTGTATGTGCATCTGCATCCAGCTCTACCTTACTCTCAATTACATGATGATGCCACGCAATTACATTACTGTACTAAGTGTCACCCGTCCCATCCCTCTCTTGTATTAGGTCTATAAGTGTAAGGAGTATTAAGTGTGGCAAAATCCGCATGTGTACGTACACTTATTAGGTGTGCAGTAATTCATTTAAAAAAATAAATAAAACAGACATACTGTACATCTCCAACTCTATATCAGTCCCACTGTATGGCAACTCTCAATTGCTGCATACATTTATTTACGGCACATATAGGTAAACTATGGCTCTCAGCTACTATAGGACTAAAGATCCCAGCATTTCTTGGCATAGTAATTGCAAAACAGCTGGTGTGTCATCCTGAGTGTGTCATGTGTATTCTGAACCTGGGTACGCGCCCAGGGGCGCTGAAAGCTGCACAGTGCCCGGGGGAAGGGGGCATGGCCTAATCACGATATGCATGGCCATGCCCCCTTTGGATTAAAAGATGATTTTTGCAGCTATGCAGCACTGCACGCTGGAGAGAAGGGCGCTGTGAGCCCTTCAGCCCGGTGCAAAGCCAGGGGGGGAGCGCAATCAGTGTGATCACTCCCCCCTGACAGGTGCCAGGCTTGGGTAATTAGTACCCGCTCTCCCCCCTCTCGGCGCCCCTGTACGCTCTCCCCACTCCCCACCCCACCAATGGCTTTCTTTGCTAGAATGGAGAGGGGATCAATAAACAGAGGGGTACAGAGCGCCGGGAAAAGCAAGTATTGGCTGAGGTGACCCGGCATATGCTGGGTCCATTTTACTAGTACCCTTTATTTTTCTGAACATAATTTATACAACATACATTTATTCTTATTTTATAAGCTAGGAGAGGTCTAGGTTTGCTGGGATGTGGGAAAAATATGCTAAAAAGCTGTATCCTCCTGTATCCCTTAAATGAATCACAAGTAAGGGGCATTGGAGCTGTCTTTATTATATGTGATTGGGTAAAGTGCACATATTACTAATGTGATTCTTTGTCAAAAAAGTACAACTGAAAGATTCAAAATGTGTCCCACTAAATGTGTAGCCCAAGACCGGAACTCAACCAATTCTAATATATTTACAGAGTGGAAAAGGCCCTGTGACTTCTCTAAAGACAAAATGAACCCTCCTAAAATGTGCCCTCAGCATCCCTTTATCTCATTTCAATAAACGTGCAAAGCTGGGTAAAGGATCTTGCTCTGTCCAGCTACTCACAGCAGACACCAAACTGCCATCTTGCTTAAACCAACCTACAGTATGTACCCCCAAGTCTTCTACAGATTGCAGAAGTGGACTAATGGAGTATTTAGCCATAGCAACCAATCATGAAGCTTCCATGTAGCATGACCATGCCTCCTTTTGATGCAGTTAGAGACATCTACTAATAAAAGGTATAGTTTTGCAGGTGGCCCTTAGAATGGGTTGGGTACGGGATGCCGGCACTCGGGATCCTGGCAGTGAAAATCCCAACGCGGGCATCCCGACAGGATTAGGATACTGACACCTGTCAGTCGGTATCCTAACCCTCCCCCTATCCCTACCCTAACCCTAACCCTGCGATTTATATACAGTCCCAGCTGGCAACAGACCAATAAGTGACATTTAGAAGACAAATACTTCTCACTTCCATGACAACTTTAAAATAAGTGTCAGTGAGGACCAGGATACTTGAGGGAAGGAATTTGCAGTGTACAGTGTACAGTATTTTAAGACGGGTTAAAATTAGAAAAGATATTATGAGCACATTCTGTTCCTAAAGAGTGGGGTGTTCTGTGGGTAAGAATGAGAATACTGTGCACCTGCCTAGTGATTCTGGTGGTATAGTGACACAGGATCTCTTATGTCCTATGTGAGGGGGGAGGGGGAGGAGAGGGAAAGGAAATAATTGCTTAAAAAAAAACAGAAATAAAATCCCTATGCTGTTTCCACACTTCATAAGTGCTCAAAGCCTGTAGCAAAGAAATGAAGGGGCTGACTCAGAGTTGCCCGCAGTGGCGCCCGTGTGTGGGTCTTTTCCTGATTGTGCATCTGCGACTTTGGCAGATGCCGCTACAAGCTCTTCCTTGGTGAATGTGTAAAGACTGAGATGTCCACTTTGAGCATCTTTAGGTGCTCAAATACCGCTTGGTGCATCATAAGACACAACCATCGTTTGCACCATCAAAACTCGCATCTGCCCCCATGCTAGGTGCAGATTGTCCATCAGAGTATGGCCATAATGCCTGAGTGTGCAACTATCTCAACAACACGCCAGCAACATGCCCATAAGCCGGTCCATCTCCGTGCATCCGCTTAGCCACATCCCTGTCACCGCCCATCTACACAGAGGGTGATTACCTTTGGTGATGGTTACATTATATACCATTTTAATGCACTAGGAGGCGCCCTTTCTCCACCTTTTTGTTTTACGCTGTTTGGGCAGCAGTGCATGGGAGTAGGAGCAGCCACCCTATATACCTGGGGAGTGCGTCATTTGATGAACAGATACTGAGACTGCATTGGGTTTACATTGATTTTATAGGACAGCGCCGTGTACTACTCCTTTCTCACATATATATATATATATATATGTTCTAAGGCATAAAGAATAGGGATGGTGTGCCCTGTTCCCCGCTCAGTGGTAGGGCAATAGGGCTACCCCATTAACTCCAGCATTATTTTTTTTTTAAGTAAAGCAGTGCAATAAGCAGCTCTACTGTATCTTACCACTAGCTGCTTGTGAACATATTTTCACATATTTTTGTAAAAAATAAGTGTCAGGGCCATTTATCAAGTTCCGAAAAAGCATTTTTTTCGGAACTTGATGGTGTTACTGAATGCCATCCTGAGATAATCTTTTTAGGCTGCTGTTTACACTGCAGCCTGTGAATAGATTTACATGCCAGCCATTACTGCACCGCAGACATGTGGCCACACTGCTTCTGCTGGAATCGCCGCCAGCAGAAGACATGGAGACACAGGGGCATCTTAAAAGAGGAGGGGCCTCTCCTCTCTCCCCGGTGGCCGGCAGCTGACTTAGTAGACTCCGGGCACTAGAGTGTGCCCGGAGTCTACTGCGCATGTGCAGAATGTCAGAAAAATGGCCGCGGCAGCCATTTTCCGGCGTTCTGTGCATGCGCAGTAAACTCTGGGCACACTCTAGTGCCCGAAGTCTGCTGCGCATGCGCAGAACACTGGAAAAATGGCTGCGGCGGCTGTTTTCCGGTGTTCTGAGCAGCGCTGACACCCGATGTGGGACCACGGACAGGTAAGTCTAAAATAATATGGGTGCAGTGTGTGCGGTGCAGGGCCCCCCTGGACCCCATTATAGATATGCCACTGCGGAGACAGGTAAGAATTAGCCTGGGGAGAAGATGCATCAGTGGGGGTGGTCAGGAGTATCAAGGGGGGGTCCCGGAGCGGACCCCTGCACGCGTGGGGGTGGACACTGGTGGGGGAGGAGGAGGGGGCTGGGTCAGACACTCTCTGGGAGAGGGAGGGGTGGTCAGGCACTGCAGAGACACAGATAGGAGGTCAGGGCAGTGGGGGCAGTGAGGGGGAGACACGGGGAGAAGAGGCAGCCAGTGAGAGGGGAGACGCGGAGAGCAAGTGCCTTTGGGTGCAGGGAGAGCTGAGAAACCGGGGACATGCTGCGGGTAGGGGAGCTCATAGAGAGGAGACACGAGGGGAGAGTAGGGAGGCAGAGACTGCGGGCTGGGAGAGGGGAGACACAGGGCAGAGGCAGCCAGCTGGGAGCTGAGACAGCACACATGAAGGGGAAAAGTATAACTTTTCCGAAAAACTGACTCCGCAAAAAGAGCAGCTTTTCAGAAGTGATACTTTTGTTAGGGAAGCATGATGAATGCATCCAGAACATTTTAGGAATCAGTATGAGTTACCGGCGGACCTAAGTCCGGCGGGTTCAAATCCCGACCCGGGAGACCGGCACTAGAAGATCCCGACAGGGTAAGTATTTCTACTATCCCTAACCCTCTCCCCCCCTAACCCTAACCCTCTTTAGGAGTGCCTAACCCTACCTTCCCCCCTAGTGCCTAAACCTAACCCCCCCTCCCCCCTCCCTGCACCCTAAACCTAACCCTCCCGGGGGGTGTCTAACCCTAACCTCCCCCCGGTGGTGCCTAACCCTAACCCCCCTTCCACTAGCCTGACCCTAACACATCCTGGGGGGGCGCCTAACCCTCCCCCCCCGCGGCTCTCCGCACCCGCCGCCTGGCTTACCTTCGTTCGGTATGCCGACGTAGGGATAATGATAGGCGACGGGATTTCGACGGCTATCATTAGTCCCTTGTCAAGATATGACAGTCGGGAAGCCGGCGATCGGCATTTCGACCGTCGGCTTCCTAACTACATCCACATTTTTTAAACTTGCAGCGAGTTTAAAACATAATTATCACTAGTGATAATAATTATGTAATGAAGAATAAGCCCCTATATCTTCTTAATGCTAAAATAGCAAAGGACTAATGCAAATCTCTAGTTTGGACTGTGTCTGTTTAATGCTAAGCTTGCAGATTACTTAATGCTGACCCTTATTGTCACACTAATGTTGGACTTTGCTTTAAGGCTAAGGGCAATATTCAATTAGAAGCGAAAAGTCATCAGAGGTTCTGCTGGCGAAAAGTTATCGCGCACGTCCCCGTGTATCCCCGTATTCAATTGCAAATGTGCGAAAACGTGACCCGGCGAAACTGAAATTGGCGAAAACTTCAGTCAGTTTTTGGGGAAATCAAGCTGACAACCCCCTAAAGATGCTCTGACATGGGAATTCACTATGGGTACCCCCGAATAGCCCTGCTAAAGGTATTTGGGGTTTTTAAATGGTCTCAATAGGCATGCACGATAACGCATTGCATTGCGTTATTGTGCTGGCAAAAAGACACTGCAATTGAATACGGGGATAAGTTGACATCATCGGCGAAAAAATATAGCCGAAACTGACTTTTCGCTTCTAATTAAATACGGCCCTAAATCGCAGAGAACTGTATGCAACTATGTGTATTTACTCTTATACTGGACTTTTCTTATCACTAAAAGCCGCTGAGCTGTTTATATTTTCTCTTATGCTGGTCTTTGCTTAAGGCTAAAAGCCGCTAAACTGAGTACACTTCCTAATGTACTGTGTTTACTTGTGTAATTTGCAGAGAAGTTTATGCCAAAAAGTTCACTTTAAATGCTTTTACTGTTATGGGTCAGCTTTTTCAGTTAAAATAAAATAGTGTTGTAACCTTTTGATATTGTGTGATTATTGTGTTCGTTTAGAGCAGTGGTTCTCAAACTCGGCCCTCAGGACCCCACACAGTTCACGATTTCCAGGTTACCCAGCAGGTGCACAGGTGTATTCATTACTCACTGACAGATTTTAAAAGATCCACAGGTGGATCTAATTATTTCACTTGTTATTCTGTGAGGAGACGTGGAAAACATGCCCTTTTTGGGGTCAGGAAGACCGAGTTTGAGAACCTGCAGTTTTGAAGAAACTAAACAAACCGGCCTGCCTCTCTGATAACCTCTCAAGCCTGGGTATTACCCTTGGCCTGCAATGAAAAATTGCCTGAAAACATAAACTGGAGGTGATTTTTATAGGTTTTTGGGTGCTATTTTCAGAAAACATACTAAAAAAAATTCAGTCGCGTAACATTTTTTCGCAAACTCAAATTTATGTTTTCAGTATTTCCAGAATTACTGTATTAAGCTTTAAAACAAAAAAAACATTATACTGCTTTGAAAACATTTTTTATACTATTATATAATCAAGTTTTGAAGGAGCATTCAAGAGGGGTAATAATGGGAGGGGTGGGGTTGGCTACTCAGTGATTATAATAGGTGCCATGAATCATCATGAAGATAGGGCAACATTACAATCTGGAAGCAAATATGTAGTACGGCAAAGTTTTTTTGACCCAGAGAAAGTCCTCCTGCCTCCACTTCATATCAAGCTTTGGATTGATGAAACAAGTCGTTTTAATTCCTGCTCAACAAGTTTTCAGGACTGTCAGCAGGAAAAGTGAAAGAAGGTGTTTTCGTCAGTCCAGATATTTGGAAAGTTATGAAAGATTAAGGACCAAAAGTAATATGGTCTATGTTTTTGTGCGAGTTCAATCTCTGGCACAATTGGAAGGTCCGAGCTTGTCCCACAACTTGGCAAATGTAATAGCCTCAAAAGGAAAAATGACTAGTGCACAACTCCAACATTGCTAATTACATATAATACATTTTGCAATGAAATTTTGCAATAAATAGAGGTTTTAGCATAATCATGGCAAAGGTTATGGGCCTAACCACCACATCAAGGTAACCTTTTAGGGTAGGTCCCTAACATCCTGGGGTTAAAGTCCAGAGTGCAGGACACCCTCAAACCAGCCCATCTGAGCCACCCCAGGGCAGCACTCTAGTGAGAAAGGTGAAGTGTAAAAGAGTGTTGGATAGATAGGAGCTACTGCATATGTTAGAAGTGAGGAGAAAATAGAGGTGTAAAAATGTTACATATATAATAAACAAACAATAAAGGTGCTAAAAAGTTATAATGCGATGCCCTGAAGCAGCCCAACCAAAACAATCCAGGGGACCCACGCCCCAAAAATCAACTAAACATAGTCCTATACATTTATATAGCTGCACTATATAAATGTATAGGACATACCGAAATTGTGCCTTCTTCAAAAGTGCAGTGCTGAGCTGCCTCAGGGCATCACTTTACAACACATTTTTCCTTTTTTGCACCTTTTTTGTTTGTTTATTATATATGTAACAAATGTTATATATATATATATATATATATATATATATAAATATATATAATATATTTATATAACATTTGGTAGCCTATTCCTCATATGAACGGACAGGAAAGGAAAGGCTATCTTATTGTCAGTATACATCTAAACAGATTGGAGACTTCACTCATAGGGTTCTATTTACTACAATCCGGTTCTAAATGCTACATGTGCTTTATATATATATATATATATATATATATGTCCAAGGTGTAAATGTAGCATAATTTATTCAACGTTTCAAGGCCCTCCCGGCCCCGTCGTCAGGAATACAAACACAAATATACACAAACAGGACACTTACCTAAATACCCCACCCGATCAGAGAGAGAGTGACGTGCTTCTCCACAGTCGCGTTCACGTGTCCGGAGGGCGCGGGTCGCCCGGTGATGACATCACCCGACTCACCTCGGGCGGTTGTCTAGGCAACCTAAGATGCTACTGCGGCTGGGCGCTGACATTAGTTACGGCAGCACCCAGAGCCGCGATCGCGTGACCAGAGGACACGGGTGCTCCTGGGGGTGACATATCCCGGCTCACCTCCGGAGGTTGAAGTGCCAACCTAAAACGTTCCTGCGGCTGTGGAGAGTCTATGAAAAAGAAAAGTAGAAAAAGTGAAATAGAGAGACACCCAAAGGCCTCTTATATGATCACCATAAATACATGAACCCACAAATCCTCAGTCTGTTACAAAAAAAGACTGACTAAGAGTGGAAAATTAAAATAAAAATAATGAAATAATAAAGATATGTTTAACTTACATATAATACCTAACAGTGAAGCAAATAGAAAGCTAGTACAAACAAAAAGAGTGACCAAAAGCAAATACTGACGCAACAATCACCCTCTAAACCGATAATGTATGACAGCGTTTTTCAACCGCTGTGCCGCGGCACACGAGCGGTTGTTTAGTGTGCCGCGCGGTCAGATCCACCGGTCAGATCTGCCGTACTGCGGTCCGGGCAGCGCTGAGCTCCTCTGGGAGTCTCAGGCCTCCCCGGGCCATCACCTATGCAGACGCGGCGGCGTGACATCACAGGTCACGCATGCCGCGTCTCTAGTCAGTCAGCCCGCCCGCCCGCCTGCCTGCTCCGCGGCCCCTAGAGAAGCCCTGCATGAAGGCCAACAGCACCCCCAGTCAACCAGCTTGCCTCCACAGCAAGCCCCGCGACCGCTAGCCAGCCTGCCTGTCTCACCAGCCAGCCAGCCCTGCGGCCACCAGATCCACCAACACCGTCAGCCCGCCTGCCTGACCAGCCAGCAAGCCCTCGGCTACCAGCACAGCCAGCCCCACGCCCAACAGCACCCCCAACCAGCCATCGGCCACCAGCCAGCGAGCCAGCCTGCCTGCACGCTGCACTCTGCTGACGAGTGACAGGTAGGGGCAGTAAACAATTTAAATTTATATTTTATGTGTAGCAATGTGGGTTTTTCTTTTCTTTGGGAGCCAGCGATATCTTTTTTTTTTTTTTTTTACTGTGGGGGTCAGCCAATGTTATTTTTTTTTCTGTGGGGGCCATTGTATGTGAGTTTTATTCCTATGAGGGCCATTGTATGTGAGTTTTATTCCTATGGGGGCCAATGTATGTGAGTTTTATTCCTATGGGGGCCAATGTATGTGAGTTTTATTCCTATGGGGGCCAATGTATGTGAGTTTTATTCATATGGGGGCCAATGTATGTGTGTTTTATTCCTATGGGGGACAATGTATATGTGTTTATTTCTCTGGGGCCAATGTATGTGCGTTTTATTCCTATGGGGGCCAATGTATGTGTGTTTTATTCCTATGGGGGCCAATGTATGTGTATTTTATTCCTATGAGGGCCAATGTATGTGTGTTTTATTCCTATGGGGCCCATTGTATGTGTGTTTTATTCCTATGGGGGCCAATGTATGTGTGTTTTATTCCTATGGGGGCCAATGTATGTATGTTTTATTCCTATGGGGGCCAATGTATGTGTGTTTTATTTCTATGGGGGCCAATGTATGTGTGTTTTATTTCTATGGGGCCAATGTATGTGCGTTTTATTCCTGTGCAGGCCAATGTGTGTGTTTTTTTTATGTGGGAGCCAATATGTATGTTTTCCAGAGGTTATGCACACCGCATCGCCGGATGGTGTGCCTTGGCAATTTCAATATCTTGCGTAGTGTGCCTCGAGTTGAAAAAGGTTGAAAATCACTAATGTATGATATCTAGAGTAAAGTGTTATAGTAATAAGTATACAAAGTGGAAGAGACACGTATTTAAAGGGCATAAAATAAGGCATAGACAAAGTTTAAAGATTAGATGAAGGAATTCCAGGCGATCCGTTCATTTAGACCGCCAGGCTGTGTTGTGTTCATCCGTAGTATCCATCTCACCTCCAATCTCGTAAGGGCACCAACACGATCACCACCCCTCGATAATTCAGGAACGTGGTCGATAATTTTATAACGCAGGATAGATAATTGGTGTCCCGTAGTTTTAAAATGCTTTGCCACTGGCTGATCCACATCTCTGCCATTTAGCGCCAGTCGTATGGCAGATCGGTGTAGAGCCATACGCTCTTTAAAAGTTCTAGAGGTCATACCGATGTAGCATAAAGCACAAGGGCAAGTAATTAAATATATTACAAACTTAGAAGTACACGTCAATACGTGTCTGATTTTAAAAGTTTTGCCCGTATGTGGGTGCTGAAAGGTGTTTCCAATTTGTAAATAACTGCAAGTAACGCAAGATGAACATTTGTAACACCCTGGTTTCTTGTATGATGTGTTTTCAATGTCCGGATGGTGCCCAGTAATGTCCGTATGGACTAGTAAATCCCTAAGATTTTTTCCACGTCTGTAGCACATCATTGGTTGCTTATTGCGTAGGCTTGTGAGGTCTTGGTCGCTGGCAACAATTGGCCACAATGCTCTAGCTGCCGTGGGAAGTACCCCACTCGCAGTAGAAAATGTGGTTACCCAGGGAAAACGATCCTGTTTTGTTTTTTTAGGTTTAGTTAGTAGTAGATTTTCCCTATTCAGAGTAAGCACCCGTTGCTTCGCTAATAGCAACTGGTTTAAGGGATAGCCCCGTGTTCGGAATTTATGTATCACATCATCCAAACTGGCTGGTAATTCATCCCAATTACTGGTAATGCGTAAAGTTCTTAAAATCTGGGAATATGGTAAACCCCTTTTAAGGGATGGTGGATGATGGCTACCTGCAGTGAGGAGTGTATTCCTGTCTGTGTCCTTGTGAAAAACTGAAGTAGAGATGTAGCCATTGGAGACTTTAATTTTCACATCCAGGAAGTCAATTTCTGTAGCGCTCAGCCTATACGTAAATTTTATAGAAGACGCCGAATTATTAATAACACTCATTAGAGTATCAAACAATTCTTTGCCGCCAGCCCACAGCATGAATATGTCATCTATATAACGTGTGTACAGTTTGATGTTTTGGCTAAACATAGCAGACTGAAGAAATAGCTCCCATTCTTGTTGGAACATGTAGATGTTCGCATATGATGGGGCCACATTAGACCCCATCGCACATCCAGACTGTTGAAGGTAGTACTCCCCGTCAAATAGAAAGTAATTGCGGGATAAAGTTAGAGCCAGCAGTTGTAAAAGTAACTCTTTGTCCAGTCCCAATGGTGAATTCAGAGAGTCCAGAAAATGTCGCATGGCCATCAGGCCTGCTGCATGAAGAATAGACGTATATAAGCTCTGGACATCTAATACACATAATAAAGTGTCCTGATCAATCTTTTGGACATTTCTTAATAAATTTAAGAACGTAGTTGTGTCTTTCAGACATGTAGGTTGTTGAATGACATGCGGCTGTATTAAAGAGTCCAGTAACGATGACACAGGTTGATACATAGATCCACGGGCTGAGATGATTGGGCGCCCTGGTGGGTGCCGTAAATTTTTATGGATCTTAGGGACAGTATAAATGATTGGAGTAATGGGATTAGTACATAGGATAGCATGAAACGTCTTGGAATTTATCAACTTGTCATCCAATGCCTTTTGTAAAATATTCTGTAATTCCTTATGAAATTCACATGTGGGATCCTTGGATAATTTAATGTACGTAGTCTTATCTGCCAGTTGTTGAATAAGCTCTTCCTTATATGGTTGTAGATCCTGTAATACAATACCACCGCCCTTGTCTGCCGGCCTTATAACGATTGAACGATCTTGACTTAAGGCCCGTAAGGCCTGCATTTCAGTTTTCATTAAATTAGTGTGACTAGATCTGGTGGCTTGTATGTATTTGTGAACCGAGTCGTTCATGAGTCTTGAGAATGTTTTGATCGAGGGGTTAGTAGAAGGAGGATCAAATTTAGACCTGGAACATGATGATAAAAAAGGTTCCAAAGGATCCAAATTGTTGACAGGTGTTTGATCTTGAAAGAATTCCTTAAGGTGCAGATTGCGACCCATGCAATGCAGGTCAACCAGCCAATCAAATTCATCATGAACGTGTGGGAATGAAGGATAGTCCTTTATTTAGTACCCGTTGTTCCACTTTGGACAGGGGTCTTGATGAAAGGTTAAAAATTAGTTTTTCTTCTTCAGTGTGTTTTTTGAAGATCCTCTCATTTTGACCACTTCTTCTGGTACTATTAAGTTTTTTGATCCTTTTGCTTGTGTGTGAACCCCTAAAGGGGCCCTCTGTGGTTGTGATGTTTCGTCGGAGTCTTCTATAGCGAAGTCGCTGTCGCTGCGTGAGGATAGTTGATCTCCTTTGGTGCGATCATATTTGGTTCGCCCTGATTGGCGGTTCTGAGGACGTCTTGGTCTCAGTGGGGCACTAGGGCCTGTTAACCAGCGGTATACCCGCTTGTCCTCGTAGTCCTGCTGCACAATTTGCAGTTTGTTCTTTTTAAATTTCAGTAGCTCTTTTTTATACACATCACATTGAGCATTCAACTTATTCCACCACGAGCTATGCGCTTGATCTGCTAAAGCAGTACCGTGAGATGTTGTAAAACTTTCAATTTTGTTCCTTACATGAACCAACTCTTTCCCCGCCTCCTCAATCACAAGTAGCATTAGATCTAAGCTACATTTGTTCAACACTGCCACCCATCTCCTACAAAACTCAGGGCTCATTCTACCTATGGTGGGGGTGTTGCGGACTCTGAAACCCCGATGAATTAATTTTTGACGATAGTAGTCGAAAGTGTAGTACCATGTAGTAGATAGTCTGTTTCACGCTTTCTGAGTTTTAACAGTTGGTGGTAAATATCTCGATCTGTATTACAGTCTCATCCTCTATAAGGTCAGCCGCAAAAAGGATACTATTAGCTTCCACGTCCGTGAAGCATAGTGTCTCTCCCACTGGCAAGTTAAGATTAATAAAATCCATGGAAGTAGAACATGATTGTTGAGATGAATCCATATTAGATAAATAGACTTGTGGTTGATCAGCTCTCACTTCTGCTGATTGCAGGTGGAAGTATACCAGTAAATATCAATACAAGACCGAATGGTGCCTTAACCCTATAGAAACCGGCAGGTCTCAAACAATATATTGAGCATGATTTGGCACTCAATATTCTTCTTATAGTAGAGTACCTGGGTGCTCGCACAAAAATGATACAAAAGTCCAAGGTGTACTGTCACTATACAAGACAGACCACAGCGCGTCAATCCAGGATTTAAATGTAGCAAAATTTATTCAACGTTTCAAGGCCCTCCCGGCCCCGTCATCAGGAATACAAACACAAATATACACAAACAGGACACTTACCTAAATACCCCACCCGCTCAGAGAGAGAGTGACGTGCTTCTCCACAGTCGCGTTCACGTGTCCGGAGGGCGTGGGTCGCCCGGTGATGACATCACCCGACTCACCTCGGGCGGTTGTCTAGGCAACCTAAGACGCTACTGCGGCTGGGCGCTGACATTAGTTACGGCAGCACCCAGAGCCGCGATCGCGTGACCAGAGGGCACGGGTGCTCCTGGGGGTGACATATCCCAGCTCACCTCCGGAGGTTGAAGTGCCAACCTAAAACGTTCCTGCGGCTGTGGAGAGTCTATGAAAAAGAAAAGTAGGAAAAGTGAAATAGAGAGACACCCAAAGGCCCCTTATATGATCACCATAAATACATGAACCCACAAATCCTCAGTCTGTTACAAAAAAAGACTGACTAAGAGTGGAAAATTAAAATAAAAATAGTGAAATAATAAAGATATGTTTAACTTACATATAATACCTAACAGTGAAGCAAATAGAAAGCTAGTACAAACAAAAAGAGTGACCAAAAGCAAATACTGACGCAACAATCACCCTCTAAACCGATAATGTATGATATCTAGAGTAAAGTGTTATAGTAATGCAAGTAAGTATGCAAAGTGGAAGAGACACGTATTTAAAGGGCAAAAAATAAGGCATAGACAAAGTTTAAAGATTAGATAAAGGAATTCCAGGCGATCCGTTCATTTAGACCGCCAGGCTGTGTTGTGTTCATCCATAGTATCCATCTCGCCTCCAATCTCATAAGGGCACCAACACGATCACCACCCCTCGATAATTCAGGAACGTGGTCGATAATTTAATAACGCAGGGTAGATAATTGGTGTCCCGCAGTTTTAAAATGCTTTGCCACCGGCTGATCCACATCTCTGCCATTTAGCGCCAGTCGTATGGCAGATCGGTGTAGAGCCATACGCTCTTTAAAAGTTCTAGAGGTCATACCGATGTAGCATAAAGCACAAGGGCAAGTAATTAAATATATTACAAACTTA
Organism: Taudactylus pleione; assembly: GCA_031769625.1. Taxonomy (NCBI): domain Eukaryota; kingdom Metazoa; phylum Chordata; class Amphibia; order Anura; family Myobatrachidae; genus Taudactylus; species Taudactylus pleione. Next base: position 4,686,558 of record JAUIMM010000670.1, read on the forward strand.
GAAGTACACGTCAATACGTGTCTGATTTTAAAAGTTTTGCCCGTATGTGGGTGCTGAAAGGTGTTTCCAATTTGGCGCTAAATGGCAGAGTGGGTCGATGTTCTGCACTGAGCATGCGCACGACGGAGGGAGCTCCGTCGTGCGCATGCGCCAGACGCGACGAGCGAAGGACTTTCCTTCACTTGTTGTGTCTGATCAAAGGGGGCGTGCTGTCGATGTTGATTGACAGCACGCCCCCTTTGGTGGGCGTGCCGGGGGCGTGCCTCCCTGACGGGGGCGTTCCTAAGGGAACGCCTACCGTCAGAAGCCGGCCCACTGACATCACTAGTGATGTCAGTGGGAGTGATTTTGGCTCTGATAGAGCCAAAATCACTCCGGAGCTTGCGGTTGAAAACCTCAACCGCAGGCTCCGGCTCGCAGTTTCGATGGTCGCGATGGTCACGACCATCGTGGCCATCAAACTGCACACTCGTATAGGCTGTGGGTGGTGACCCACAGCTATACGAGCGTCCAGGAGGACGCTCCATTTTTATGGAGGGCGGCCCTCATTCAGAGCGTGCGCTCTGCTCAGAGCGTACGGCTCTGAATGAGGGCCTTAGTCAGTCTTTTTTTGTAACAGACTGAGGATTTGTGGGTTCATGTATTTATGGTGATCATATAAGGGGCCTTTGGGTGTCTCTCTATTTCACTTTTTCTACTTTTCTTTTTCATAGACTCTCCACAGCCGCAGGAACGTTTTAGGTTGGCACTTCAACCTCCGGAGGTGAGCCGGGATATGTCACCCAGAGGAGCACCCGTGCCCTCTGGTCACGCGATCGCGACTCTGGGTGCTGCCGTAACTAATGTCAGCGCCCAGCCGCAGTAGCATCTTAGGTTGCCTAGACAACCGCCCGAGGTGAGTCGGGTGATGTCATCACCGGGCGACCCGCGCCCTCCGGACACGTGAACGCGACTGTGGAGAAGCACGTCACTCTCTCTCTGATCAGGTGGGGTATTTAGGTAAGTGTCCTGTTTGTGTATATTTGTGTTTGTATTCCTGACGACGGGGCCGGGAGAGCCTTGAAAAGTTGAATAAATTTTGCTACATTTAAATCCTGGAGTGACGCGCTGTGGTCTGTCCTGTATAGTGACAGTACACCTTGGATTTTTGTATCATTTTTGTGCGAGCACCCAGGTACTCTACTATAAGAAGAATATTGAGTGCCGAACCATACCCAATATATATATATATATATATATATATATATATATAACCTGAATGGTGTAATGGTATGTGATATAGGGCTGTATTTACTACAATACGCATTTTGAATGCAGATTGTAGTGTGATATTACCGAGTGAATTCGCATTGCGAATTCAATCAATATCACAGGGATTTCCCTTGCAGGGACAGAGCTAAAACGAAGGCGAAACTGAAATCAGCGGAAATTTTTGAATGCACCCTAAATCTTTTGAATGCACCCTAAATCTAACCCTCCTCGGAGGTTGCCTAACACTAACCAACTTCCGGTGGTGCCTAATTCCCCCTCCCTATGACCTAACTCTCCCAGGGAGTGCCTAACCCTAAGTCCCCTTTGGGGTGCCGAAACCTAACCCTGCCCCCCTCGGCAAAGAGCTAACATTCCCCACTTACCTTCATTTGGGATGCCAGCCATCGGGATTTCATCATCGGGCTAAAGATAGGCATCGGGATTTCAACGCCTATCTTTAGTCTCGGGTCGGGCTTCAAATGTCGGGATTCCGATGGCCAGCATTCTCATAGGTAGTTTTCAGTAGGCATGAGGTACTTGAGCAGCACTGAAACTAGTAAGTAAGAGTGAGCGGAATTTCCCAGGAATGCTGTCTTCAGAACTAAACAGTGTGAATAGGTAGCAACATGGGCTCGTGATAGTGAACTGGTGCGGGTGACAGTTGCAGAGAAAGACTCGGTGAAACTGCACAGCGCACAGTTGCAATGTTTATCAAAGCACAAAACACATAAACGCACCACACATATTAGCAAAACTACACAATATTCTTACACTTACACATTGCACACTTACATAAAAAGGTTCCCTAGCATTAAGGTTAATATTCAAGGTTTATTCATTATTAATTATGTAATGAAGTGACTGTATTTAAGATCTCAGGTTTAGTACATAATAAGCGGACCGTGTTTGGTGCTATTCTAAACCACTGTTTATTTGCAGACTTCCGGTTCCATCAGCAAGGAGATCGCAGCAGGCATTTGCAAGATATGAATTATAGGTTAGAATGTATCTCTGTATGTAGTGTCTATTGATTAGATAAAACGGACACAAAGAAACTGATGGAGGCTGAACTATTACAATACAAACTGACCTATGAACTGCATCGTAACAGGAGAACCAGGAAGAAGAACCAATGGGATTATGCCAACTTGTTCTATTGTAATGCCTATCTCTGCAAGGGTTTATATACAAGCTCCCTGAACCTGCTAGACAGTCATCATATTCTTTCTGTTCCTTTGATGCCAGAAATCTGGATCCAGAGCGCCTGCGTAATGTATTGACTGTACCTTGTTTATGTATAATCTTTTGTGCTACTTGTATTCAGATCACAGCGTGTAACTATCTGCTTTTTGGTAAATAATATCTTTTTGTGCTTCGGAACCACAATCCAAGTCTGGAAAGCAACTATTTCTTGTGCGACATATAACGCTATTTAGCGACATTTAGAGTGTATAGATAGGTAGGAATCAATAGATGGGGGCTCATAGTGAAATCACACTACCATTCACAGGGTAACACACGGTTATCAATCTCTCAGCAAAAGGGTGGAGGCGCCCCTCGGCAAAGAGCTAACAATCCCCACTTACCTTCATTTGGGATGCCAGCCATCGGGATTTCGTCATCGGGCTAAAGATAGGCATTGGGATTTCACCGCCTATCTTTAGTCTCGGGTCGGGCTTCCAATGTCGGGATTCCGATGGCCAGCATTCTCATAGGTAGTTTTCAGTAGGCACGGGGTACTTGAGCAGCACTGAAACTAGTAAGTAAGAGTGGAATTTCCCAGGAATCTGTCTTCAGAACTAAACAGTGTGAATAGGTAGCAACATGGGCTCATGATAGTGAACTGGTGCGGGTGACAGTTGCAAAGAAAGACTCGGTGGGACTGGACAAGCTAGTACTGATGATAATTGCTGAGATGGACTCTGTAACGACTTGGTTGGTTGGTATCTATGAAGTTTGTCGGTGATAACTGGACCAGCTGATATTGGTAATAATTGCAGTGGCGGACTCGTTGACAACTGGGTCGGCTGGCACTAGTAATAATTACCGAGATGGACTCAGTGATGACTGAGCCGGCTGGTATTAGTGATGTTTGCCAAGGAGAACTCGGTGACAACTGGCCGGCTGGTACTGGTGATGTTAGCCGAGGAGAACTTAGTTATGGTTGGACAGTCTGGTACCGGTGATAATTGCCAAGGTGAGCTTGTTGATGACTGGAGTAGAAACAAAGGTAATAACAGCAGGCACTCTGTAGAAAAGTCACAGACTACAATGCTAGAGCCTAATAACGTGGCAAGAAGTGATGTTGCATAGGCACCTTCCTACTGGCTGGAGATTCCTTAAATACCCCCTAGTGATCTATGATAGGATGGGCAGAATCAGCTGATTCATAGTGACTGGGCCATTTATCCACATGCTGCCAGGTGTTGAAAGGAAGATGGTGGCATCTGTGGAACAGAGCTACCAGGGAGTTCCTGAAGACCGCTGGCATTGTCCTCTCTCCAAAAGTGGGGAGATTGTGGATGCCCAAGCCCGGAAGGAAGATGCTGCCAGAAGGAACTCTGGAGAGGTAAGCAGGGTGCACATGGCTGTTGGGTCCTGAAATGCCACCGGGGTGTGAGAGGCATGCTGGATACATATGGCTGCTGCCGGGCCATGACAGTACCCCCCCCTCTTGTGGGTGGCCTCCAGACACCAACCCCGTTTCTGCGGATACTTGGAATGTGGAATGAAATCTACGAATCAACTTGGGAGCATGTACATCAGAGGCATAGTAGATGCGCGGGCAACCTCAATTTGTACACTACAGGACTGATTACACGTTCAACTGAGAAAGGACTGACAAAACAAGAGGTAAATTTGATAGTCGGAACTTTGAGCCTTAGATTCTTGGTTGATAGCCATACAAAGTCTCCTGGCTTGAGTTTCGGTACAGTCGAGCGATTCCTGTCGGCAAACACTTTATAGCTATGTGAAGCTTTCTTTAATGATAGATGTATTTGCTTCCAAATCTGCAAAAAGCATTGTAGGGCAGTATTAGCTGCAGGTACAGCTACTGAAAGCATAGACTGAAACTCGGGAACTCGTGAATGCTGACTATAATTGGCAAAAAAGGGGTCTCACCAGTGAAGTAATGATATCGTAAATTATGGGTGAATTTTGGGAATCGATATGATTTACCGCCGGACCCATGCCCGGCGGTTGGAATCCCAACAGCGGCATCCCGGCAGAGAAGGAAACCCCAATCATCAAAGGTAAATATATACTAACCTATTTCTACCCGCTAACCCTAATCCTCCCTTGGGGGTGCCTAACCCTAACCTTCCCCCCAGTGCCTAACCCTAATCCCTCCTCTAAGTGCTGTCGAAGTCGAATAATTGCATGCGACCGCAAAGCAACTGTTATCGGACGATTTGGTCATCCGCTGTCCGATTTATGTTGGTACAATCCATGATGCACCATTGTGTGCGCACGCACCCAGTGTGTGCACGTATCCACACATTCGCACAACACCAAATAGCGAATAATATACAACATTCTCACACTGACAAACACAATATTCATGCAGGGTTTAGTTAGTAATGAGAAACAGCTTCTGTATACATGTCTGAGAAAAGTAATTAAAAAAAATACACCAGTATACTGTGAGTGTTTTACATATAAATTGAGAAGCCCCGCATACTGACAAGTATGGCTGTGGCAATTGAAATATAACCAGCCACTGATATGCACAATTGAATTTGTCTGAATGGGAAACAATGGTCAGAGGTTTGCTTAAGAAGTACTGACAAGTGCATTCTAAATAGGCAGAGGAAAACCTTTGAATTAGCTATCAGACGAAGTGGCAACGGCAGTCAGCTGGGGTTCCCCATCCTGCTTGAAAGTGAACCTCACTGCTTGTAACACCTTGCACTGTAGTTTTAAAATATGTTAGAAAGGGATAATATATATATTAAATCCATCATAAATATACTGAATTGCATAACACACACAGACAGACTTACATGCATAGCACACACACATAGACTTACATACATACACACATTAAATAATACATAAATATACAAGACGCACAGCGCACAGTTGCGATGTTTATCAAAGCACAAAACACATAAACACACCACACATATTAGCGAAACTACACAATATTCTTACACTTACATATTGCACACTTAAATAAAAAGGTTCCCTAGCATTAAGGTTAATATTCAAGGTTTATTCATTATTAATTATGTAATGAAGTGACTGTATTTAAGATCTCAGGTTTAGTACATAATAAGCAGACCGTGTTTGGTGCTATTCTAAACCACTGTTTATTTGCAGACTTCCGGTTCCATCGGCAAGGAGATCGCAGCAGGCATTTGCAAGATATGAATTATAGGTTAGAATGTATCTCTGTATGTAGTGTCTATTGATTAGATAAAACGGACACAAAGAAACTGTTGTAGGCTGAACTATTACAATACAAACTGACCTATGAACTGCATCGTAACAGGAGAACCAGCAAGAAGAACCAATGGGATTATGCCAACTTGTTCTATTGTATTGCTTATCTCTGCAAGGGTTTATATGCAAGCTCCCTGAACCTGCTAGACAGTCATCATATTCTTTCTGTTCCTTTGATGCCAGAAATCTGGATCCAGAGCGCCTGCGTAATGTATTGACTGTACCTTGTTTATGTATAATCTTTTGTGCTACTTGTATTCAGATCACAGCGTGTAACTATCTGCTTTTTGGTAAATAATATCTTTTTGTGCTTCGGAACCACAATCCAAGTCTGGAAAGCAACTATTTCTTGTGCGACATATAACGCTATTTAGCGACATTTAGAGTGTATAGATAGGTAGGAATCAATAGATGGGGGCTCATAGTGAAATCACACTACCATTCACACGGTAACACACGGTTATCAATCTCTCAGCAAAAGGGTGGAGGCGCCCCTCGGCAAAGAGCTAACAATCCCCACTTACCTTCATTTGGGATGCCAGCCATCGGGATTTCGTCATCGGGCTAAAGATAGGCATTGGGATTTCACCGCCTATCTTTAGTCTCGGGTCGGGCTTCCAATGTCGGGATTCCGATGGCCAGCATTCTCATAGGTAGTTTTCAGTAGGCACGGGGTACTTGAGCAGCACTGAAACTAGTAAGTAAGAGTGGAATTTCCCAGGAATCTGTCTTCAGAACTAAACAGTGTGAATAGGTAGCAACATGGGCTCATGATAGTGAACTGGTGCGGGTGACAGTTGCAAAGAAAGACTCGGTGGGACTGGACAAGCTAGTACTGATGATAATTGCTGAGATGGACTCTGTAACGACTTGGTTGGTTGGTATCTATGAAGTTTGTCGGTGATAACTTGGCCAGCTGATATTGGTAATAATTGCAGTGGCGGACTCGTTGACAACTGGGTCGGCTGGCACTAGTAATAATTACCGAGATGGACTCAGTGATGACTGAGCCGGCTGGTATTAGTGATGTTTGCCAAGGAGAACTCGGTGACAACTGGCCGGCTGGTACTGGTGATGTTAGCCGAGGAGAACTTAGTTATGGTTGGACAGTCTGGTACCGGTGATAATTGCCAAGGTGAGCTTGTTGATGACTGGAGTAGAAACAAAGGTAATAACAGCAGGCACTCTGTAGAAAAATCACAGACTACAATGCTAGAGCCTAATAACGTGGCAAGAAGTGATGTTGCATAGGCACCTTCCTACTGGCTGGAGATTCCTTAAATACCCCCTAGTGATCTATGATAGGATGGGCAGAATCAGCTGATTCATAGTGACTGGGCCATTTATCCACATGCTGCCAGGTGTTGAAAGGAAGATGGTGGCATCTGTGGAACAGAGCTACCAGGGAGTTCCTGAAGACCGCTGGCATTGTCCTCTCTCCAAAAGTGGGGAGATTGTGGATGCCCAAGCCCGGAAGGAAGATGCTGCCAGAAGGAACTCTGGAGAGGTAAGCAGGGTGCACATGGCTGTTGGGTCCTGAAATGCCACCGGGGTGTGAGAGGCATGCTGGATACATATGGCTGCTGCCGGGCCATGACAGTACCCCCCCCTCTTGTGGGTGGCCTCCAGACACCAACCCCGTTTCTGCGGATACTTGGAATGTGGAATGAAATCTACGAATCAACTTGGGAGCATGTACATCAGAGGCATAGTAGATGCGCGGGCAACCTCAATTTGTACACTACAGGACTGATTACACGTTCAACTGAGAAAGGACTGACAAAACGAGGTAAATTTGATAGTCGGAACTTTGAGCCTTAGATTCTTGGTTGATAGCCATACAAAGTCTCCTGGCTTGAGTTTCGGTACAGTCGAGCGATTCCTGTCGGCAAACACTTTATAGCTATGTGAAGCTTTCTTTAATGATAGATGTATTTGCTTCCAAATCTGCAAAAAGCATTGTAGGGCAGTATTAGCTGCAGGTACAGCTACTGAAAGCATAGACTGAAACTCGGGAACTCGTGAATGCTGACTATAATTGGCAAAAAAGGGGTCTCACCAGTGAAGTAATGATATCGTAAATTATGGGTGAATTTTGGGAATCGATATGATTTACCGCCGGACCCATGCCCGGCGGTTGGAATCCCAACAGCGGCATCCCGGCAGAGAAGGAAACCCCAATCATCAAAGGTAAATATATACTAACCTATTTCTACCCGCTAACCCTAATCCTCCCTTGGGGGTGCCTAACCCTAACCTTCCCCCCAGTGCCTAACCCTAATCCCTCCTCTAAGTGCTGTCGAAGTCGAATAATTGCATGCGACCGCAAAGCAACTGTTATCGGACGATTTGGTCATCCGCTGTCCGATTTATGTTGGTACAATCCATGATGCACCATTGTGTGCGCACGCACCCAGTGTGTGCACGTATACACACATTCGCACAACACCAAATAGCGAATAATATACAACATTCTCACACTGACAAACACAATATTCATGCAGGGTTTAGTTAGTAATGAGAAACAGCTTCTGTATACATGTCTGAGAAAAGTAATTAAAAAAAATACACCAGTATACTGTGAGTGTTTTACATATAAATTGAGAAGCCCCGCATACTGACAAGTATGGCTGTGGCAATTGAAATATAACCAGCCACTGATATGCACAATTGAATTTGTCTGAATGGGAAACAATGGTCAGAGGTTTGCTTAAGAAGTACTGACAAGTGCATTCTAAATAGGCAGAGGAAAACCTTTGAATTAGCTATCAGACGAAGTGGCAACGGCAGTCAGCTGGGGTTCCCCATCCTGCTTGAAAGTGAACCTCACTGCTTGTAACACCTTGCACTGTAGTTTTAAAATATGTTAGAAAGGGATAATATATATATTAAATCCATCATAAATATACTGAATTGCATAACACACACAGACAGACTTACATGCATAGCACACACACATAGACTTACATACATACACACATTAAATAATACATAAATATACAAGACGCACAGCGCACAGTTGCGATGTTTATCAAAGCACAAAACACATAAACACACCACACATATTAGCGAAACTACACAATATTCTTACACTTACATATTGCACACTTAAATAAAAAGGTTCCCTAGCATTAAGGTTAATATTCAAGGTTTATTCATTATTAATTATGTAATGAAGTGACTGTATTTAAGATCTCAGGTTTAGTACATAATAAGCAGACCGTGTTTGGTGCTATTCTAAACCACTGTTTATTTGCAGACTTCCGGTTCCATCGGCAAGGAGATCGCAGCAGGCATTTGCAAGATATGAATTATAGGTTAGAATGTATCTCTGTATGTAGTGTCTATTGATTAGATAAAACGGACACAAAGAAACTGTTGTAGGCTGAACTATTACAATACAAACTGACCTATGAACTGCATCGTAACAGGAGAACCAGCAAGAAGAACCAATGGGATTATGCCAACTTGTTCTATTGTATTGCTTATCTCTGCAAGGGTTTATATGCAAGCTCCCTGAACCTGCTAGACAGTCATCATATTCTTTCTGTTCCTTTGATGCCAGAAATCTGGATCCAGAGCGCCTGCGTAATGTATTGACTGTACCTTGTTTATGTATAATCTTTTGTGCTACTTGTATTCAGATCACAGCGTGTAACTATCTGCTTTTTGGTAAATAATATCTTTTTGTGCTTCGGAACCACAATCCAAGTCTGGAAAGCAACTATTTCTTGTGCGACATATAACGCTATTTAGCGACATTTAGAGTGTATAGATAGGTAGGAATCAATAGATGGGGGCTCATAGTGAAATCACACTACCATTCACACGGTAACACACGGTTATCAATCTCTCAGCAAAAGGGTGGAGGCGCCCCTCGGCAAAGAGCTAACAATCCCCACTTACCTTCATTTGGGATGCCAGCCATCGGGATTTCGTCATCGGGCTAAAGATAGGCATTGGGATTTCACCGCCTATCTTTAGTCTCGGGTCGGGCTTCCAATGTCGGGATTCCGATGGCCAGCATTCTCATAGGTAGTTTTCAGTAGGCACGGGGTACTTGAGCAGCACTGAAACTAGTAAGTAAGAGTGGAATTTCCCAGGAATCTGTCTTCAGAACTAAACAGTGTGAATAGGTAGCAACATGGGCTCATGATAGTGAACTGGTGCGGGTGACAGTTGCAAAGAAAGACTCGGTGGGACTGGACAAGCTAGTACTGATGATAATTGCTGAGATGGACTCTGTAACGACTTGGTTGGTTGGTATCTATGAAGTTTGTCGGTGATAACTGGACCAGCTGATATTGGTAATAATTGCAGTGGCGGACTCGTTGACAACTGGGTCGGCTGGCACTAGTAATAATTACCGAGATGGACTCAGTGATGACTGAGCCGGCTGGTATTAGTGATGTTTGCCAAGGAGAACTCGGTGACAACTGGCCGGCTGGTACTGGTGATGTTAGCCGAGGAGAACTTAGTTATGGTTGGACAGTCTGGTACCGGTGATAATTGCCAAGGTGAGCTTGTTGATGACTGGAGTAGAAACAAAGGTAATAACAGCAGGCACTCTGTAGAAAAATCACAGACTACAATGCTAGAGCCTAATAACGTGGCAAGAAGTGATGTTGCATAGGCACCTTCCTACTGGCTGGAGATTCCTTAAATACCCCCTAGTGATCTATGATAGGATGGGCAGAATCAGCTGATTCATAGTGACTGGGCCATTTATCCACATGCTGCCAGGTGTTGAAAGGAAGATGGTGGCATCTGTGGAACAGAGCTACCAGGGAGTTCCTGAAGACCGCTGGCATTGTCCTCTCTCCAAAAGTGGGGAGATTGTGGATGCCCAAGCCCGGAAGGAAGATGCTGCCAGAAGGAACTCTGGAGAGGTAAGCAGGGTGCACATGGCTGTTGGGTCCTGAAATGCCACCGGGGTGTGAGAGGCATGCTGGATACATATGGCTGCTGCCGGGCCATGACAGTACCCCCCCCTCTTGTGGGTGGCCTCCAGACACCAACTCCGTTTCTGCGGATACTTGGAATGTGGAATGAAATCTATGAATCAACCTGGGAGCATGTACATCAGAGGCATAGTAGATGCGCGGGCAACCTCAATTTGTACACTACAGGACTGATTACACGTTCAACTGAGAAAGGACTGACAAAACAAGAGGTAAATTTGATAGTCGGAACTTTGAGCCTTAGATTCTTGGTTGATAGCCATACACAGTCTCCTGGCTTGAGTTTCGGTACAGTCGAGCGATTCCTGTCGGCAAACACTTTATAGCTATGTGAAGCTTTCTTTAATGATAGATGTATTTGCTTCCAAATCTGCAAAAAGCATTGTAGGGCAGTATTAGCTGCAGGTACAGCTACTGAAAGCATAGACTGAAACTCGGGAACTCGTGAATGCTGACCATAATTGGCAAAAAATGGGGTCTCACCAGTGAAGTAATGATATCGGAAATTATGGGTGAATTTTGGGAATCAATATGATTTACCGCTGGACCCATGCCCAGCGGTTGGAATCCCAACAGCGGCATCCCGGCAGAGAAGGAAACCCCAATCATCAAAGGTAAGTATATACTAACCTATTTGTACCCCCTAACCCTAATCCTCCCTTGGGGGTGCCTAACCCTAACCTTCTCCCCCAGTGCCTAACCCTAATCCCTCCTCTAAGTGCTGTCGAAGTCGAATAATTCCATGCGACCGCAATTCAACTGTTATCGGAAGATTTGGTCATCCGCTGTCCGATTTATGTTGGTACAATCCATGATGCACCATTGTGTGCGCACGCACCCAGTGTGTGCACATATCCACACATTCGCACAACACCAAATAGTGAATAATATACAACATTCTCACACTGACAAACACAATATTCATGCAGGGTTTAGTTAGTAATGAGAAACAGCTTCTGTATACATGTCTGAGAAAAGTAAGTAAAAAAAATACACCAGTATACTGTGAGTGTTTTACATATAAATTGAGAAGCCCCGCATACTGACAAGTATGGCTGTGGCAATTGAAATATAACCAGCCACTGATATGCACAATTGAATTTGTCTGAATGGGAAACAATGGTCAGAGGTTTGCTTAAGAAGTACTGACAAGTGCATTCTAAATAGGCAGAGGAAAACCTTTGAATTAGCTATCAGACGAAGTGGCAACGGCAGTCAGCTGGGGGTCCCCATCCTGCTTGAAAGTGAACCTCACTGCTTGTAACACCTTGCACTGTAGTTTTAAAATATGTTAGAAAGGGATAATATATATATTAAATCCATCATAAATACACTGAATTGCATAATACACACAGACAGACTTACATGCATAACACACACACATAGACTTACATGCATACACAAATTAAATAAAACATAAATATACAAGACGCACAGCGCACAGTTGCGATGTTTATCAAAGCACAAAACACATAAACACACCACACATATTAGCGAAACTACACAATATTCTTACACTTACATATTGCACACTTAAATAAAAAGGTTCCCTAGCATTAAGGTTAATATTCAAGGTTTATTCATTATTAATTATGTAATGAAGTGACTGTATTTAAGATCTCAGGTTTAGTACATAATAAGCAGACCGTGTTTGGTGCTATTCTAAACCACTGTTTATTTGCAGACTTCCGGTTCCATCGGCAAGGAGATCACAGCAGGCATTTGCAAGATATGAATTATAGGTTAGAATGTATCTCTGTATGTAGTGTCTATTGATTAGATAAAACGGACACAAAGAAACTGTTGTAGGCTGAACTATTACAATACAAACTGACCTATGAACTGCATCGTAACAGGAGAACCAGCAAGAAGAACCAATGGGATTATGCCAACTTGTTCTATTGTATTGCTTATCTCTGCCAGGGTTTATATGCAAGCTCCCTGAACCTGCTAGACAGTCATCATATTCTTTCTGTTCCTTTGATGCCAGAAATCTGGATCCAGAGCGCCTGCGTAATGTATTGACTGTACCTTGTTTATGTATAATCTTTTGTGCTACTTGTATTCAGATCACAGCGTGTAACTATCTGCTTTTTGGTAAATAATATCTTTTTGTGCTTCGGAACCACAATCCAAGTCTGGAAAGCAACTATTTCTTGTGCGACATATAACGCTATTTAGCGACATTTAGAGTGTATAGATAGGTAGGAATCAATAGATGGGGGCTCATAGTGAAATCACACTACCATTCACACGGTAACACACGGTTATCAATCTCTCAGCAAAAGGGTGGAGGCGCCCCTCGGCAAAGAGCTAACAATCCCCACTTACCTTCATTTGGGATGCCAGCCATCGGGATTTCGTCATCGGGCTAAAGATAGGCATTGGGATTTCACCGCCTATCTTTAGTCTCGGGTCGGGCTTCCAATGTCGGGATTCCGATGGCCAGCATTCTCATAGGTAGTTTTCAGTAGGCACGGGGTACTTGAGCAGCACTGAAACTAGTAAGTAAGAGTGGAATTTCCCAGGAATCTGTCTTCAGAACTAAACAGTGTGAATAGGTAGCAACATGGGCTCATGATAGTGAACTGGTGCGGGTGACAGTTGCAAAGAAAGACTCGGTGGGACTGGACAAGCTAGTACTGATGATAATTGCTGAGATGGACTCTGTAACGACTTGGTTGGTTGGTATCTATGAAGTTTGTCGGTGATAACTGGACCAGCTGATATTGGTAATAATTGCAGTGGCGGACTCGTTGACAACTGGGTCGGCTGGCACTAGTAATAATTACCGAGATGGACTCAGTGATGACTGAGCCGGCTGGTATTAGTGATGTTTGCCAAGGAGAACTCGGTGACAACTGGCCGGCTGGTACTGGTGATGTTAGCCGAGGAGAACTTAGTTATGGTTGGACAGTCTGGTACAGGTGATAATTGCCAAGGTGAGCTTGTTGATGACTGGAGTAGAAACAAAGGTAATAACAGCAGGCACTCTGTAGAAAAATCACAGACTACAATGCTAGAGCCTAATAACGTGGCAAGAAGTGATGTTGCATAGGCACCTTCCTACTGGCTGGAGATTCCTTAAATACCCCCTAGTGATCTATGATAGGATGGGCAGAATCAGCTGATTCATAGTGACTGGGCCATTTATCCACATGCTGCCAGGTGTTGAAAGGAAGATGGTGGCATCTGTGGAACAGAGCTACCAGGGAGTTCCTGAAGACCGCTGGCATTGTCCTCTCTCCAAAAGTGGGGAGATTGTGGATGCCCAAGCCCGGAAGGAAGATGCTGCCAGAAGGAACTCTGGAGAGGTAAGCAGGGTGCACATGGCTGTTGGGTCCTGAAATGCCACCGGGGTGTGAGAGGCATGCTGGATACATATGGCTGCTGCCGGGCCATGACAGTACCCCCCCCTCTTGTGGGTGGCCTCCAGACACCAACTCCGTTTCTGCGGATACTTGGAATGTGGAATGAAATCTATGAATCAACCTGGGAGCATGTACATCAGAGGCATAGTAGATGCGCGGGCAACCTCAATTTGTACACTACAGGACTGATTACACGTTCAACTGAGAATGGACTGACAAAACAAGAGGTAAATTTGATAGTCGGAACTTTGAGCCTTAGATTCTTGGTTGATAGCCATACACAGTCTCCTGGCTTGAGTTTCGGTACAGTCGAGCGATTCCTGTCGGCAAACACTTTATAGCTATGTGAAGCTTTCTTTAATGATAGATGTATTTGCTTCCAAATCTGCAAAAAGCATTGTAGGGCAGTATTAGCTGCAGGTACAGCTACTGAAAGCATAGACTGAAACTCGGGAACTCGTGAATGCTGACCATAATTGGCAAAAAATGGGGTCTCACCAGTGAAGTAATGATATCGGAAATTATGGGTGAATTTTGGGAATCAATATGATTTACCGCCGGACCCATGCCCAGCGGTTGGAATCCCAACAGCGGCATCCCGGCAGAGAAGGAAACCCCAATCATCAAAGGTAAGTATATACTAACCTATTTGTACCCCCTAACCCTAATCCTCCCTTGGGGGTGCCTAACCCTAACCTTCTCCCCCAGTGCCTAACCCTAATCCCTCCTCTAAGTGCTGTCGAAGTCGAATAATTCCATGCGACCGCAATTCAACTGTTATCGGAAGATTTGGTCATCCGCTGTCCGATTTATGTTGGTACAATCCATGATGCACCATTGTGTGCGCACGCACCCAGTGTGTGCACATATCCACACATTCGCACAACACCAAATAGTGAATAATATACAACATTCTCACACTGACAAACACAATATTCATGCAGGGTTTAGTTAGTAATGAGAAACAGCTTCTGTATACATGTCTGAGAAAAGTAAGTAAAAAAAATACACCAGTATACTGTGAGTGTTTTACATATAAATTGAGAAGCCCCGCATACTGACAAGTATGGCTGTGGCAATTGAAATATAACCAGCCACTGATATGCACAATTGAATTTGTCTGAATGGGAAACAATGGTCAGAGGTTTGCTTAAGAAGTACTGACAAGTGCATTCTAAATAGGCAGAGGAAAACCTTTGAATTAGCTATCAGACGAAGTGGCAACGGCAGTCAGCTGGGGGTCCCCATCCTGCTTGAAAGTGAACCTCACTGCTTGTAACACCTTGCACTGTAGTTTTAAAATATGTTAGAAAGGGATAATATATATATTAAATCCATCATAAATACACTGAATTGCATAATACACACAGACAGACTTACATGCATAACACACACACATAGACTTACATGCATACACAAATTAAATAAAACATAAATATACAAGACGCACAGCGCACAGTTGCGATGTTTATCAAAGCACAAAACACATAAACACACCACACATATTAGCAAAACTACACAATATTCTTATACTTACACATTGCACACTTACATAAAAAGGTTCCCTAGCATTAAGGTTAATATTCAAGGTTTATTCATTATTAATTATGTAATGAAGCGACTGTATTTAAGATCTCAGGTTTAGTACATAATAAGCAGACCGTGTTTGGTGCTATTCTAAACCACTGTTTATTTGCAGACTTCCGGTTCCATCGGCAAGGAGATCACAGCAGGCATTTGCAAGATATGAATTATAGGTTAGAATGTATCTCTGTATGTAGTGTCTATTGATTAGATAAAACAGACACAAAGAAACTGTTACTGTGCAGGGTCTCACGAAGATGAATGAGAATAACCGAAAATGAAAGTGTTATTAACTAACATGTCTAATGTAAACTGTCATGATGTCAAATCTGGAAGAATTTGTTATGATCCAAATTTTTTTTTAGCTCAGGTCGTTTGACTGATCGTTGGAAAGGTCCGTATCTGATGATACAGCATCCTCAAAGGGTGGCCGGGGAAGATACGTGGGTCCATTCCACTCACTATAGGGAGGTTAACCAACCGGTGTAGATACAAGGCAGAGACAAGGCCGATAACGTGGACCTGTCGATTGCGAGCTTGTGCCGGAAGGATTAAAAAGGTGACGGTGAGATATCTGAGCTAAAGAAATGTGTAGATCAGTGCTTCCAGCAATGGAGTGGTCTGCTGTGGTCATCCTAGTTCTTTTTCTTTCCAGGGTTTTTGTCATGATGATCTGTTTGGGGATACTCAGTGTCTGTGATGGGGGACTGATAAAGGAGATGTGAGCTGATGGCGGAGCTGATGGAGTGGAGTCAGGAGGAGTGCAATGCCAATCAGGGGAGTTTCTGACCAATTTCAGTATTGTAATTGTTATGTTATTTGGGAAAAATACTTCCAGAAGTTATGACCCTCACACATGTTGAAATGCTGGGAATACATAAAAACACACCGTCACCATATCTTCACACACAATATGAACACAGAGGCAAGAGAAATATGATACCTGGTGATATGCATAAAGCCGCTCAGTTAATCAGTGAGACAACTGGCTTCCAAGTTTTAGTCGCCCTGGATCCCACCAGGATTGCTAGGGGTACATTAAATTTTAGATATATCCAGGAACTTGCTAAATTAATAGATAATATCACCGAGATGTACGATGACACATTCAGGTACACAAGCGTACAAGAAAGAACTAGTGCAACACAGGCTAGTGTTGAATTATTTAACTGCTGTTACTGGAGGGTATTGCGTAACGTTAGCCACCCAATTTGGAATAAAATGTTGCACTTATGTCACCAATGATACCAGCGACCCTAAGGAGGTGATAGACCAGAAGATGGATGAGATTCTGCAGCTAAAGTGGGAATTTCGTAAGAACCATAACGCATCAGTGGCTGAAGCAGGGGAAAAGATAGAAGGATGGGTGTCATGGCTGAACCCAGTGAAATGGTTCTCAGGTCTAGGGCAATGGGTCCAGGAAATGATTGCCAGCATAGTCAAATTCTTGATCCTTATACTGATTGTCATCATAGTAATTGGCATATGCGTCCGGTGTGTTCCTATTGTGTTGAAGTATGGAAAATGTAAAAATAGAGTAAAACGAAAGAATGAAATTATTATAGTGGCCAGTATGAATACCGAGGTAGACACAGAACTGCATTACAACCCTGAGCTAGGAAGTACCATCATTTAAATGTATAATATTTAGACATGCATAGAATATATTATTGAAATGTTATTTATAGAACACCTCAGACAATGTAAAGTCTCAAATTCCCCTTCAAGACTGCTGTTATAAGAATAGTGCATTCCCACACCTGTCACATTATCTTCCAAGATCCGCGGTGTGCGTATAATAGTAGTTTTATGTCCCCACTCAGAGACACATTATTGATGGAATAAGAACCACCTTGTGCCATCCCATAATAACACTAAATAATATGTAAATGTAAGCATAAATTAAATTTTAATAGCAGATTGTGATAGCATGTTGTTCGCTATCAAAGGGTGGACTGTCGAAGCTGGATTATTGGCTGAGACAAGATCAGTTTAAAATTGAATCGCAGCGACACCATCTTGCGACTGGCTGCTAGACCCCATTTTGCGAAATGGCCGCCTAAGCGCCATTTTAGATAAACTCACATTTTAGTACATGTGGCGATAATACCATTAGCATCATGCGAATGCATCTGTGATCATCATCATAGGTTGCGGCGATTCACTAAAAGCCTATTTCATTACTTTACGTATTATAAAGGATATATTACAGAAATGGCTTTACAGTATTGCATTAAGCAAATGGCCAGGTGACAACTGGCTTGTGTAGATAAGCTTCCTGCATAGTGTTTGCCCACAACGGGTGGTCTGGCTAGAATAAATAAGCAGGCTTCCTGCAATGACATGATTTCGGGGGCTGGAGTGTCACCTTGGGTCTGTCTCTTGTAGTTGGGATATTTAGCATTTTCACACAAGAGACCGACAGAGGTATCTTTCCTTTGAACACAGGAAAGGTGGGAGGGCCTGTTGACAGGACATGTAGAACTATCTAGAAAATGTTAGAGACAAATGCACTCATCTTCATACACACATTAAATATGTCTTTTTATCAAACCCTGAATACCCACACATTTCATATTCACTCATAAGGTTCAATAAGCATCAAAATGTATGATTTAAGTTGGTTTAGGTAGTTTAACTGCTGAGAAATAAATGTATTTGATAATTAAGGTATTATACATGATAAGCAAGTTGTGTTTGGTTTTGTTCTGATGCATACACTTTTTACAGCATTCTGGTGTTATCGGTGGAGAGATCGCATCATGCAAACTCAAGTTATGGATCACAGAACTTACAAGCAACAAAATGTTTAACTGTTGGAATGTACAGAAGGCATTACTAGAAAGATTCCCCTGCTGTTAGAGGCAGGGAGAGTCTATTTGAACCAGCCTGTTAAATGTGCTGTATCATATGCTTCTCCTCTGGGAACCAATGACATCAGCAAGAAACTTCCCCATTGTCCTGTTTTAGTCTGAGGGGGATAAATATGTGTGCCCGAATACTGTTTTTTTAGTCCATGCTGAATGCTGTATGAACTGAGGGTCTCTATTCTGAGGCCTATCTCTGGGTCCGGAGGCGCAGCGTATGTATACTGTACTTGGGTCTGTATTATTTCCTTTTACGCCTAAATTGTGTATGTATCAATTGCGTGTAACTGACTGAACTTTTACCTGAATAATACTTGTGCTTTGGAACCACAGATTCCACTCCTGTCTTTATTTGCGGTCAGACTGCGTAGCAAATTAGCGTTATTCTTAGAGGTTTATAGGAAGGATTTTAGAAGGTATAGGCAGGGGTACATAGAGGTTCTGATCCAGTTTCGTTAATTTAGAGTGTATAGAAAGGTAGGAATCAATAGATGGGGGCTCATAGTGGAATCACACTACCATTCACACGGTAACACACGGTTATCAATCTCTCAGCAAAAGGGTGGAGGCGCCAAATGCAGGAAAGAACACATTGTGCTTTTGAATACCTGCTACCACTTTATTGCTGAGAGACCACTATCCGTTATTGTGTGAGTTCAAGGAGCGCTGATTAGAATCCAGGGACAAGGGAGGAAAAAGTTTGTTTTCCTTTGTTGATAAAATTTCATGTTGAAAGGGGAAGTCGCACAATAGAGTAAGGGTAATAATAAGTTTTGTGTAGCGGTCGATTATTGTGTATGCGACTAGTCGCACAATAGCGTATACGTATTTCCTGTATTGCTGCCGTGTGTTTAAACAAAGCCGTTGAGATTGTATTGTGATATTGATAGCGTGATAGCATTGTTTTAAAGATCTTAATCGGTGCTGCCATATCTGAGAAAACATTTATTTTTCTGTGCAGGAAAAAGGTGTGTAACAGTGAACGTGTGTTGGTGGGGGTAACATGTTCCCTAGCTAGGGGTATCGTAGGACCCTTAGGGGCAAGACACCTGGTGTCGGCCTAGTGGCTTGGTAGTTGATACCGAAGTCTATACACACAGCAGGTATAGTTGTTGTTTTGTGTTAGTTATCGGCTCTCAGTGTGATCGCAGCATCCAGTGATCAATTAGGGTTATTGGGCATTGCGATTGAACTGCACAGTTGTGGCTTATTGTGACCTGAGTAGTGGTGGATGAAATCACTGAAAACGGTTAGTGTTATTGGAATAAAACTATTTGCAGTCAAAGCTGCAAATACCCCGGCGCTCAATACAAAAATTGTTTGGTTATAATCAGTGCCAGCTGCAAGTAATACAGGTTTGGTCAAAAACCAAGAGACAGAAGTCTCCACAAAAACAGAAGAAAGTATAGATTTGTTTTACTGCGCTATGCACTGTTGGATTTACAAATTTAGAAAGCTCTATATATGGTTTGCTGTCTGTTTAATTAAACAGGAGGCTTGAATAAAATAAAATAAATCTGATACTTTAATACAATGGTCCACAGATAGACACTGATAATCAAATGTACATATATAAAATCAAACAAGATGAATCAATCATATAATAGCAAGGATCAAATGCCTCTCTAGCTTAGGTGCATTGCTAGGAGAATGTAACTGTATCACTGAGATTTCTACAGCATAGCGTTCTAATGTTCAGCTCCTTCACCAATGGCTACAAATGTAGCAATTAGTTTCCAATGGTGAGGTAGCTCACTTACACTGCTTGGATTGCAATCACTTCTGGCGTCCCAGTGTGAAATGCAGTCACGCTGGAGGATAAACGGGTAAGTAATGACAGTTGGAGTATCTCACCCCTGGAAATCCGTGATCACAATAGTGTCCGTCCCAGCTCAGCCCGCCTGGACGTTGTAATTCCGCGGCTGGATGAAGCCGGGTGCCGTACAGCCAGGGACAGATGCTGCTAATAGAGCGGTGGCTGTGTGTCAGCTGGCGGTCAGCCCGGCCAGAGACAGGAGCTGCTGGTGGAACGGTGGCTGTGTGTCAGCTGGCGATGAGCTCAGCCGAAGACAGGTGCTGCTGGTGGAGCTGTAGCTGTGTATCAGCTGGCGGTATGCTCAAAACCTCCAAATAAGCGTGCGGCAAGTATTGATATGCTGTGGAAAAATCTCAGGTGCCTGGGTGATGACGTCAACGCGTTTCGTCCCGTGGAAACCGGGACTTTCTCAAGACTAAGTGCCCTATCCATTGGCACTTCCTTATATCCCTCCAGGCATTAGCCATAATTGTTTAATTGCTTATACACACCAGATAATCGTATATCCTTTGATCAGTATCTTGCTTCAGAAATAAAACCTCATGGTAATACATGTATGAAAAGTCATGGTTGATACATGTATAAAGAGCCAGAGGTTTACATTTAATACTCAGCATCATATATAAATAAATAAAAATAAAAATAAATAATAATAGTAATTAATACCTGTTTAAATAATAAAAATAAAAATGAAAATAAAAATGTATTTAAAAGTGACAATATTCTTTATTTAAAGTTTTTTTAAAAATGAATAAGCCTCCTGTTTACATTAATTTAAATCCCTTACTAGTCTTAATCACATGTGACCACATAGCCTGCATTTTAGTCTTAACGACCAATATTTTAAATCATAAAAATATTATTTATTAGCAATAGTCTGAAACATCTATTATCTATATATTAACCAATTTCTATATTATGATAGACCTCACGAATATATATACACACTCCTCCTCAGGGTGACATCTCAATAGATCACTCGTATATGTCACACGGCTAATAAGGATGCAGATGCAACCTCTGCGCGTACATAAATAGAAATACAAATGTAAATGTATATATAAACATAAGAATACATATATACCTATGCACATGCATAAATACATGTTCCCAGTAAACAAAATTAGCTGGATACTAATAAGAATAGAGATATATACTACCCAGAGTGGAAATGGAAGGGAACCATAATTGTACCTGAACTGTATATGACCAGCATGTATATATAATATAATGTACAAACTAATCGATGTTTATTTCTGAACTGTAAAATCTCCTTCCTCAAAATAAATCACTCACTATATGGAAACAATAAATGATGATATAATATGATAACCAGAGAGATAGGTAAGATGCTGATGTCCTATTTCTAACTTACTAACTATAGGAGACGGTATCGATGGAGGCGGCGACAGACGTCCCTCGCCACATCAATCCTACCCCTAACTATAGTATGGTGGCTGTACGTTCCTAATCTACCTCAATTAATTGGATAATTTTCCAAATCAGTCAAAAGAGACATGATCTAGTGCTTCATTTAATCCTGCAGGATAGAGAGTATCTAGTTTCAAGATCCAAGCTGATTCTTTCATACATAATTGGTGGAATCTATTCCCCCCTCTTGTTGTAACTTTAATGTGTTCTACTCCTACAACTGTCAGGCTCGATGGATCACTTGAATGATGGTGTAAAAAATGACGTGATACACTATGCGTAGATAATTTATTTATAATATTGCGTCTATGTTCTCTAAATCTACATTTAATTGACCTTGTAGTCCTACCTACATATTGCAGGGAACATGAACACTGTAAAACGTATACGCAGTATGTAGAATCACAATTGATGTATTGTTTAATTGGGAAAGTATCGCCATTCACATGTGATGTGATACTAATCGCACAATTAATTGTATGTTTACACGTCAAACATATTCTTTTATTGCATCTATAATTGCCTGACAGTCCTGATGTTAACCATGTACTACTCCTCTGATTGCCCTTAAATGATCTCAGTTCGCTTGGTGCCAACATATTCTTCAAATTAGAGTTCTTCTTAAAATAACTCTAGGTTTATTTATTAAGCAGGTTCTCATAACATAATCTTCATTTAATATTGACAGGTTCTTATTAATAATTTTCTTGATATTCCCTGATTTACAGTTGAATTTGGATATATACAACAGTCTCTCTTCTTCTAATCCAATTGTTTTTCCAAACCCCCTTTTCTTATAGTTGTTTCTATCCTGACCCTTGTCTATCGTTCCCTTAGATTTATCCATAAGGAGATCTGCTGTATTTATGGTTTTGGCATACTCCCTAGTTTTGTTAAGTAGATCTAGTGGATACCCCCTTCTTTCAAAATGATGCAACATATCTTCCATCTGGTTATAAAAATCTTCATCATATTGACAATTGCGTCTGAGTCTTAATACTTGATTCTTGGGAATATTCTTTATCCATGGTTGGTAATGAACACTGGAAAAATGCAAATAATTGCTTGTCCCTACTGGTTTTATATAATTCGACTGGACTATACAATTCTCTTGTATTGAAAATGCAACATCCAGAAAATTAATAGAATCATAACTAAATGTGTGTGTGAATTTAAGATTGAAAGTGTTAGTATTTAAATAATTAACAAATGCCAGTGCTCTCTCTAAACCCCCATCCCAAATTATAAATAAATCGTCAATAAAACGGCCATAGAGGACCAGATTATCTCTATATGGGCCGCTCCAGATGTATTCCTCCTCGAAGCGACCCATATAGAGATTAGCGAAACTCGGCGCAAATCTGGTCCCCATGGCCATTCCAAGTGCTTGTAAATAGTGTGTGTGATTAAATAAGAAATAATTGTGAGTGAGAATGAATAAAATTGAATTTAAAACAAAGTCACGTCGTTCTTCGGATAGATTTAAATCCGTCTCTAGGTAATATTTTGTAGCTTCAATCCTAGCTGCATGTGGGATATTCGTATATAATGCCTGGACATCAAGGGTTAGAAAACCCCACCCCCTAGTCCAGGATATTTCAGCAGTTTTTTGTAATATGTGTTTAGTATCTTTCACATATGACTGCAAATTAACTATGTGACTCTGTAAATGTGCATCAACAAATTGTGATAAATTAGAAGTGAGAGAACCAATACCAGAAATAATAGGACGCCCAGGAGGTGAAGTGAATGATTTGTGTATTTTGGGTAAGTGATAAAAAGCAGGGGTGATAGGATGTGAACAAATGAGAAATTTATAAATATCTTCCGATATTGCATTTCCTTCTAGAGCTTCATCCAGCATTTTTTCATAATTCTTTTTATACTCCATAGTGGGATCTTTTGACATAATAGTATAATATTTTGTGTCTTGCAACTGTGTCATGGCCTCTGCCATATAATCCTCCCTGTTTTGTATTACGATCCCCCCCCCCTTATCCGCAGATCTAATGATAAGTGATTCGTTGTCTCTTAATTGTTTTAACGCTACTCTTTCACCTTTAGACAAATTTTGTCTAAAAGCTAAAGGGTAAAAGTTTGTTTTGTTTTTGTTTGGTCTCTGACATAATTTTCTAAAATCAGTTAAAGTTTTGTTATAGAAAATATTTATAGCTGGACTCTTATGTTCTACTGGAAAAAAACTTGATTTGCGTTTGAATTTTGGCATACTCAAATTATTAGTGTGGGTGTTAATATCAAACACCAATACTTCTGTTGAATTTTCACTGAGTAGTTGTTCTAGATTTATCAGAGCTTCCTTATCCTCCTCATTGAGGGTTATTGGGGCTAGGTTATCAGAGATCTTATTAAGGGTTTTAGACGCAAAGTATCGTTTCCTACAGAGATCTCTAGTAAATTTGTTTAATTCGAGGAAAAGTTCAAATAAATTGGGATTTTTTGTGGGTGCAAAATTTAAACCTCTCTGTAGTACCCTCTTCTCGTTATCATTTAAATCATAAGTAGAGAGGTTAAAAATTCCCTTTTCATCTATTTGTATCTTATTCTCCTTCTTTCTTTTTCCTCTTCCTCTTCTACCTCTTTTTCTCTGCGTCTTTTCATATGTTGGGGGGTATACGTCGATAATGTTTCGTACGGATTGGGATGGCGGTGATCCGTTGCTTGAAAAAAATCCCTCGATACATTATACTTTTCCAAATGAGATGTGTATAGTGGTTTTTTTGAATTACGTGTACTAACATTGGCATCTAATCTGTTTCTAGAAACTGGAGTATTACCAAAATTAGATCTTCCTGTCCTAACAGGAGAATATCTCTGTATAAATTGTGTTTGAGGTTCCCTGTTCTTTAAATGAGGGGGTGGAGTACCTTGTCTTGATCTATATCTATTTTTTATGCTAGAATCTCTTATGTTTTTATTATAAGTTCTAATTTTATTCGTTTTATAATCATCTTGATCTCTAAATAATTTTCGTTTTTTAATTTGTACTAGTTCCCTTTCAAATCTCTCGACCCTATTGTTAATCTGTTCATCTTTTTCTTTAAAGGCAATATGTTCTTTAAATTTAAGTCAATCATCTTTGGTTTCATCTATCTTCTCCATAATCTTAGTCACCTTGTTTTCTCTATATCTAATTAAAAGTTTAATTAGAGAGAAAGAGCACTGATCCAACACCTTATTCCACTCCTCTTCCAAACCTAGATCGTCGTTGATTGCCACTGGGACGCCAGTAGTGATTGCAATCTAAGCAGTGCAAGTGAGCTGCCTCACCATTGGAAACTAATTGCTACATTTGTAGCCATTGGTGTAGGAGCTGAACATTAGAACGCTATGCTGTAGAAATCTCAGTGATACAGTTACATTCTCCTAGCAATGCACCTAAGCTAGAGAGGCATTTGATCCTTGCTATTATATGATTGATTCATCTTGTTTGATTTTATATATGTACATTTGATTATCAGTGTCTATCTGTGGACCATTGTATTAAAGTATCAGATTTATTTTATTTTATTCAAGCCTCCTGTTTAATTAAACAGACAGCAAACCATATATAGAGTTTTCTAAATTTGTAAATCCAACAGTGCATAGCACAGTAAAACAATTCTATACTTTCTTTTAGTGTTATTGGAATGCTTAAATTCTAGAAGTGCAAAGTACTCAAAAAGGGCTTAGGTGCGTGGAAGCAGCCTGGTTATTCTTCCATAGGTGTGAGGGAGCAAACTGTTAATATCATTCACAGGTAAGTGAAAGTAGCCTTGACATTGTTTCACCAATTTAAATCTCTATTGAAAAGTTTAGTGTTATTTTCCCAAGATGGGAGCCAAGCAAACGGTAGAGTTGTTAGATGATGTGCTGCTCTTGGAAGCGCCGATTGGTTCGGCATGACATATTGTGCATGCTAAGTACGGTGCGTATGCAACTATGTACTGTGATATATGGTTTAAAATTTCGAGAATGAGTGTGAAACCGTTTCCCAGAATTGGCAGCTTTGATAAGGAGGTATTGAACAATGTTCGAGATACCGTAGCATCTGTATGGTGCACTCTCGAAAGAAAAAGATAAAGTATAACGATTGTTTAAAGTTGTGGCAGCACGAGGGGAACATGTGGCTTAGCAGTGGGCACATGACGCAAACTAGCGTCACGCTCACACCACAAAAGAGTGCGCGCACACGGCAAGGTTGCGCAAGTTCACCACCTCCGCCCTATGTGGATGGGGGTAAAGGTACAGTCAATCACAAAAATTATAAAAAAAATCGTAATAAGTAACTTATACCCTGATTTAAGTCACCTACAGGAAAATAATTATAGATGATGATGAATCCACAGTAAATTCAGCCATTCTCCAAGCTGTTAATCTGCAACCAGCAGGGGCAGCAGTTGAAACTGGTCAGAGTAGTGGAGAACGTGGCAGGAGGGGGACTATTATTAGCACTTAAAGTGTAAGTCCAGGAAAAAAATTAAAATAAATAATGATATGTTTTAAGTCACCTCTAGGACATTGCACCTCTAAGGAAATGTAATAAGTGTGTGTAAGCCTCAAGTCATTGTACATGTTGGTAAAATCAAGTGTCCTTGTTTACAGTAAACATTGAGATTAAGAACTGAAGCACACTAACCCCTGCAGTATATCTGCAGTGAAACTATACAGGGCATGTTTTTAAAGCAATGGATCTGATATGTAGAATATTTATTGTTGTGGTCTGATTTTGTTTATGTCATGTTTAATGATACTAAACTGTCATGCTTCATTTCTCATAAAAAGGGCCCAAGATTGCAAAGGACAAACTATGGCCACGCCAGACCTGGGTCTTTGTCTAAACCCAGGGGCTACAACATTACTTTTAACAGCTGTTCCAATAACAGGGCAGACAAAGCTGCAAAAAGGGGCAGCAGGTTTAACAATAAATATGACGGTTGATCAAAGGGTGGTTTTTCAAACTGGTGATATGCAGAAATTAATTGAGATGCAAAATTTGTATTACATTCAGGAAAAGGCAGTCTGGAGATCAAAGGGATGTGAGCCAGAGTCCTCTGGAATCTGGAGAGATGGACAAGGTAAGTCAGTGGCTCCCAAGGCATATTACCCAAGCCTGGCTGAGGCAGTGCATGGTCTGGCTCTGACCTGCTTGAGGAAAAACATTGGGAAAACAATACTGTCCAAGTCACCACACATCCCTCCGACAGACGGACCTTTTCAGGTAATACAAATTGATTTCATCCAATTACCACCCTGCAGGAATCTTAAGTATGTATTAGTTTGTACAGATGTGTTTTCTAATTGGATAAAAGGCATGTCCAGCTGCCACTAATACTGCTGTATTCACTGACAAAAAGGTTGCACAGGAGTTTGTATGCAGATACGGTATCCCTAGAATTATTGAAAGTGATAGGGGTACTCATTTCACAGGTGATGTCTTCCAGAACATGTGTAAGTTGAGGGGTGATAATGGCATCAGGACCACCCCCAGGCCACCTCTTAAGCTGTCCCCCTTTGAGATACTGTTCGGTGAGCAACCTCATTTGATTGTAAGTCCGCAGGAAGATTTGAAAAGTAACAACGAGGTAACTGTAAGGTATCTTATAACAATGAGTAAACAGTTAAAACAGCAACAGCAGAAACTGAAATTGTTGTCACATGATATGCCTGAAACAAATTGTCATGATGTTGAACCTGGAGAATTTGTTATGATCAGAAATTTCTTGCATTCAGGTTGTTTGATAGATCGGTGGGAAGGTCCGTATCAGGTGTTGCTAACAAGTACAACTTCATTGACAGTGGCAGAGAGAGATACCTGGGTCCATTCCACTCACTGTAAGAAGGTCAACCAACCAGTGGAGAGACAAGGCGGAATCGAGGCAGATAATGTAGACCTGTCAATTGCGAGTGTGTTCCGGGAAGGTTAAAGGTTACAGTGAGACACCTGAGCTAAAAAAATTTGTAGATCATTGATTTCAGCAATGGATTGGTCTGCTGTGGTTATCTTTGTGTTTTCTCCCAGAGTTCTCATTATCTTGGGTTGTTTCAGGATCTCTGGTTTCTGTGACAGAGGACAGAGGCCCTGATTCAGAGCCGGATGCTGTGAAAGAGCACTCGCTCTGAACCAGGGCGTCTTTTTTTTATATGGAGTGGCCTCCTGGCCGCTCGCATTGCTGTGGGTTGCCATCGGGCTGGCGACTAGACCCTTGTGGTAGGGTCTCGTGGCCACAAGCCCCAGAGAGCTTTCGGCTCAAACAGAGCCGAAAGCTCTCCCACTGACATCACTTGTGATGTCAGTGGGGCCACCCCCAAATGGAAGGCATTCTCATGGGAACCCCTCCGTCTAGGCAGCCACCCCCTGGCCTGCCCACCAAAGGGGGCATGCTGTCACTCAACATCGACAGCATGCCCCCTTTGGTGCGTCACTATCCGGGTCTCGTGCATGCGCACGATGGAGCCGACTCCATTGTGCGCATGCGCTCTGTGCCACCATCGACCCGGTTGTGAGCGCTCAGCGCTTGTGACCGGGTCTGAATCAGGTTCAAAGGAAGGAGAGGGGAGCTGATGGTATATCAATGGAGTGGAGTTGGGAGAAGGAGTGCTAAACCAACTGGGGGAGTATCTGACCAAACCCAGTACAGTAATTGTTAAGAGATCTGCTATGTTGGAAACTTGGAGACAGTGTGAAGGTCTATCATCTGAGGAGTTTTGTGGGTCCTTAATTGATGAGAAGTGCATTCAGCAGTGCCAACCTAAGTATAACCAGTATTGAGGTGGGTATCCTTTAGAGGATTCTCATACTATGGTGGGCAAAGTATTAAACCAGACTGTTGGGTGTGTTCTCATGTGCCCCAGGGACAGCATAATGTAGAGTTAGTGCCATTTCCATTAAATGTCTCTGAGGTTTTAGGACTGCAACAAGGGAAGATGCTGGATGGAAAATTTCTAAACACCAAACCACCTCATTTTAAACTCCATCAGTACCAAGTAGATAAATCACTTTTATGTTTGAACATCACCAACTCCAATAAACCAGGAAGTTGGGAGGTGACTGGGAATAACCAGACGATGACCTTCTCACTAAGAGCTGATTATGAGCCTATAAATTTTGATTAAGTGGGAAACACTTCCGATATCGGTATACACTAAGTTCCACCAAAGAAATGGTTGGTAGGGTACCAGAAGGGTATTGTGCCAAGGTATTTGTGACCGGACGCCTTTTGCCTAGGCCGGCCCTAGTCACGGGTTAGTGCTTTTGGACTCCCACTCACCATCAGTGACCGTCTGTCACTGACTCCACCCACTGTGCTGTGGGTGTTTAACGATGCTGCCACCACCAAACTCTACCATCGGCATTTGGAACCACTTTTTACGTTACCCTCAGGCTCCTACCACGGCACCTGGAACCGCTTCTGCTGCGTATGCATTTGACTAGCTGCGGCCACACCCCCTGATTGGTGTCGGCTGTTTACTCCTGATCCCTCACAATGGACCAGGTCTGCACTGTAGCTTGGCAGAGGGCTTGAACTTGGAAACATGGAGCTCTTACCCAGGACAGCTGCAGAACGGAATAGCATTTGGCGCAATTCTGATGGTCGCAGGATTGAGATACAATCGAAGACAGGCAAGATGTTTATTGCTCAAAGTCTTGAAGAAGACTCGTCCTTCCGGATGAAGGGATACATCGCATACAAAAAATCTTATCAAGCAATTCTTCTCCTCAAAGAAGTTACAGGGTTGTACAATATTACCAGGCACGAAGCCTTCTTTTATGTTCCCTCAGGGCACAGTGCCACAGGGAGTAAGTCCGCCCTGTGGTCCCCAACCAGTCAATGTTTCCTCACATACAGTAATATAATTTAACCACATATTACATTTCAAAGGAGACATCCTTTCTAATCCACCACATAAAAGCAGTTGCTTCCTAAACAAACTGAATTAGCATACAATATATCTGTCTCCTAAATTGTGGATATAACATTTCACAGGAACTGGTAAATGACATTCATCCTTCCCAATGGAAGTATCCATCAGTTTCCTTAACACATTCAGTGACTTCCAAAAGGTTCTTAAAAACAAATTGTCTTTTCAAAGGAAGTTCTGTAACTGCAGTGTTTGGCTATATGACACTAGTCACACCTTTACACAGAGAACTTCCAGTCAAGCCTATTCATCAGACCTCCTGCTAAGGGAATGACAATTAGCATCTAGTTTCCTGCAGCCACAGAGGCTGGTCATGTCATATACAAAAAGTGCATTTTCTCTACAAAACATACATTTAAACCATATAGTGCATAGCCTATTAAATATACGTTGCTTCATGCACTAATGCATTGCAGATCAGCTGCAGTGCATTACAGCAATACATATATACTTTAATACAGTTTATTATAAACCATGTGCAGTGTGCTTTTAAACTGTTCTTTTAAAAATGGCGCAATGACATGAGGGTTAATCCCCTCAATGCCTTGGCAGACATTTTAATCACGTGTGGTCAGCCTCCGGCCACAGTATTACAATCAGAAACTTGTATGAGTCAAATGGGAGAACCTGAAATAGGATCACTTGTGAGGCAAATGTGTGACGATAATGATGTTTACTATTCCTTATGTTCTCCCCGATGATGTATATTTTATATGTGGTAGAAAGCGTATAAGTGGCTCTCTCCGAGTTCCAAAGGTTTGTGTTATCTGGGAAGAGTACTCCCAGAGGTTATGACCCTTACACATGGTGAAATGCTTGTTATTCATGAACACACACCATCACCATATCTTCACACAGAGTATAAACATACAGACAAAAGAAATATGATACCTGGTGATGTACATAAAGCCACACAATTGATTAGTGAAACAACTGGCTTTCAAGTTTTAATCGTATTGGATCCCACCAGGATCGCTCGGGGTACACTAAATTTCAGATATATTCAAGATCTTGCTAAATTAATAGATAATATCACCGAGATGTATGATGATTATTTAGGTACACAGGTAAGGAGTTACAGGCCTACAAGAAAGAACTGGTGCAACACAGATTAGTGTTAAATTATGTAACAGCTGTCACTGGAGGGTATTGTGTAAATTTGGCCACCCAATTTGGTGTAAAGTGTTGCACCTACATCACAAACGATACTAGCGACCCCAAGGAGGTGATAGACTGGAAGATGGATGAAATTCTGCAGTTAAAATGGGAATTTCGGAAGAACCATAATACTTCAGTGGCTGAAGTAGAGGAGAAAGTAGAGGAATGGGTTTCTTGGTTGAACCCAGTGAAATGGTTCTTCGGTCTAGGAGAGTGGGTCCAGGAAATAGCTGCTAGCATAGGTAAACTCCTGATTCTGATAGTGGTTGTCATCATTGTAATTGGCATATGTGTCAGGTGTGTTCCTA
Organism: Taudactylus pleione; assembly: GCA_031769625.1. NCBI lineage: Eukaryota > Metazoa > Chordata > Amphibia > Anura > Myobatrachidae > Taudactylus > Taudactylus pleione. The sequence goes on from JAUIMM010000670.1 coordinate 4,717,671, forward strand.
CTGTCATGAAGTGTGGAAAAGGTACTTCTAAAACTAACAGGGAGAATGAAATCATGATGGTGGTTAGTAGCAATAATATGGATACCAAGGTAAATGACACACTGTATTACAATCCTGAACTAGAGTGTACAATCAGGTGATTGCTTAGAATTGGTCATGTATGATAAAATATTGCAAATGTTCCTTTAAACAGTAGTCTCCATTTTCCCCACTCCACTCTTATATGTTCGATGAGATCCCACATCCTATGCTGTGGTCCCGTATAGATCCGCTGAGAGCTTATAAGGGTTGTTTTACCGCTTCCCGAGGCGCATTACTAATGGTTCAATGACCTAACTGTGTTATACCGTATAGGACATTAGATAATAATTTATTATGCATGACTAACTAGGATAAAATTGTGACAGCGTCTTGATTGCTATCAAAGGGTGGACTGTCGAAGTCAAATAATTGCATGCAACCGCAATTCAACTGTTATCGGATTATTTGGTCGTCCGCTGTCCGATTTATGTTGGTACAATCAATGATGCACCATTGCGTGCGCACGCACCCAGTGTGCGCACGTATCCACACATTCACACAACACTAAATAGCGAATAATATACAACACTCTCACACTGACAAACACAATATTCATGCAGGGTTTAGTTAGTAATGCGAAACAGCTTCTGTATACATGTCTGAAAAAAGTAATTAAAAAAATACACCAGTAAACTGTGAGTGTTTTACATATAAATTGAGAAGCCCCACATACAGACAAGTATGGCTGTGGCAATTGAAATATAACCCAGACATTGATATGCACAATTGAATTTGTCTGAATGAGAAACAATGGTCGGAGGTTTGCTTAAGAAGTACTGACAAGTGTATTCTAAATAGGCAGAGGAAAACCTTTGAATTAGCTATCAGATGAAGTGGCAACGGCAGTCAGCTGGGGGTCCCCACCCTATTTGAAAGTGAACCTCACTGCTTGTAACACCTTGCACTGTAGTTTTAAAATATGTTAGAAAGGGATAATATATACTGTATATATTAAATCCATCATAAATACACTGAATTGCATAACACACACACATAGACTTACATGCATACACACATTAAATAAAACATATAAATATACAAGACGCACAGCGCACAGTTGCGATGTTTATCAAAGCACAAAACACTTAAACGCACCACACATATTAGTGAAGCTACACAATATTCTTACACTTACACATTGCACACTTACATAAAAAGGTTCCCTAGCATTAATGTTAATATTCAAGGTTTATTCATTATTAATTATGTAATGAAGCGACTGTATTTAAGATCTCAGGTTTAGTACATGATAAGCAGACCGTGTTTGTTGCTATTCTAAACCACTGTTTATTTGCAGACTTCCGGTTCCGTCGGCAAGGAGATCGCAGCAGGCATTTGCAAGATATGAATTATAGGTTAGAATGTATCTCTGTATGTAGTGTCTATTGATTAGATAAAATGGACACAAAGAAGCTAATGGAGGCTGAACTATTACAATACAACCTGACCTATGAACTGCATCGTAACAGGAGAACCAGGAAGAAGAACCAATGAGATTAAGCCAACTTGTTCTATTGTATTGCCTATCTCTGCAAGGGTTTATATGCAAGCTCCCTGAACTAGTCAGTCATCATATTTTTTCTGTTGACGGAGGCTTCACCTTTGATGCCAGAAATCTGGATCCAGAGCGCCTGGGTAATGTATTGACTGTTCCTTGTTTATGTATGATCTTTTTCGCTAATTGTATTTAGATCACAGCGTGTAACTATCTGCTTCGGAACCACAATCCAAGTCTGGAAAGCAATTATTTCTTGTGCGACCAATAACACTTTTAGCAACATTTAGTATATAGAAAGGTAGGAAATAATAGTGCCTAAACCTAACCTTCCCTTCCCTGCTGCCTAACCCTAAGTCCCCCCCGGGGGTGCATAATGTTAACCCCCCTTCCCCAAGCCTAAACCTAACCTCCCGGGGGGGTACCTAACCCTAAGTCCCCCCTGGGAACCCTAAACCTAACCCTCCCCCCCACGGCTATTGGCGGACAGTGCCCGGCGTCCCTTCAATCGGGATGCCGGGCGTCAGGCTCCCGGTGCATGTCTAATGACAGGCGTCGGCATATTGACACCTGTCTTTAGACCCTTGCCGGGATATGACAGTCGGGAAGCCGGCTGTTGGGATTAGGTCTGCTGGCTTCCCGACTGCATACCGAATTTTGCCCATGGCAGCAAGTCTACCCAATTGTTTTGGGATTATGATATACATATCCTGAGGACGGTTTCCAGGTCTTGATTAATTCTTTCATTCTGACCATTCATTTGTGGATGCTAGGCTGAGTTTAATCTGCATTGCTGAACATAAAGCTTTCTAGAAGCAGCAACAAATTGAACACCACAGTTTTATTTAATTTCTTGAGGGAGACCATGTAGGCAGAAGAATTCTTGTAGGAAGAGTTGGGCAAGTTTTGTTGCTGAAGGTAATCTGGACAAGGGAACAAAATGAGCCATCTTTGTAAATTGGTCCAACACTACCCATATTGTCATATAACCTTTGCATTCTGTTAAATCGGTAATGAAATCCAATGGGATGTGTGACCAAGGTTTGGAAAGTGTAGACAAAGGATGAAGCTGACCTGTGGGTGGATGGCGAGATGTTTTGTGTTGCGCACATTTTGAGCAAGAATGGATAAACTCTTGGGCATCTTTCTTCATAGATGGCCACCAATAACTCTGCTATTACAATTTCTAGGTTTTATATATTCTGGCGTGACCAGCAAACAAGAAATCATGAGCCCAGGATAGTAGTTTAGACCATAACTTTAGAAGGACGAATGATTTTTCATGAGGAGCTATCAAGGAAGTGGTGGTAATGGTGAAGGCTAACAAGTCTACTATAGGGTAAAACTTGGTTGACAACTCCTCATCCGCGGATTAAGATCTTTAAAGGTTGTTAGCCTTACAGTTCAGTGGTCCAGGGTGATATTTGAGTTAAAGTAAAAACAAATAAAGAATAATTCCCACAGGCCTGTCGTGGGTTGAGACAGTGGGCTGATCTAAGATAAAGTAGATTTTTGTGATTGGTATAGATGATAATGGGATATTTGGCTCCCTCTAGTAAATACCTCCAATCCTTCAATGCAAGCTTGATGGACAACAGTTCCTGTTCCCAATGGTATCATTTTCTTCTGCTTGAGTGAACTTGCGGGAAAAGTCCCACAGGGATGTAATTTTCCATCATTAGCAACCTGAGATAATACCGCCCCTACTCCAGTGGCTGATGCATCTACCTCTAAATAAACGGTTTCTCCAGATTTGGTTGCTGCAGAATGGGAGCTGTCAGAAAGGCTTGCTTTAGGTAATGAAAGGCAGCTATGGCCTCAGGAGACCACTTGGCAGGGTTAGCCCCTTTTTTTGTCATAGCCATAATGGGAGCCAAACTGGAAGAAAAAGATTTAATAAATTTCCTGTAATAGTTGGAAAAACCACAACAATCTTTGGACTGATTTTAGGGTTGTTGGTAGTACCCAGACCTGTATAGCCTTGACTTTTTCGGGATCCATTCGAAGTTCCGAACCTGAAATTATGTACCCGAGGAAGGAGATGGATGGGACTTTGAAGACACATTTAGAGATTTTTCCATAGAGCTGATTGGAACGTAATTGAAGAAAGACTTCTCTAACATGCTGCCAGTGTGTAGTAAAATCTTTAGAAAAGATGAGAATATCAGCCAAGTAGACAACCATGTACTTATATAATATATCATGAAATATTCCATTACAAAGTGCTGGAACACTGCTAAAGCATTACACAATCTGAACAGCATGACTACATTTTCATAATGCCCGTCCCCGGTATTAAAAGTCATCTTCCATTCATCTCCGCCTCTTATTCTTATTAGATTGTATGCACCTTTAGGGTCTAACTTTGTGAAAACAGTTGCTCCCTTAACTCTATCAAAGAGGTCCATAATAAGAGGTATAGGACAATTATTTTTTATTGTTATAGCATTCAGGCCAAAATGGACAAGGACACAGACAACCATCAGTTTAATTGACAAAAAATAATCTGGCCCCCACTGGAGATGAAGATGGATGAGTAAAGCCTTTCTGGAGGTTCTCTTTAATATATTTGGCTATAACCTGGGTTTCAGGAACTGAGTGTGGCCCCTAAGTGGGGTTTTTCCCGGTAACAAATCGATAGGACAGTCCCATGGACAATGAGTGGGACGTTTGCCTGCTGCCTGCTCTGAAAAGACATCTGAAAAATCTTGGTAGTGCTCTGGTAGGGAAGACGAAGATTTATCTCCAGCAAAGCATAAACGGAGAACCCAAACTAGGCAATGCTGAAGGCAGTAGGGACTCCAAGAGAGCATATGAGCAGGGGGTCAGTCAAAATGAGGTATGTATAATTGCAGCCATGGTAAACCTAGAACAATATTGTGTATAACATTGGGTATCACTAGAAATTCTAGTTGTTCTTGATGCAAAGCTCCGATATTGACGGTAACTGCCTTGGTGCAAAAAGTGACAGTTCCATCAGTAATTTGGCTCCTGCTGACCGTAGGGAGTACAATAGGCTGGAGCAGTCTCCTGATAGGTTTTGACATCTGTTGAACAACGGCAAGGGAAATTAAATTACTAGCTGCTCCCGAATCCTTTCATGCAGAAAGGATCTTGGATTCAGAATCTTTTTTCTCCAAGACTATAGAATTAAGCAGTCCCATTTAGGAGGAAGTTTGGACAATACTCCTAATCTGACTCCTCCTGGACAGATTAGGTTTGACCGTTTCCCGGTTTTAGGGAACAGGTTTTGAGAAAATGATCGGGAGAAGCACAGTAGAGACACAATTTCTCCTGATGCCTGCAGAGGCGTTCTTCAGTGCACAACTGTGAGAGGTTGATTTGCATAGGTTCTTCCAAAACTGGAGGTGCCAAACGGGGCTGGGGAAGAGGTCTTGGCTTAAGATGATCTACTCAAGACTTTTCAACACCACACTCCCTCCATATGGAGGTCCAGCAGTCCTGGAGTGCGTTTCTCTTGTCAGCTTAATCATAGGAGGTCACAACCATAAATTAATAAAATGTTCCCTGTGCACAGAACAACAATAACAATAAAGTAAAGTGTTAATACAGTGCTTGTTAAAGGATACCCGGAGAATAAGGGTTAAATAATAATAAGTTATAAGCTAGCGCTGTATAAACTTATTTTTTATAACTACAATATAGAAGTGATTGTGAGACGCTTATGCATATTAATGGCTGGAGCAGCCTATTATTTGCCTGATTGAGATTGATAATACAAATAAATATGATCAATATGTAAAACCATCTGCATAAGTCACACACACTTAGTACTGATATTAACTGTCTCCATTTATGGAACCATCACTAATGATACATTGTGAATGTTGGTTGGATACAATGTTAAATAATCCAGAACCACACATGTATCCGCTCCTGATATAGGAATAAGGAGACAGCTATTGAAGTGTATAAAGTATAATAATAGGATAGATTAAAATAATTCCCTTTGAAAACTAGCTGTATTGGATACGCATTCAACCTACTAAATATAATTGGCTCCAGAGTCTGGAGTAAATGTGCAGATGAGAGTGTTATAGTACACAAATACACATGGTTTCAGTGTGATTCAGGACACCCCAGAATGTATTGGATACACATTCCTTGGAATATTACAATACAATAAGTATGTGAAAATATTTGCAGAATTATCACTCAATTAAGGCAGAAGAAAAAACATTTTGTGAGACGATAAATAAGCACAGTGGATCAATTGTGTAATTGAATTTATGCACTCAATTATTAAGCTGATATATAAAGTGGTATATGGACCAGAGTAGAAGGTATCAATAGATTTTTGTGGAGAACACTAATTTTATTTCACTTTCACATTGAATTATTTTTTCACATTATAATTTTTTTTTTAAATTTCACTGACCTAATTTTAAAGGATTTAATAAAAGTTACATTTTAATATTGATGGGTCACTAGAAGCTATAGTTTCAGATACGATAAATCCGTGAGTGCCCCATTATAGGAATACTTTGCTTTTTTGCATTCTTCTTGTGACTATTTTTATTCCTGGGTGCACCTCCCTTTATAAGAATTGTAGACAATAAATGAACAGAATAGTGGGAAGGATAATCACTAAATAGTGGTCTGTGCGGATATTTTCCCCACATCCTTATACGTACAAAGTTTACTGGGCCTTTAAGGAGATTATACATTCCAGTATGCTAATAATTCTGCATGTTGAAACTGTAGGTTTGTCTTACAGGTGATTCTGTGTATGGCTGTTTCTCTTGGCTACTGACCCCATTGTGGCTTTCAGATTCCACTGCTGAGCACAAGTAAAGTATAATGATGCACAAAAGGCCACTAGAACAATGATATAAAGATGTTTGGATTTATTAAACTCAGTTCCACTGTCTGGACAAGTCTGGTGGCATTTTGATGCATTAGCCTTTTAAAAATATCTGACATTGTGCTCAGCTGCTGTCTATTACATAATCTGTGTTTACAAAAATCTAATACAGATGATTATGTATTAGACAGTCAGCAGGCAGTGGAACTTGTTGTATTAGATGAGAGTTTTAGCACAGAAAGTGGGAGGCAGGTGAGGCAGCAGCTAGTTGAGGAGCACTTCAGCAGGAGGTATATGTATCATATTTTTTAAAAAAATTACAGTTTTCTTTTTTCATAGTGTTTTGTGTTTTGAGTAAGTAAGCTTTGCAAGACACTTTGTCAGACAGTGTCAACTCAACTAGTAAGGCACGTATGAAAAATCCAGATGAGGGTTTATTTCAAGCTGATATTCTTGTAATTATGCATAACATAGTAGGTGAAAAGATGATAGTTTACCAGAGCTCAACAGGTACAACTGCAAGCTAAAATGACAGACACACACACTGAGCTACAGACAGGAAGAAATGTGGGCTGATGACATCAGATCCTAGCTACAGAGAATCAGGAAGGACAAAATTAACAAGATGCAAAGCCTTGCAATAATAACATTACAGAAACTAACAGCATTTGAAACATATATATAGTGGGACATGACAGTCTACTTGCTTTATCTTATAGATTTCAGCTGTTGTTTTGGCTTTCCATGCCTTTTTACACCTCCCTTTCTTCATGTGTTCAATACTTTTTCCCTGTGTCATTTCACGTTATTACAAATAACTTAATTTATGGACATCTATGGTTTGATGCCTTTGCATATGTGGATTGCATGGGTTGTTACTGACATTTGGTGAAAATGTCATTACAAAAGCCCCATTGTAAATATATTTTCTGAGAAAAATGTTGATGTGTTCAATACTTATTTTACCCTCTGTGTGTGTGTATATATATATATATATATATATATATATATATATATATAGACACACACACACACAAACTTATTATAACCACCAGGTGATTGTATGCAAACTAGCTATTCTGCAGATAATGCTGACATAGGATGTCTGTATAAGCAGGGCCGCCTAAAGGAATGGGGTATTGATTACCTGTACCCAGGGTTTTCCCCCTTTGCAGCATACAGCAATGCTTTGTGGCACACCACATTGTATTTCTTTAAAACATTTTTGGAGGGGGTGTACAGTACCTTGTTCAGCCCATGACGGCTCTGTGTATAAGAACGGAAAGGTGAAGGTATACAGAGACTAATGAAGTACAGTATATCACTCATGAAATGTTCAGTACTCAACGCGATCTGACAGACTTTGAACATGTATTGATTGTTGGTGGTCGCAGCAGCGTTAAGCAAAATGGCTGCAAGCATTAGCACCATGGCTGCACTGGTGAATTGTTCGAGGGTGGCAGTTGTTAAAGTGTACAAAAAGTGTACAGGTAGCCAAAAAAATTGGGTCTCAGCATAATGTCTGTGGTTATAAATAGCTGCTGGATGATAGAGCGAAATGGAAAATGGGCAAAATTGTTCAGTCCTGCAGACAAGCAACAGTGCATCAAATTATAGATAATCCAAATCAGGGACCAATTCAGATTGCCTCTTAATGAACAATACTCCTTACATTACATTGTATGGGCTACAGAAGCAGAAAGTATGTCCGCATGCCTTTGCTATCTGCTACAAAGAGGGTGAAATGCCTACAGTTTGCTCAGGAACAAAGGGCATTAGACAGTAAATTATAGGAAATGTGTAATTTGGTCTGACAAATCATGTTTTCAATTACACTATGCACATGGTAGGGTGAGGATATGGAGACAAAAGCATGGATCATTCTGGATCCCCTACCATAAAAACTGGAAGATGCAGTTCATTGTATTTGGGTTGATATTCCCCACAAAACATACTGTAGAATCTATGACTAGAAGAATTCAAGGCATATTAAGAGCAAAAGGTGGACCAACAAAGTAATAACCTATGATCATAATAATTTGGCCACCCAGTGTATTTATGTAAATATACACACCCAGTTTTTTAAAGAAATCCAAAATATCTGTGATGTAAATTTGAAGCCATTTCTCTTATCCCATATTTAAGATGGTAGATGCATGCGTGGAGAAATACGGCCATCACGCATGGGCTGAGTATATCTTTATCTACTGAGAACCAGAGTTGGTCATATCGCTCTTCCGGTGTTGAATACTTATGGGACTAAAAGGGTTGCTTGTTCCTGGAAGACACAATGATATAAAGCACAAGAACTGGAAACAGAAGTCAACATTAATTCCAGTGCTTGTTATCCGGAAATCGGAAGTGACATAACCTCCAGTGTCAAACATCTGAAAACTGGAAGTGAATCTGGTATCCTCACCCAGAGAATGAGCTCATGTGTTTTCAATTTATGCTTTGTTATAAGTGAGTATATAAGAGAAATATGGACTACTTACCACCTCTTTTCCCCCTGATGAAGTCTAGGATTATATAAACTGATGAAATGCTTTGGGTTGCTCCAGTTAAACCCTCTGATCTTTCTAGTTCATATGTGGACATTATATGTGGATGCGGTCATAATTCTGATGACTGGGATTCCAGCACTCAGAATGGCAGCACTGAAACCCTGACACCTGTCAGAATCCTGGTGCTGGCATCCTGTTGCCGGATTCCCAAAGGTGAGTAGCGGGGTTGGGGGGGGGGAGTTAGGGGTTAAGGTTAGGCTCTGGGGGGTTAGGGTTAGGCACTAAGGGGGGAGGGTTAGGTTTAGGGTGCTGGGAGGTTTGGTTTAGGCACTAGGGGGGAGGTTAGATTCAGGCACCAGGGAGGGAGGGTTAGGGTAGGGAGAGGGGGAGGGTTAGGATACCTACCCACAGGTGTTGGTGTCCTAACTCTGTCAGGATGCTGGCATCAGGATTCTGACCGCTGGGATCCTGAGTGCTGGCATCCATGCCCAACCCATGGATACTACGAGGATATGTTCTGACCAAATAATCCTTGATTTTGTTGTCTTTATGTAAGAGCACTATATGTTTTTTTTGTGTAATTAAATATTTGTGAATGTTTTACACAATTTTTTTTACTTTTCACTACCCTTTTTGGTTGGAGTTGAGTGCCATTGCTACAAAAGAAAAAAGCTGCTTCAGTGATATGCAAAATTGCAAGAATGTATACGGTACGCTGCTGCAACTTTGCACAGTGTGGTGGAAAGGTGTTTGTTTCTGAGGGAATTGTGTAGCCCTACAAAAATCATTACAATTCTGCATGGTACAAGTTTGGTGTCTGATAAGCACAGGTGTGTTATCCTTCTGGTACAAGCACTTAAGCACCAGTGGCGGAACACCCGTAGACAATGGAGTTATTTGCCGCCGGGCGCTAGCCCTAAAGGGGGCACCCGGCTCCATTGTCACCTGGCCAAGATTGTCTGTCTGACTTTCAAAACTATATGACCATTGTCCAAGGTACCTAAAGCAGCTTCTGATTCCTTACTGCCCTGCTCGTTTACTGTGATATGTATATGAAGGACTATTAGCAGTTTGTTTGTTACGCATTCGGACACTCCTGCACTGATTGGGATGAAACCATTGCGAGGTGGTCCAGTTGGATCCTCGCCAAGTTTTAGGGGGGTTAGGGTCCCGATTGGACCTCCCGTTGGTGTATGCTGGGCAGAACTTTGACCCAAGGAACCTGTTCTGAGCCTTACTTTGGATGGATTTGGATAAAACTTCACAGAGTGGTAACATTGGATCCCAGAAGACATAGTAGGGGCTTGAGGCCCCGGTTGGACCTCCTGTTGGTGTATGCTGAGCAGAACTTTGACCTGGGGAGCCTGTTCTGTGCCATCCACTGGATGAATTTAGATGAAAACCTGACAGAGGGGTGGCAATTGATCTAGGATGCCTAATTAAGTGGTTGTGGCTGGTCAGACCTCACAGCGGGGTGCGCCGGGCAGAATTTTGACTCAGGGAACCTGTTTGGACCTGGGAAGCCTGTTTTATACAAATCCATCCAATGGATGGATTTGGACAAAAACTTCACAGAATGGTAACATTGGATCCCAGAAGGCATACTGTGTGACCAATGAAAAAACATAAACATTGGCTCCCACATAAACATATATACACATAGTGGCCTCCACAGGAATAAAACACACTACATTGGCCTCCTCAGGAACAAAACACACTTCAGTACAAATGCGCATAGCTGACCGCCGCCGCACACTTGACAACCACTCACAGCACACTAGTGTGCCACAGCACAGTAGTTGAAAAACACTGTACTAGGGCGTTGAGGTCCCGGTTGGACCTCTTGTTGGTGTACGCTGAGCAGAACTTTGACCTGTGGAGCCTGTTCTATACTATTCACTGGATGAATTTGGATGAAAACTTCACAGAGGGGTGGCAATTGGTCTGGAGTGCCTAATGGTCCCGTTCATACCTCACGGCAGAGGCCCTGATTCAGAGCCGGATGCTCTGACAGAGCGCTCGCTCTGAATCAAGGCCGGGCTATTTTTTTTTTAAGAGTGGCCTCCTGGCCACTCGCATAGCTGTGGGTGACCACCCACAGCTATAGCGAGTGGCCAGGAAGATGGTCACGATGGTCAAGACCATCGCGACCATCGGGTTTGCGACGAGACCCTTGTGGTAGGGTCTTATTGCCGCAAGCCCCAGAGAGAATTCGGCTCTTACAGAGCTGAAATCTCTCCCACTGACATCACGAGTGATGTCAGTGGGGCCGCCCCCAAACGGAGACGTTCACATGGGAACGCCTCCGTTTGAGCAGCCACTCCCCCGGCCCGCCCACCAAAGGGGGCGTGCTGTCACTCAACATCGACAGCACGCCCCCTTTGGTACGAGTCCTGGAGCGACGGATTGCCCGTCGCTATCCGGGTCTCGCGCATGCGCACTGCCCCACCATCGACCCGATTGCGAGTGCACAACGCTTACGACCGAGTCAGAATCAGGCCCAGAGTGCGCTGGACAGAACTTTGACTCAGGGGTTCTGGGCATACACTGGATGGATTTAGACAACATAATAAAACTTAATAACTTGAATAGTTAAACCCAGCTAATGGCAGGTACTTCAGCTAGTGCATATATTATAAGGGCACAGTCGTGCCCTTATATTAAGGCTGCATCTTAAAAACTGCAATTCTCCCATAGAGAATTCCGGAGGGGGAGGCATGGTGTTTAAGGGGCTACACCTCAAAAGCTGGAACTTTGGCTTGGTGCTGCATGCCAAATTTTAGGGCAAAATTATAAAAAAATTAGGTTTTGGGAGTAATCTAAAGTTCCAACTGTTAGCTTTTTCTGACACTCTCAACTAGGACCACTTTTCTGCTGTTCTCTATGGGGGCTTTTTGGAAAGGCATAACTCAGGGTAGGGGGCAAATTTAGAATTGGGGTTTGTTTTATAAGGTAGCTATTGTTCCAGGGTATGTGCTTTTGGGGTTCAATTAAATTAGAAAGTTAAATTTTTTAAACTATTACCTCAAGAATGCACCATTGAAGAGAAAGGAAATTTCAACTTGTTGCGCAGCTTCAGTAGGAGCCTCAAGCAGGTGTACTCACTGTGGCTTCACTTGGGTGCACAAAGATGGCCGTAGTTTGCTGGCAATAGTGGCACTGGAACATAGCTATGGCAGCGGGCGGTAGCAGCGGCGGGGACATGGCGGTGGTGCGGCCATCAGTGGCGGCAGCAGTGGGGACATCAGTGAAGGTGGCACGGGTGTCAGCGGTGGCTGTGGCGTGGGTGGCGGTGGTGGTGCAGGTGTCAGCAGGACCCAGAGGCAAAGGAGGAAATGGCTGCTGTGCGGGCATTGGCAGTGGGCATGGATCCGAGAGGATCCAGTCCATGCCTGCCATTTTGCAGAGTTCGGCAGCGGAGCCCATTTCAAAAATGGCGCCTCAGCGCCAATTTTTAAATTCAAAGATGGCCACTGTGAGCCAATCACAGCTCGCTACATCATCAGCGGCAGCGCCGGGACCCGGCGTCTGTGCAGGCATCATCGGCGGGCCTGGATCCGAGAGGATCCAGTCCCTGCCAGACATTCTGCCAAGTACGGCAGCGGCGCCCATTTAGAAAATGGCACCTCAGCTCCGTTTTGGAAATTTAAAGATGGCCACTGCGAGCCAATCATGGCTTGCGACATCATCACCCCGCCCCCTCAGCTGACTTACATAAGCCAGTGCGAGAAGGCAAGAATGGCAGTCCGACGACTGGGAGAGAGCAGTGAAGAGCTCCTGAAGAAAAAAAGATGCCTGAAGTGCTAGTGGGCAGTGGCCATGCAAAAGAGCTGACATAGGCTGCCACCCACTAGGTGAAGATGCCAAAACCCTGGCGGGTTAGTGCCCGCCAGGCAAAGTCGATGAAGCCCTGGCGGTTTGGCGCCCACCAGGAAAAGACGATGAAGCCCTGGGGTGGCAACGGCCACGTAATAGAGTTTAAAGGCTGCCGTCCCCTAGGTGAAGACCTGTAAAATAAAATATTACAATTTTAAAGTGTGTTGTGTTATTTGAATATTTTTTTTACAGGTGCCAGTGGGCCCCTAATGCCCAGCATGCTGGTACTTGTGGTTCTCCAAGTACCAGCATGTAGGGTAGGCTAGCTGGGACCTGTGGTTCACCTGCAAAGAAAAATAACATTACACAATACATTATACACAATCAACCCTGCTCCCACCGCCCAGGGGTGCCATGGAGAGGGAGACCCCTTTATTGGGGGGCTGACTAGTGGTCAGGGGTGATGTTTCAGGGGGCCCGGTGAAAGGGCTCCACTGGCTGTGGCATCACCCCCCCCTGCTAGAAAGGGTCTAGTGCTGGTTCTGATAAATAAATAAATTTTTCCCCCTGTATTTCCAGAACCAGGACTGGATCAGAGCCCAGTGTTGGTTGTACAACGTACAGGGGACCCCTACATCATTTTTCCCCTGTAGTTTGGCAACCATGGCTGGTTCTGACTAGCCCGGTGCTGGCTGTGTTTAAGTACAGGTGACCCCTATGTCATTTGTCCCCTGTATTTATACACAACCAGGACTGTCTGTTTAAAGTTCAGGGCTGGTTGTGCTTTAGGGGGAGGGGGTCAATTCACACAATGAAACCCAGCACCCACTGCCCAGGGGTGCTGGGGATAGCCCTGGGCTATCAGCCAAGGCGTGGGGTGCCCTGGAGATAGTGACCCATTTATTGAGGGGGTCCCCAGCTCCCCAGGGTACCCTGGCCTGGGCTGACTAGTGGTCAGGGTAAATGCTTCAGCTGGGGTGCCTGGTGATAGGGCTCCCCTGGGTGCGGCATTAGTCCCCCACTAGAAAAAGTCCAGTGCTGGTTCTGGAGAATACAGGGGGACCCTATGCATTTTTTTCCCCTGTAATTCCAGAACCAGGACTGGATCAAAGCCCAGTGCTGGTTGCGCAAAATTCAGGGGACCCCTACATCATTTGTCCCCCGTATTTTGGCAACCAGGGCTGGTGCTGGTTGTACTTAAGTACAGGGAATGTCATTTGTCCCCTGTATTTATGCACAACCTGGACTGGCCGTTAAAAGCCTTAGAGGGCAGCGGACCCACTAGGCGAAGACACCAAAGCCCTGGCAGGTTGGTTCCTGCAGGCGAAGACAATGGAAGTCCTAATGGGCGGCAGCCATGAAAAAAAGAGCTGCCACAGGCTGCCGCCCATTAGGTGAAGATGCCAAAGCCCAGGCAAGTTGATGCGAAGACGCCGAAGCCCTGATGGCTAGGCGCCCACCAGGCACAAACGCTTGAAGCCCTGGTGGGTTGGCACATGCCAGGCAAAAACGCCAAAGCCCTGGCGGGTTGGGCCCCCCAGCCCAGGCCAGGAATCCCTGGGGAGCTGGGGACCCCCCAAATAAAGGGGTCTCCCACTCCAGGGCACCCCAGGCCCAGGCTGTTAGGTCGGGGATATCCCCGGCACCCCTGGACGGTGGGTGCAGGGTTGATTATGTATAATGTATTGTGTATTGTTATTTTTCTAAGCAGGTGAACCACTGGTCCCAGCTTCCCTACCCTACATGCTGGTACTCGGAGAACCACAAGTACTAGCATGCTGGGCATTAGGGGCCCACTGGCACCTGTAGTCCTCCTGTAAAAAAAAATATTAAAACAAGCACAAAACACTTTAAAATTTTAATATTTTATTTTACAGGTCTTCATCTGGGGGACGGCGGCCTTCAAGCTCTTTTACGTGGTCTCCACAAGGTGAAAACACTGAAGTCCTAGGGTGGTTGCGGCCATAAAAAAGAGCTTAAAGGCCGCCGCCCCCTGGTGAAGGTGCAGATAAAATAAATTTTATTTCAAAACCGGTTTCTGTTCATTTTAATATTTCTTTTACAGGTGTTCTACAGGTATCAATAGGCCCAGGTTTTCCAAGTACCAGCATGTTGGGGAGACTTACTTGGGACCTATAGTTCACCTGCAAAAGAAAATAATTTTTTAAATACACCACATTAAACAATCAACCCGGCACCCATTGCCCAGGGGTGCCGGTGATAGCACGGGCCTATCAGCCTGGGCCTGGAGTGCCCTGGATAGGGGGACCCCTTTATTGAGGGGGGGTCCCCAGATCCCCTGGAATTTCTTGCCTGGGCTGACTAGCGGTCAGGGTTAATGCTTCAGCTGGTGAGCCTGGTGAAAGGGCTCCCCTGGCAGTGGCATTAGCCTCCCCCTCCCACTAAAAAAGTCCGGTGATGGATCTGGAGAATACAGGGGGACCATACTCATTTTTGCCCCCATATTTCCAGAACCACGACCGGATCAGAGCCCAGTGCTGGTTGCACAGAGTACGGAGGACCCTTACGTCATTTGTCCTCTGTATTTTGGCAACCAGGGCTGGTTATAACTAGCCCGGTGCTGGCTGTGCTTAAGTACAGGGGACCCCTACATCATTTGTCCCCTGTATTTAAGGAAAATCAGGACTGGCCATTAAAAACCCGGTGCTAGTTGTGTTTTGGGGGGCATCTTTTTTTTAATTTTACACATTAAATTTTTAACATAGATGTATAGATGGATTTTACCTCTGCTTTTGTGCATCTGTGACTTATTGATTTTATAATCTCAGGTGCATGCGCAGTATTGGTGAGCCCTCTGTCATACACTGATGCCCCTTTGCATTGCACTGCTACTACTGCTCCGCACCACCGCTGCTGCCACTACCCCGCATGCCTACAGCCCACCCCTGCAGCCATCTCTCACTCTGCATCTCCCAAAGCACCTTCTGTGTCCTGGCCCTTCTTCCACCTACGCTAGTGTACCATTTTGTTGCCCTTCTCCCCTGCAGGTAGCCCGGTTTGCTCCTCCAAACCCTGATAGACTGCATGTGTGTATTGCAATGGTCACACAATTCTGTGAATTAGCAGCTCCACCACTTTGTGAGTGACAGCAATCTCACTCTGTGAGAGTGAAATCTGCAGTTAACCACATGGTGTCATGGCATACCATATCTGTATTATGCAAGGAACAAACCCATTAAGCCATCAGCCTTAATGATCGTAATTTCATTGCTTTCTGAAGTTTGAGTGGCAGAAATTCAATAGGTCTTGTGAAATTTCAGATCATGTGTAAGAAGCCTTAATGGGACATGTAAAACCATAAGGTTTTTTGTCTATGAGATATATATATATATATATATATATATATATATATATAGAATGTGATTCAGCATATGGTAAAATTCTGTGACATATCATCTAAAGCTGAAAAATAACATCACAGCAGATGAAAAACAATATGGTGCAACCAATAATTATAATTAAACAGCTGTGATGTTAGGATGGACACAGGAATAGAGCCATGAAAAACATTTACTTACCTCTAGTGTTCAGCAGTGACAATTATACATCAGTTCACTTCACACAGACCCAAACAACAGAGTAAGTTTCTCACTGTTATATACTATTGAAACCTAAAGTTGGGCACACACTATGCGTTCCATTGAACGATTATCGTTCCGACGCGGAACAGAACGATAGATTGTGCAGATCGCATTGTGTGTACGGACTATCTGCACACTCCCACAGTTGCATGCAATATTGTCCTGTCAGTCATGTTGCACAGCCAACCACAAGATATTGCATGCAGCGCCATTGCAGGTAATGAAGGTCAAAAGATTGTTCCGTCATTCATTACCACGGTACGATATGTTGGCCCATCATCTGGGTACACATCGGCAAGTGTGTACCCAGCATTAGTCATGCTGGCAACTGTATGTGGCCTGTTGAATATAAACAGACATACAGAAAAGACGAGCACAATAGGCATTTCTTGCCTTGTGTTTTACTTACTGTATATTAAACTCTGTTGGTACATATGGATAGGACTTATAAAGAGTGCAAGGAATATACACACAATTTACATCTAATGCTTGCCTGAAGCTATGACGAAAACTGCAGCTAAAAATAGTGATCATTGATCCACAGGCAGTGGCATAACCAGGGGGGGTCGAGCAGGTCATGTGCCCTGGGTGCCGTGGCAGGCCCAGCAGAGGGGGGAGCCACTGTCTAGGGCATTGTATTCGCACCACTCACCACCATTGCACCACATTTGCCTGCCTCCACCAATGCCTGTGGTGCTTGGCAGCATTACTGCAGCAGCAGCTCCCACTTTGTTTGGGTTGCTGCCAGGAGTGTGACCATGATGCCAGTGTCACACTCCCTGAGCTTCAGCCTGCTGCCTGGCCTCACCATCTCCACCAGCTCCCGGCTTGAGGCTGAAGGTGACACACAGGGTATCATAGAATGAAGGGGGAGGAGAAGGGACACACAGAGGCATAGAATGAAGGGGGGAAGACACACAGAGAGGCATAGAATGAAGGGGAGGGAGACACGCAGAGAGACAAAATAAAATGGGGACGAGACACAGAGTGATATATAGAATGAAGTGGGAGATGACGTAGGGGGAGATGATGTTGTGCTGAAAGACAACATAGGGGAGAGGTTATGGTGTGCTGAGAGATGATGCAGGGGTGTTGGTGTGCTGAGAGACAATGCAAGAGGAGGTGATGGTGTGCTAAGAGATGACGCAGTGGGAGGTGATTGTGTGCTGAGAGATGGTGCAGAGGAAGATGATGGAGTGGCTGAGAGACACAGCCACAAGGAGAAATGATGGTGTGCTGAGAGACTATGCAGGGGAGGTGATGTTGTGCTGAGAGATGACGCAAGGGGATGTGATGATGTGCTGAGGGATGACACAAGGGAAGGTGATGGTGTGCTGAGAGATGACGCAGGGGGAAATGATGGTGTGGCTGAGAGATGTTGCCACAGGGAGAAAACGATGGTGTGCTGAGAGACTACACAGGGGAGGTGATGGTGTGCTTAGAGATGATGCAAGGGGATGTGATGATGTGCTGAAAGATGATGCAAGGGGACATGATGATGTGCTCAGAGATGACGCAGGGGAAGGTAATGGTGTGCTGAGAGATGACGCAGGGGGAGATGATGGTGTGGCTGAGAGATGCTGCCACAGGGAGAAAATTTTGGTGTGCTGAGAGACTACAAAGGGGGGGAGATGATGGTGTTGCTGAGAGATGCATGGAGGAGATGATGGTGTGGCTGAGAGATGTAGGGGGGAGATGATGGTGTGACTGAGAGATGTAGGAGGAGGATAATGTGGCTGAGAGATGCAGGGGAGAGATGATAGTGTAGCTAAGAGACGCAGGGAGCACAAGTCTGGTTGAACCGCTGTTGTATTATGATGACCTTATTAATATTCTTACACAAACAGGCATCTTCCAGATGATGGGACCTACATGAATAGTGAATACTGGTCCTGATTCAGCAAGGATCAGTATTGCGATTACGCATGCAGTCAGCATTTGCATTACAGTGCGCATGCGTGAACACTTCACTGTGATCTGGACTGTGATTGCAGTGACTATGCCAACCCATTGCAGAGTGATTGACAGGAAGTACCATTTGGAGGTGGTGACAGGGATGTTGTCAGTGAATTGCAGGCGTGCCAGTGTGTTTGAATGCCGTTACAGGGGCATGAATAAATTAGCCACTGAGATGCCATACAGCAGCTTGGGCTTCCACTGCGTGCGATGAGGTTAGCAATTCTTGAGTAAGGTCAGATCTTGTGCAAGTGTGAGTGAGGCTGCGATTGTACTCTATGTTTATGTACAGGTGTTTTGGATTCCTGTAATCTATATGGTGTATAAAAGGAGCTTCTATGGGCATTAGAATTATGACACTGATCCAGCGAAACGCATTAAGCCACAACACTGTACCTGTTAGGATTAACCCTACTACCTACCTGCAATGATTGGAAGGTGATTCATCACTGTTGGAGTCATTGTGGACATTGGACATTAATACCAGCTCCCGCATGGACTTTGGACATACAGCTTAAAGTGGACTTTATTTAACAGCCGCGGATACTGCGAACACGCTAGGAGGACTGTTCCACCGCTATATCCATCTATGGTAATTATTGCTGAGTTCATATATTCAATCTTTAGGGAGCCAGTCCTATTACCATCTACTCCACACAGGAAGGACAATTAAATCCACAGGTTGCCTTTTATAATATTGACATTTTAATATGTTGTTGTCAACTAATGCCTTTAAACCTTTTTATTTCAATATGGTATAATAAATTATTGTTATATTTATACATCAGTTTCTCTGATATTAATTCCAATTTACATATACAGCGCCAGATGCCTTTTTCGTACTCGATGTTACTAATGGTTTCGCAGATGAAATCTCCCATTTAACGTCCGGCTGGGTGCAAGCCCAGCACTCCTTCAGTAGCTGGGCTTCCCCTAGCCCTCTCAATGTACTGAATGAATTCCGCACACGGTATCCATTCCTCTTCACCGGGGCCGGCACCGCCACACAGCTGCGGCGGTGGGGGTGCCCAACCTCCCGACCACCGGCGGGACACTTCGGCCCGTGGGTGGAATAGTGGGGCAGTGCCTGAAAAGCGGGACTGTTCCGCTGAAAATCTGGATGGTTGGGAGTTGTGCAGGGCGGCGCCCCTGTTCGACCACACTGGTCGAACATGCCTCGAACCAGCCCTGCTGTACCCTGCTTGGCTGTAAGGTGATAGAGAGGAAAGGGGGGGGGGGGTTCTGTAACTGTGCATGTATCTGTGTGTATGAATGTCTGGCTATAAGGTGATAGAGAGGAAGGGGGAGTTCTGTGACTGTGTATGTATCTGTGTGTGTAAGTGTATGTATGTGTCTCTGTAACTGTATGCATGTATATATGTATCTGTATGCATGTATGTATTTATTTGTGTAATTGTATGTGTGTGTTTGTATGTGATTATATGTGGACTGTGTGTGTATTAATTTGTGACTAGGCGTTTATTAGTGTGTGACTGTATGAATGTGTGTGTATTATTGTGTAACTGTATGTATGTGTATTAGGTGTGTAATTGTGTGTATGTGACTGCTGTATGTATGACTGTGTGTGTATCTGTGACTAGGTGTGTTAGTGTGTGTGACTGTGTGAATGTGTGTGTATTTGTATGTGACTGTGAATAAATGTGTAAGTAATGTGACTATGTATATGTGTTACTGTATATATGTGCATGTGTGCAGTGGCGTAACTAGCGTAGGTTCAGGGGGCTGCGGATGCTATGGGGCCCAGACCAACCTGGGGCCCTGCCCTCCACCTGCATCTACGGTTCCAGGCCTCGGTCTGTGCCCTCCCCCCTCCTCTGCACTCCCCCTACCTGTGAGTGCGGCTGTAAGCACTGGGGGCTTCGGTCGATTTGAATGGATGCTGGGGTAATGGGTGTTAGTGGGCGGATAAGCGGCTCAACTGGCGGTTGGCAGTGGATTAGAATGTGGAACACGGTGGGACAAGTAACATGCCGTGAACCAGCTATTAGTGGCTCAGACCATTGGCACATGTTGTGCACGCTGGCATTGCTGCTGCTTCCGGGGAGCAATGCAGCGGGAGAGAGGTCCCGGTGCAGAGCGTTGCACTAGCAGTACTGTAATAGTGGCTGTGACGGTGGGAGAGGAGTCGGGGTGAGTGGGGAGGAGTCCTCTGTTATTCAGGTCTTGGATTGATCAGGAATGTGGTCCTAGATCATGTGTAACACAGTATTTGGGATGTGTGACTGATTAGAGCCAATAACAGTGCTGAACTTGAGGAGACAGAAGTGAGAGAGGCTGGGAGATGGCGCAGCAGCTGGTGTGACAAGAGAACATGCTGTGCTATATAGTGCAACATGAATAAAGGTGTAGCTGCTGTGGGGATGTTCACGTGGGAGTCCTAATGACTAGCATATATGATGCTATCAGTTATGAAGAGGGAATGATGTAGGATGATAATAATAGGGTAAGAGCGGGAGGTGGGATGAGAGGAATAAGTCTGGTTGCAGGAGGAGATGGGTGCCTGGAGGTGGGAGGAGAGGAGAGGCATGAGTCTAGGTTCAGAAGATGGGTGTCTGGATGAGGCAAGAGAGATGCCTGAGTCTGGCTGCAGGAGATGGGTGTCTGGAGGTGGGATGAGAGGCATGAGCCTGGGTGCAAGAAATGGGTGTATGGAGGTGTAAGGAAATTGGTGTATTGAGGTGTGAAGAGAAGCATGAGTCTGCATGCAGGAGATGGGTAGCTGGAGGTGGGAGGAGAAGCATGAGTCTGTGTGCAGGAGATGGGTAGCTGGAGGTGGGAGGAGAAGCATGAGTCTGTGTGCAGGAGATGGGTAGGTGGAGGTGGGAGGAGAAACATGAGTCTGCTTGCAGGAGATGGGTAGCTGGAGGTGGGAGGAGAAGCATGAGTCTGTGTGCAGGAGATGGGTAGCTGGAGGTGGGAGGAGAAGCATGAGTCTGTGTGCAGGAGATGGGTAGCTGGAGGTGGGAGGAGAAGCATGAGTCTGCATGCAGGAGATGGGTAGCTGGAGGTGGGAGGAGAAGCATGAGTCTGCGTGCAGGAGATGGGTAGGTGGAGGTGGGAGGAGAAACATGAGTCTGCTTGCAGGAGATGGGTAGGTGGAGATGGGAGGAGAAGCATGAGTCTGCCTGCAGGAGATGGGTAGCTGGAGATGGGAGGAGAAGCATGAGTCTGCGTCCAGGAGATGGGTAGCTGGAGGTGGGAGGAGAGAAATGAGCCAGGGGCCTGGCGAGGAGAAGCCTGGGATCTGCTATCAGACAGTGATGTTGAATAAAACTAAATGCAGCTGTTGTTCAGCAGCCACCTGATAAGTTGAAAAAAAAAAAGTCCTTACCCGCAAACCATATCTGAGAAGTACAACTCACTTCCCCCATTACCATAAAGGAAAACATTGTGCTGTGAAGGAAAGTATACTTTACCATAGCCTGTGTCACTGAATGTAATACCAGGCTGTGCATTGCTAGCTCTCTGTCACCTACAACTATAAGCAACTGTACGGTGTATGGTAGATAGGTAAGTGGGAGGGCAAACCATGGCTGTTTAGATAAAGCACATTACTCTGGTGCAGTACAGGGGCCTTGCAACATAGAAGCAACAGAGGTTAGGTTTAGGCACTAGGGGGTAGGTTAGGTTTAGGCACCAGGGAGGAAATGTTAAGTTTAGGGTGCAGGGAGTGGGAGGTTAGGCTTTGGAACTAGGGGGGAGGTTAGGTTTAGGCACCAGGGAGGAAATGTTAAGTTTAGGGTGCAGGGAGTGGGAGGTTAGGCTTTGGAACTAGGGGGGAGGTTAGGTTTAGGCACCGGGGAGGGTGGGTTAGGATTAGTGCTAGCATACCAGCGGCATCCCAACTGCCGGCAATCCATACCCAACCTGTCTCATACATGGCATATAAAAGGAGGGGGGCGCATTCTGCGATTCAGGGACACCAAAAATAATTCTATTCCTATGCATTCTGAATTGCAAAATCTTAACCAAATCAAGTGGACATTTATGTATGTAACGATACTGGATCAGAACCTCTATATACCCCTGCCTGTACCTTCTAAAACCCTTCCTATAAACCTCTAAGGATGACGCTAATTTGCATACGCAGTCATACCATAAATAAAGACTTAGACGTGGAATCTGTGGTTCCAAAGCACAAGTGTTATTCAGGTAAAAGTTCAGACAGTTACACGCAATTGATCAAGACACAGTTTAGGCGCAAAAGGAAAATTATACAGACCCAAGTACAGTATACATACGCAGGTGCTTCTGGACCCGGAGATAGGCATCAGCAAGAGACCCCTAGTCATACAGTGTTCAGCACGAAGACTGAGAACCAGCGTTCGTGCACACATATTTATACCCCTCCAGAATAAACAGGACAATAGGGAAGTTTGTTGCTGGTGTCATTGGTTCCCAGGGGAGAAGCACCTGTTACAGCATATTTAACAGGCTAGTTCAAATAGACTCTCCCTGCCTCTAACAGCTGGGGATCTTCCTCTTCACGCCCCCTGCAACATCCTAACAGTTGTTCCTAAAATATACATTTTGTTGCTTGTAGGCTCTGCGATCCATAACTCGAGAATGCATGATGCGATCACCCCACCGATAACACCGGAATACTGTAAAAAGAGTACGCATCAGTACAACTCCAAACACAACTTGTTTAGCATGTATAATACCTTAGTTATCAAATATCTTTATTTCTCAGCATTTAAACTAACTGAACCAACTTAAATCATACACTTTAAAGCGTATTGAACCTTATGTGTGAATATGTAATGTGTGGGTATTCAGGGTTTGATATAAGGATGCTAGTTAACTTGGGGCAGATGCGTGCGCATAAAGCTAATAAAACAGCGGTTTCATACAAAGTCCTATGCATTCGCTAATATGCGACTAGTTAACAGCGCAATTGTGTGTATTAATGTGTGTATGAGAAATGGTGAAAGATGCAAATGCATGGTGCTATTAGTATTATCACCACATGTACTAAAAGGTGAGTTTATCTAAAATGGCGCTTAGGCGGCCATTCGCAAAATGGCGTCTTGCGATCTCATTTTCAAGATGGTGTCTTGCGGCCATTCGCAAGATGGCGTCGCCGCGATTAAATTTTAAACTGAACTTGTCTCAGCCAATTATTCAGCTTCGACATATGATTACCAAGTTTAAAGAAAGTTTAAAGATTCTGCCAGCAATAAACCGTGGTCGCGTCCTCCCCCTCCGTGGCCGTCTCCTCCCAGCATCAATCAGCGAGGAGAGATAGAGCCACCTGGGAGTGTGACAAGTGCTGTACATACAGTACTTCATTTTTATGTCTCTGGGTTATTATAAAGATGCAGCCATAGTAATTTGTTTTTATCCTGATTGTTTTGGGCTGTGCAATAGAGTAAATTTGCCTCTAGTTTAAGACTTGTAATCCAGAATGTTACCATGGGATAGAATGGTAAGAAGAGGTGGTAAAGTGCCATGTGCTGGTAGAAAAGCCCGGGCCACTTGATTGCATGTGCCCCCCAGACTAAAAGTTGCCAGCCAGCCCCTGGTGGGGGCGCCATTCTTCATCTTGCCCTTGGCACCGAAGAACCTAGTTACGCCTCTGTCCAGAGGAGTGATAGATCTTGCATACATTTGTATTTTATCAAACGGATGACAAGCCATGAATGCCGCATGGCTCTATTTTCAAGAAATGACTGTATTGAGATCTGTTGCTCATAGGAATCCTTGATCCCAAATTTTAAGCTACATTTTAGGCAGGTGTTTGAATACTTGGTACAGCTCCCAGAAACACATTTAATATGTCAGTATGTAAATACAAAGCACTAGCATAATATAGAAGAAAGTAACAAAGCGCTATAATATATCCATAAAAGCATACAATACTCAACTAGAAGATGCTGTTCTTTTCCGTAAACCTTTTAACCCCAGTCTGCACATTCCCACAGTTAATGGTGGAATATTTTTTTCTCATGTGTGTAATAAAAGATAAAGCTCCAGCTCTGGATATTTGTTACATACTGTAATTATTACTGTGTTTCTTTCCTTCTTCTATCTCCTGTGTAATCAGCACATCTTTAATAATGCAGGAAAATGTATTTTCAGTGACAAATTCTATGACAAATCTACTTTGCACTCATTTAATCCATCTATCTCACTCAACAGCCCACTTCCATTTGCTTATATAGGGCCTGATTCACTACCGACCGCCAGGGGCGCCGAGAGGGGGGGGAGCGGGTACAGATTACCCAGGCCCGGGCTTCCTGAGGGGCCCGGCGGGGGACCCGGATCCGACGCCGCCCCCCCTCCCTCACAGCAGCCCAGCACACAGCGTGTGCTGAGCTGCAGTTGGAGACTGCTCGTGGCTGCTGAGCAGCAGCCACAGCAGTCTCCTATGCCTGTGCGGGGGAGCGATTACACTGATCACGCCCCCCCTGGCTTTGCGCCGGGCTGAGGGGGCTCAGAGCTCCCCCCTCCCCGGCGCTGCAAATCTTTTTTATTTATTTTTTTTGGCAAGGGGGCGTGGCCACGCCTCCCGAGATTAGGCCACACCCCCTATTACCGGGGCCCGCCTTGCCTCTTGGCGGCCCTGCCGACCGCAACTGTGATTGCAACAGCGATTACGCACGCAGTCTACAGTGATGATATGCTAATCAATTGCGATCGTTATGCCAGCTCAGCACAACAAAAGGAAGCCCACTTTACCTTACACACATCTGTAATGTTTAGTAAGACTGCAAAACCATTGGAACTACTGAGTACCATCACAGCCTCACACACACTTGCACAAATTCTGACCTTACTCAGGAATTGCTAACTTCCTTGCACGCTATGAATGCTCAGGCTGCGTAAGGCATTGTAGTGTATAATTTATGCACCCTCATGCAACTGTGTTCAAACGCACTGGCACACTTACGTTTCTCAGACCACCCCCCCGTCACCACTCACAAATGGCACTTCCTGTCAATCACTCTGCCATGGGTCTGCATAGTCACTGCAATCGCAGTTACGATCGCAGCGGCTGGTTTGCGCACTGTGATGCACATGCACTGTGACGATTACGCACACAATCGGCTGATTGTGTGTGTAATCGCAGTTGTGATCGCTAGTGAATCAGGCCCATAATGAGAAGAGGAAATGATGCACTCAAGTAAATTATTATTTAAAATACTGAACGTTTATTATTCGATTATTAAACTTATTTTTTCTTCCAGTCTTATTAGTATTTTTTTTATTAAAAACAGCTAAATATTTGGACAAAAAAAAGAACATTGTTTTGACAGACAAAACAGCAATGAACAAAACATATACATTAAAATCTTGCTAGTGTGCTCCTTCCTATCCACAACTAATTATCACATTTTATGTAGACCTATGTGTCACTGCCATATATAGTATAATACTGTTTTTATATCTCTAATTTCTCTTATAAATAAGATTCAAGTGCAATTCATGTATGATGAATAGTATACATACTTTGCAGAGAAATTGTAGGTGGGACAGAAGTGGGGAGGGATGAGAATCAATACCATATACGTATAGAATTCAACTGATTAATGGTTGGGAGTCTAGCTCAGTGGCAGATTTTGCCAAGGGGCTGTGAGTCTGCAGCCCCCCCAGTAAAATCTGACACCTCAGTGTAGTTAGTGCAGTCTGTGACTGCACTCTCTACACTGTGATTGGCAGTGGCTTCCTATTGGAAGCGGAATGGGATTGAAATGCCACCGGTTCAAATCCCGACAGCGTGAAAATGCCACCGGTTCAAATCCCGACAGCAGGAAAACCCGACAAAGGCAGGTAAGTGATCTAACCCTCCCCTCTCCCCCCTAACCATAACCCTCCCTTAGGGGTGCCTAACCCTAAACTCCTGGGGTGGTGCCTAACCCTAACCCCCCTTACTGCTCCCTAAACCTAACCCTCCTAGGGTGGTGCCTAACCCCCCTAGGGGTGCCTAACCCTAACCTCCCCCCCCAAAACCTAATGTCAACCCCGCTAACTGCCTGAAACCTAACCCTTCCCCCCATAGCTAACAGGATGGGCGCCCCGGACTTACCTTGTTTGGGCAATCATTGTCCTGGATTCCGGCGTCTGGATTATGATAGGTGTCGGTATTTCGCCTGTGAGTAATGCCATCTTCCGTACATTGCAGGGAGCAGCATGTATTTTGAAAAGCTGATTAGTTTTTAGCACCTTGCTACATGGAAGTTTGCCATGTACAGTAGTCAAAGTGAGAAAAATTGTGGAAGGTCACTAGTAAAAGGAGAAAAAAGTGGGCGCTACCAATATAAATCACCAATTAGGTCAAAATCTATACCACTCCTGCTGCCCCCACACAGTGGATCTGGAAGTCCACCTATTCACAATGGGAACACAATAAGAAAGAAAATGGGAGCGCTGGCAGTGGCTGCTGATTTAAAAAATCATTATTTATTTTAATTGCACAAAATACAATCTCAAACACTTTTGTTTAAAATATCAATATAAATGAAGAATACAGATGGATTCAATCAATTAGGCTAATAGTGCCTTACTGTTAAAATGTGAAACCGGTTCCACCCTACAATATTAGTACATATCAATATATAAATCACTCCAGAGACTAGTATAGAGATCACTTATATAGACATATATATATTGGAGCATCAATCGAAAAATCATTGGTCACAATTTTCCAGCATGGATTTAATAGTTGTCAATATTTATGTCCACTTATACCCAATTGATAGAGGGTTAAATGTATAAAAAAGAAGCAGCACAGCTCATTCAGCACAGATTAGAGTGTTAGTATTGCAGTGTTAGTAAATAGGTAGTTCCTAATATAGGTACATTATCATCCAACCATGTAGGTAGAGAAGCAAAGTGTATTGTGGCAGTTAACCTCTACCCCAATCCCAGGGGGAGGATGCTTATATACTGATCGCCTGCTCACAAGTAAAGAACAATATCAGCCAAAGATTTTTACCACTTTGTGCACCATGTGGTCCAGAGGCGCTTCTTATCCTCAGGCAGAGGGACCTCTTATTCCTGGATCCTGGCACTTGTAACCGTTCACGGTGAACCAATTGGCTGAGTTGTATTCTGTTGTCCACCGCTGCTGCACGCTGGCTGCTACACGCTGGCTGCTACACGCTGGCTGGTGACCGCTCCGTCACTTCCGGTGGTGAACTTCCGGCTTCCGGTATGCATACCACCTGCGTTCCACGAGTCAACTGACGCATTTCTCCGCCCAATGACGTGGCAGTTTCATCAGAGGATGGCTCTAAGCTCGTTAGTGCTCCATTATATCCCTCTCAGAGTATCCGGATTGGTTGCTTTTCAATCCCCTTAAAAATTAACTGCTAACATGCCACAGTCTTCTCTGAAAGCGGGATAAACATTTTGTGTATGCATAATATGGTGATAGAAACATCTTATATTCCATATATTTGTATATAACTTATTTAGACTATTTATAGTTCTAATATTCTACTCCAAGGTGCCTGCTCATATAGCCCATAGTATTAATCCTACCCTATAAAACTAAAAAATTATAAAAATATACCTCAAAAAATTATTTAAAAAATATAAAAATATATAAGAAAATCAAAATAATGCTAGGTATTGGAAGGCAACACGAATCTTATTCAATATAATACATTAATAACATTGATATATTGCCCTAAGGGGTTGAGTTGGAAAAATGTTATTACATACATATAGAGACAAATTATTAAAAACAAAAAACCATGATAGAAAGTCCCTTCAACACAATATGGATATAGAAAAATATTTTCCGATATCCACTACAAAATCGATATAATCATTATTCCCACTAGAATATCTACACAATAATAAACAGCCTTAGACCACTTTCCATATAAAACAGTTGGTGAAATATATCGATACTTCACCAACCAAACATTAAATACCCTCAGTCTCCAACCATATAGGGTCTCAGGGTTAATAATTGAAAGGTTCTCATCAGGTCTATTAACCTATATATGTCTCAAATACCTGAGACATTGGTATTACCACTGTGCAGTAATCCTAGTGGAAAACCTTCAGGATTGACACTATATAACAATCTCAGTTCAATTCAAAATCAATCAATACCATCATTAGTCAGCTAAATAACTTATATCACCCACCTACATATAAAGCCCAAATATCAAATATTATTCAGTTCGATAGTCTCATTTAGGCCATCTGGATCCAGCATATTGAGTCTAAATATCCAATATGCTTCTCTTTTGCAGAGTGTATTTAGTCTATTCCCCCCTCTATCCATACTTTTGATTTGTTCAATAGCTATCACTTTAATTTGGCTGATATCCTTCCTATGGGCTATATGAGCAGGCACCTTGGAGTAGAATATTAGAACTATAAATAGTCTAAATAAGTTATATACAAATATATGGAATATAAGATGTTTCTATCACCATATTATGCATACACAAAATGTTTATCCCGCTTTCAGAGAAGACTGTGGCATGTTAGCAGTTAATTTTTAAGGGGATTGAAAAGCAACCAATCCGGATACTCTGAGAGGGATATAATGGAGCACTAACGAGCTTAGAGCCATCCTCTGATGAAACTGCCACGTCATTGGGCGGAGAAATGCGTCAGTTGACTCGTGGAACGCAGGTGGTATGCATACCGGAAGCCGGAAGTTCACCACCGGAAGTGACGGAGCGGTCACCAGCCAGCGTGTAGCAGCCAGCGTGTAGCAGCCAGCGTGCAGCAGCGGCGGACAACAGAATACAACTCAGCCAATTGGTTCACCGTGAACGGTTACAAGTGCCAGGATCCAGGAATAAGAGGTCCCTCTGCCTGAGGATAAGAAGCGCCTCTGGACCACATGGTGCACAAAGTGGTAAAAATCTTTGGCTGATATTGTTCTTTACTTGTGAGCAGGCGATCAGTATATAAGCATCCTCCCCCTGGGATTGGGGTAGAGGTTAACTGCCACAATACACTTTGCTTCTCTACCTACATGGTTGGATGATAATGTACCTATATTAGGAACTACCTATTTACTAACACTGCAATACTAACACTCTAATCTGTGCTGAATGAGCTGTGCTGCTTCTTTTTTATACATTTAACCCTCTATCAATTGGGTATAAGTGGACATAAATATTGACAACTATTAAATCCATGCTGGAAAATTGTGACCAATGATTTTTCGATTGATGCTCCAATATATATATGTCTATATAAGTGATCTCTATACTAGTCTCTGGAGTGATTTATATATTGATATGTACTAATATTGTAGGGTTGAACCGGTTTCACATTTTAACAGTAAGGCACTATTAGCCTAATTGATTGAATCCATCTGTATTCTTCATTTATATTGATATTTTAAACAAAAGTGTTTGAGATTGTATTTTGTGCAATTAAAATAAATAATGATTTTTTAAATCAGCAGCCACTGCCAGCGCTCCCATTTTCTTTCTTATTGAGGTCACTAGTAGCCTTGGTGACAATCCAAGTCTTGAAGAAGTAGATAGAGCTATGGGGACAACTGGTCTAGTGGTGGAATTGCCTGTTTAGAGTCGAGTACTATGACGCTGACCACAGAGACAACATACAAAATTATTGCAGGTTCACAAATTGCATACCTACTAA
The DNA here is from genome assembly GCA_031769625.1 of Taudactylus pleione. NCBI lineage: Eukaryota > Metazoa > Chordata > Amphibia > Anura > Myobatrachidae > Taudactylus > Taudactylus pleione. The sequence goes on from JAUIMM010000670.1 coordinate 4,747,557, forward strand.
AATAAATACTAAGAATCCTGTTCTATTGTCTAAAGCTGAATACATATCAGAAGATGTGTACCCAGCTTGACATCACAGGCTACAGGACCCGGGATGCGGCAAGTGCATACACATTTGCTGATGTTGGATCCGACAGGTAGATGGAGGTGCCATGCTGCATTCTACAGCATAGCATTGTTAGCAATATCCTCCATTGGCCCTGCTGTAGGGTTGATGGGGGATGTTGCTAATGTCCAGCAGGAGCATGCATATCTTGGGTACAGAGTAGATGATGTACCCGATATGTTGCTCTGATCCATGGGATCGGACAACATATCGTCTAGTGTGTACTAGTGTGTACTCAACATAAGAATTCAAAGCACAAACATTTAACAAAATATTTCAAGTGTCACAAGTTGGGACAAAAGGCCTCTGATTGCAGTGTGACAGCGGGAATGAATCAGCCTTGAACGCCTTAGCAGAAAGCCACCATTGAGACTGCTGGTACTTGGATTCAGGAGCCACAAGGCATTTCAGTTGTAATGAAAATTTGTTCAAGTCATTAAGCCAGTGTCAGTCAACTAAAGTTATAGGAGAAATGGTCTTATATGCTACTGGTCAGGACAATTACACTATCTTAAGAGTAAGAGCAAGGAAGTTGTCACTGATGTGGAATACATACTGTTTATATCTAACCTAGGAACCAACCTGATTACCATGAGTGTTCTTGAGCAGAGAGACAGAGTCCAGTTTTAAAAGGATGGTGCATTGTGTAAAACCAAAGGGGGACTCTGTCATAGCCACAGTACCCGGTACCAACAACTATGGAGCATATTCAATTGGGTGCGAGACTATAAAAAATCCCGCACCTGCGAGGATTTTCCTGCAGGTGCGGGATTTTTGATATTCAATTAGGTGCGGGTTTTTTTTTTCCATGTTGGGAGGTTTTTTTCCTCACACCTCCTGAGCAAGTGTGATTTTTCCTAAAATCATTAATCTTAGGAAAAGTCAGTGGGACTAGCTCTGGGACCCCGGCGGCACCCCCCCTTACTACTATCCACAGTGCCTGTTTTTACTAGCAGCCCACACTCTTTATAGATTGCTCATACATCTAGTTTGTAACTCATAGATGATTCTGTTGTGTCAGTGACACATCTCCTGTTCCTCACTCCAGTTTCTACCAGAATTGCCAATGGTCCTAGTCCTGTGCCCACAACAAACACAGAATCTGACAAGTGCAACGTGTTTGCTTGACTTTCACACAACTCTCAAATGAAGTACGAGAGCAGTAATAGGCACCCAGAATCATATGTAGACTAATGATTAATGCACAATGGTAAGCAGTCTGGAGCTTGCAGCATACAATGGTAATGCAGGTGGTAGATTAACAGCACACTATAGTAGATGCAGATGGACACTGGTAGCTCACGATGATAAAGCAGACTGTAAGCAGAGAGCTCACTGGTGTAAATGGAATGGAGCTGAGTCCAGGACTGATAGCAGTGGTAACTGTAGATGAAGCCACTGTTTGTAAATAGAATATCGCCGGAATGCAGGACTAGTAGCAGTGGATAAATGGAGATGAAGCACACTGCTTGTAAGTAGTGAGAACAAGATCAATTGTTTAAACTGGGACACTGCAGAGTGATAGCAATTTGCCTTAGGAAGCTGTAGTTAAGACTGCAGGCTGGTAATAATGTGCACCTTGTAAGCTGTAAGAGTGAAGTGCTGATTCAAGCTGGAATGGATAACTGGCTGCTGGCTAGGAGGTAGCAATGTGAGAATTGCTCTGGTTCGCAGATTTGAGTTGCAGGTGCTTTGCAGAGTGGAGCTGTAAATGCTTGCAGCGTGGAAACTGCAAGAGATTGCAGATTACAGCTGCATATACAGGAACCATGAGTAGCTGGAAGACAAGTTGAATTGACAAAGCTTAGGTGCATGGGAAAGGTTTATTTAGGACACTCTGGATCAGGACTGGATCCTGAAATAAGTGTGACTGCACCTTTTCTAAGTTTGCATCCATAGTACAAGCACCATTGGAAGTAGTATATACTGACGTACGTGACCCAATGGAGGTTGAATCCATGCGTAGCATGCATTACTTCATGACTCTCATCAACGATGCTACAAAGATTATGCATGTTTATTTTTTAAAGAACAAAAGTGAAGTAAAAAGTAGGTTCAAAAGTGTACAAGAATATTTTTGAAAACCAAACAGGTCAGAAGCTGAAAGTTCTAAGATCTGATAATAATAGAGATATGAGAAAAAGAACTAGCCAAGTACTTATAAAAAAAATGGCATCCATCATCAGCTAACTATTGCCTATACACCAGAACAAAATGGCATCAATGAAAGAGCTAACAGTACAATAGAGAGAACCATAGCTATAAGAAATTTGGGGCTGAAGCAGTAAGAACAGCTGTTTACCTGAAAAATTGATCACCTACAGTGGCAGTCAATGAGCTGACACCACTGAAAGAGTGAAAAAGTAAAAAAACAGACATCAGCCATCTACAGTATGTATATTTTGGAATTAGAGCTTATGCTCATGTACCCAAAGAAAGAAGACACAAACTTGATTTCAAGTTCATCTAATGCATTATGCTTGGAAACTGATCAGCGCAAAGGCTTTTGTCTATGGAACTTTAATAACAGAAAACTGGACTTTGTGTTTCAGGAGGTTGCTTCAGTTAATGTTAACAGGAATGTCATACAGCCACAGGGACCTGTGTTGCTGGATATGCCTGCAGCTGAAAGTGTGTCTGAGAAGAGTGAAATAATAAAAGTGAACAACCATTCAAGGAACAGGAGTCCTATGAGCAACAAAAGGAAACCTCTTAGGAAGTTTAGAGAGGAGTTTGCTGGGATTTTTCACTGTATATGTCAGAGACTTCTGATCCAAAACCAACCTATGATTAGCAGGAGTGGAAGTTTACTATTGATCTAGATTTCTAAAACAAATGCCTGAAAAGCATGAATCAAATTTCGTGGGAAGGTAGTGGAAGAACCCCTGAAGTTGCTTTTCTTTTTCTGGGACCAAATGTGATTTAGATCTGTTTAGTTTTGAGAGGGCCATCAACATTGCTGCTGAAGATCAGTTTATCAGGGATCTAATGAAGAATGTTTATGTTTTTAGGGAAACGTTGAGCAAATGTCTGCTTTCTCAAATTTTTCTTTTACAGGAATGTATTCAAAATGTTGATGCTTTAGTTTAGAAAATGTCTTTGCCTAATGGGGCCCATCCATCTGTGATGGATTGCCGTGATGCTGCAACCCGGCATTGCAGGATCGCAGTAATCCAACATGTTGGATTTTGGCGATTTGACGATCGCGATCAAAAAATGATCAGAATCGTCAAATTGGGGACATTTAACATTACAAATGTCCGCGATCCGGCGATGGATCGTAGAACATCGATGGTGGGAGGTGGCATTTCCGATCGCATCGCCGGATCGTGACAAACAGTCGCTGATGTATGGCCACCTTAACTGAGCATGTCTTCAATTGCAGGAAAGAGACATAAAATGTTATATGATGCTTATGTTCTGTCCTGGGATGGATGGCAGTCTTGAGCGAGGTAGGGTGTTGGAAGTACTATGCTCCTGCGCTGCCTCTCTCCAGCACTATCCAGGTAAGAGAAAACTGCCAGTCACTCTGACCCACCAGGACTCAGATCTGACCTCTGACATGTGGTACCGCGCATGCACTGCATCTCCATGTGTGTTTACTCCCCATGAGGACAGGTAGGACCAGGAGACTCTCACCAAATGAAAAGAGCCCTGCAATGTCCTGCCATATGGCCACAAGTACACTATACCGCCACTATTGTACTCTAGACCACCAGTGCTACTATCTGCAGTGTCAGAGCCGTGATAATGCCTGGTGCACTATAATGCCCAGCAATACCCTGAGCTCCAGGCTGCCACAAACAGTGTATTACATCTACTGCTGTTACACCTGTGTATTTTCCTGTGTCACTTGCTACCGGTTTTTCTACCTTATATATAATAAATCTAAGAACTGATTAAGCATACCATGTGTTAACTAACTGCCACTAGCACCAACTACTGCATTATACATTTAATTAACATCACTCACACTCTGGTCAGTTATTTTATACTCTGGTGTATCAATTAATATGACAAACTACTGCTCTCAGCAAATTCCGTATGGCATTATTGTGACAGTTTACACTATGATCTACTGTACTTACTGTTACCACTATCTCTGCTCATGGGTTTGGTAACGATATCCCGGCAGTAATTATCTCAATGGTCACAATACTGACAGCAGAATCCTGATGGGTCAAAATCCTGACTAATTTTAGTAAGTATTCTAACCCTAATCCACTCCTCCCACAGCCTATCTCCAACTGTCCCCTTTGTTAGTCTAACCCTAACTATCCCTTTTGGCTGTCTAACTCTACCATAGCCTAACCCTAACCTTCCCCCTAGAGCCTAAACAGTAGTGTAACTAAGGCAGGGCCACCAGGGTTCTTGGCCTTGGCACCGTGAGACCGGCGGCATGGGGGGGCACTGCTAGCCATGGTACAGGCCCGCCTAGTCACTCAGTGTAGTGTAGACTGCAGTGAGTGCGGTCCACACTACACAGTTACACACACATAGCCGCCGGTGCTGCAGCGATGTGTGTGTTTCAGCAGCCAATGAGAGTCAGACAGACTCATTGGCTGCTGCGCCCACTGCCAGAGACAGGCTGGAGCTCACTCATGAGCTCCACCTTCTGTCGGGGTCGAGCAGACAGCGGCGGGCCCGACAGGAGTGGGATTCAGGTAAGTCAGTGAGTGTTTTGTGTTTGTATGTCATGTCTTTGTCTGTTTTGCACTACAAGCCGGGGACACTGAATAGGGATGAACCCTATGGGGCACTGCATAGGGAGGATCACTACTGGGGGCACTGCATATGGGGGATCATTACTTGGGGGCACTGTATAAGGGGCATTACTGGGGGCCTGCATAAGAGAGACCACTACTGGGGGCACTGCATAAGGGGGATAACTACTGGGGGTACTGTATAAGGGGCACTACGGGGGGCCTGCATAAAGAGGACCACTACTGGGGACACTGCATAGGAGGGACTGCATAAGGAAACTGTATAGGGGGTACAGTATAAGGGTGCACTACTGGGGGCACTTCATAAGGAGCATTGTATAAGGGTGCACTACTGGAGGCACTGTATAAGGGTGCACTACTGGGGGCAATGTATAAAGGGCACTACTACAGTGGGCATTGCAAGAGGGACACTACTACTCGGGGCATTAAGGTGCATATGTAATGGAAAGGAATGTTGCCAGAGTGACGAGAAAGGGGTGTGTCATGTTGACATGCCCCATTTTTCAGTGGCCATGCCCCTTGTGGCATGTGACCATGCCCATTTTTTGGCAAATGGTGTGTTGTGTGTGTGTGTGGGGTTCATTTTCAATATTGCCCTGGGCTCCAAATACCCTAGTAATGCCACTGAGCCTAACCCTAATAATAACCTATGGGATTCAACTGTATTTTGACCATTGGGATTCTGCTACCGGTATTGTAGCCGGCGGGATGGTCACTGCCAGGATCCTTGCTACATCCCCTGCTAATACATGTGTCTACAGGTCCATCTGATAACATATTTTTTTTGACCAATAGGGGAGAAATTAACTTAGTTGCGATGGCTATGAATGTCATTGTTCTGACCATTTCTCCGGCACTTTGCAGTCACTAACATCGCAGATTGTTCTTTGCACACCACAGAGGAATGCAGGAATTTCTGCAATATTAATGTACCGTAATTTCAGCTGAACCTCACTACCGATCTTACCTGGGAGTTGAATACAGAGTCAAAATAAGTTTCTTAGGGGGCTCAAGAATGTGCCTTAAGTACTTATAAATTAGCACCAGTGCATACAAGGCTCAACCCTAGAAGGTCGCTGATTCACATTTTACCCATTGTCAGCCATGAAAATCCAGATTCGAGATCACACACATACTTAAAGGACTAAAATTAGTTTTGCTTCAGCAGAATTCCTGACAGCTGAGGCTTTCTTAGGGCCCTCTGGGGTTATCACTGTGGAAGAAAGCAGGACCATCTGGAAAAATAGAATGATCGTCAATTTATTTTACAGTGCGATCAGCAGTGAATCTGCACTGCTATGAAGTTGGCTGCTCGTGTGAACCAGGATTCCCTTGAATCTTCTTTCACTTGCAAATTATATTTTCTAAGTATTTGGATCCTTATGAATATAGAGAATGAGTACTAGAGGAAACATTTCCCTACATATACTGGTGTAATTTACACATATCAAAATATGATTCTCTTGGTAAAACTGGTCTTTGGGCCTGATTTATTGAGGATCGCTATTGCAATCGCAGCTCCGTAATCACACGCAGGTTTGCTGCAAAAATATACTAATGAATGCTATCATAATGCCGTCACACTGCCAGCATAGAGACACCCACTGCCTCGAACTACCACTATCTCACTTCCGTAATACCTTGCAGTCCTGCGTATACAACGGCGTTCAAACAGACAGGCACGCCTGTGTTTCGCCGTACACCCCCCATCACCACCCTCAAAAGCTCACTGCCTGTCAATCACTCTGCCATGGCTCGCCGTGGTCTGCGTGATCGCAGTGCGATCGCAGAGGAGCTTTCGCGCACTGCGATGCATACGTATGTGAGTACACAACAATTGACCATCTGTGTACGCTTTAGCAGTTGCAATCATTAATGAATCAGGCCCTTTGTGTGAAGCAGATGAACAGAAAATATAGATGAAGATAAATGAGATGGCAGAGTGATAGGTCACTGACTAGTGTTACTTACAGTACCAATATCACTGTTTATCCGACTAGGCATTACTACTTGTGTCTGCAAACAGAAAAAGAGTCCAACACTCCCTCATGGCTTGTACCCTTACTCCTCTAGTCTCTAAGTCTTGCCACGGCACCCTTGTTTGCCTACAAACACTTGTGCATTGGTGTGGTAAACTGCCTATGAGAATAGATTTTGCAGGCACCAGCAGCATACTTTATGGGACTATACACCAGAATAATTATGGCTAGCATTAGGAGGTGTTAGTAATATCTGAAATTGTGTAAAAAATTACATAGGATTGCGTTTTTTTCAGGGATAATTTCCAAAATGTTATTTGGCCTCATGTTTATAAATATTTTCACCATCACAAAGCACTGGTATTTGTAGAAACTGCAAGTTTGACAATTTCTCTCATCTATAGTTTATACCTATGGCCAAAGCCGTAACTAGACTTTTTGGTGCCCTGAACCAGAAAGATCATTGCCCCCCCCTTCCATTTTTAAAATAGGGACATAAGATAGTGCACCTGAAAAAGGGCCATGGTCTCATGGGGAAAGGCTAGGGAACAGATGGGGGAGGCCAGGAGATGCTGGGGATAAAAGAAGATGAAGATACAAATGAGAATTATAATAAACAGAAAATTGACAGGCTAGAACAGTGCCCCCTGCCCTGCGGTGCCCATGGCACGGGTTGCACTACCCTAGTTACGGCCCTGCCTATGGCCAATGCAATGCTCACACATTCAGATAACAAAAGGATTAGAATACACTCAGGCTGGCTGGGAGAAGTCCAATGGTGCTCAATATGTAGCTCTTGCAGATGTGGTTGTTAGCACTGCCAGGCGTCGTACAGCAAATACCACTAAGGTGAAGATCAATTACCTTAGGCGACCATGGTCCTTGCAGCACCCTGTACTATAGATCCCTTATTTTTAAATCAGAAGTTCCATCTACAGTACATAAGGATTTTACATAAAATGTAGTTAATAGTCCCTTATATTTGTTTTCCTGCCCTCTGCTCCTGTCTAAATTGAATTGGGATTACAGAGCTGTCCCATTTCATGTAAAATATTTAAGTGAAGTAATACTTTCAACCAGAATTGAATTAATTACACGCACACATTACAGATATGTCCAGTTGCATCATCCTATAACCCCATAGGATTGCATGGTGCGACCACAGCACACGGATGGCATACCATGGCGCACGCAGCCACAGCTAATTGCATGGTGCGTTGCATGCGCACGTCTGCAGCGCGAGCAGCAAGGATGCAAGAGGACACAACTGTATTTTTTACACTGTTGTCAAACCCTCCTTATTAATACAAACATAATATTAATCATCCACTCAGCATATTCTTCATATACCTCGCTCTCTCTAAAACACCAGCTGACACCTTCTAACTATCACCCTCTTCCATTACCTCACACCCCACAATTTCATTATCTATTGATGGCACAACTATCTCCTCTAGCCCCAAAGTGCGCTGTCTTGGAGTTATCCTAGACTCCTCCCTCTCCTTCAAACCATACATTCAGCACCCCTCGCAGTCCTGCCATTTCCATCTCAAAAATATTTCCAGGATTAGACCCTTCCTCACCCTGGATGCTACTAAAACCCTCATCCACTCGCTGGTCATCTCCAGATTGGACTACTGTAACCTTCTCCTTGCTGGCCTTTCAGTCTCCCACCTCTCTCCACTACAATCGGTCCTCAGTGCTGCTACTCAGCTCATCTTCCTCTCTAAATGTTCTACATCTGCCTTCCCTCTCCTTCAAGCCCTACACTGGCTCCCGTTCCCCTTCAGATGCCAATTCAAGGTTCTTAAACTCGCCTACAAAGCCCTCACTCTATCCTCTCCCACTTACATCTCTGACCTCATCTCTCTTCACAATCCCGCCCATCCACTTCGCTCAACAAATGCATGCCATCTCTCCTGCCAACTGATTACTTCCTCACACTCACATCTACAAGATTTTGCCCGTGCTGCTCCCTACCTTTGGAACTCTCTCCCTTTCCCCAACAGACTCTTCACCTCTCTACAAATCTTCAAATGGGCTCTCAAGACACAATACTTCATCAAGGCCTTCCAGCTCTCATCCTAACCCACTTCATGCTCTTTCCTCCCTATCTACTCCATCTGTCATGCCTGTCTGTCTGCCCCTCCCCTTTAGAATGGACCAGGGACCTCTTCCCTCATGTGCTTCTCCTTAAACTTTCTTCTACTCCCCACAAGGGTACCTAACACGTGACTGCTACATCCCTGCTGATTATTGTGAGTGTTTTAATCACTATTGCAGCAATGTATAAACCATGTCCTTGTCCTGCACTGTTATGTACTGTAAATTAATTATTTCTTGTTCACTTATTAGTTTATGTACTGTGTAAGGCGCTGCGGAACATTTGTGGCGCCATATAAATAAAGGATAATAATAATAAGCTTTCTGACCTCAACGGGCAACATTCCAGGACTGCACAGAATGCTCCATCATCCCAACACAGTATACATAACATAAGGTTATATATACCCATATAAAACTTTCAATTCATTACACTATACATAAAATTATGTAATAATGTAAATACAAGCTCTTTAAATAAATTTGTAAAAGCAAGTATAAATGAAATATTAAAAAAGCACAGTATAGAGCATCATTTGCTGTATACTGGCACATTATTATTATTATTATTATTATTATTATAATCCTTTATTTATATGGTGCCACAAGTGTTATATTTGATGTCCGTGCATAAACACTATTCTTGGTGGTGGGATTATCTTCTAAGGGGCACCAACAAAAATATTGCCTCGGGCATGAAATTGCTTAGGACTGGCTCTGGTGGGGAGTAAGGAATAGATGAAAGTATAACTAAGGAGAAGCACATCAGGGGAGAGGACCCTGCTCGTGAGAGCTTACATTCTAAAGGGGAGGTGCAGACAAACAGGCATGACACAGGTGGGAGCTGTCAGGGAGGAAGGAGCATGTAGCAGCGGGATCGGATGAGAGCTGGAAAGCTTTGATGAAATAGTGGGCCTGTTTGAAGATTTGTAAGGGTAAATTTACTAAGATTTGAGTTTGGTCGAGATTGCAATCTCGTGTGAGTTTACGTATGTTTTTCATCTCGCAAATTTACTAAAGGCAAACTCTGGTGAGTTTGGGAGAGAGTTCCTTATTCTCACTTGTAAAACTCGGGTGAGATCGCAAACTCAAATCTTCTCACCATTGAGCAAACTCGGAAGTACTTTTCATGAAATAGATGCAGCTTGCAAATTTACTAAAATTTTAGATTTCAATCTCCGGTGAGATTAGAGTAAACTCGCAGAGAAATTGAAGTTTCAAACACTCACCCTCCCAAGCTGCGAGTTTGCCACAAACATACACAGATCAGTGTGATTTCTGTATCTTTCTGCATGTGTAATTAATGTATACTGTTTTTATAAAAAACAAAATTATGCAGGGTCCCCCCCAAAAGCCATAACCAGCCCCGGACTGGTCAGCCAGTCCTGCTTCCAAAAATGACGGGGAACAAAATGAGTAGGGTTCCCCCATAGTTTATGAACCAGCACCTGGCTGCAGGTCCAGTGCTGGTTTTAAATATAGGGGACAAAAATTGCATATGTGTCCCCCTATATTTAAAACCAGCACCGGACCCAAACCGATCTCCCCCCTCTCCTGTAACCCCAGGCTTGGTCTGAAGCCCAGGGCTCTTCCCCGCACCCCTGGGCTATGGATACGGGGGTATTAAAGTGTAAAATAATGTGTTCTGTTTTTTTTTAACTATTATTTTGCAGTGGGGGTACGGGTGCCAGCCGCCTTCTGGCACTTGTAGTTCCACAAGTGCAAAAGGGCAGGCATGCTGGCACCTGTAGTTCCACTATAAAATACAATAGTTTAATACTATTTTACACTTTATTACCTCAGTACCAACAGCCCAGGGGTGCAGGAAAGAGAGCCGGGCTTCAGACCAAGCCTAGGGTTATGGGAGAGGGGGGACCCCTTTTTTGGGAGGTCCCAAAAAAGCTTGGCCTGAGTGGCTTGGGGTGAGAATGCTTTGGCCATGGAGACCCGGTAATCCGGTGCTGGTTTTAAATATACGGGGACCCCTATGCAATTTTTTCCCCTATATTTAAAACCAGCACTGGCCCTGCAGCCAGGTGCTGGTTCCTAATTTACGGGGGAACCCTACTCATTTTGTTCCCCATAATTTTTGGAACCAGGACTGGCTGACCAGTCTGGGGCTGGTTATGCTTTTGGGGGGGGGGGACTCTATGTAATTTTTTTTAGAAATTGAACCCTTCTTTTACAGGTATAACACACAAGCAGCCTTCACATATCTCACTGATATGTTCAGGCTGCTAGCTTGGGAGAGATTTACAGAGAGAAAACACTGCAATCTAGGGTGAGTAATCTCATCTTAGCTTGCAACTCGGTAGAGATATCTTGATCTGCTTCACCATTGGAAAACTCACTTTCAGCTAAACTCACTTAGTAAATTTGCGAGATGAAAAACGGGAAAACCACCCGAGATTCGGCGATGCAAATCGATATAAAAAAAAAATTGACCCACTCAAATCTTAGTAAATTTACCCCGGAGTGTCTGATTGGGAGAGGAAAAGAGTTCCAGAGGTAGGGAGTATTATACATAACCTAAAGCCTAGTTCTCCATGCAAACTAAAGGAATAATATATATAAATATATATATATATATATATATATAAAGGTGGAAACAAGTGCCTTATAGTGTAATAACGTTTTATGGAAGTTGATATCACGCAACACACATATATATTATGCGTACCGTGCTGCCTTTAAACAGAGGTCTATAGTATATGATTCTTTTAGGGATATCGCTTCTGGTCCCGCACACACAGGTCAGTGTAATTGGTTCACAGTATCTCACCAAACCCCACGCATATAGGGAGAGAGAGAGAACACTCTCATAGTGCAATTGTAAACACAATTTTATTACATACACACGAGAAACATATATAGAAACAATTACATTAAAAAAAAATTTCAAAGAGCTTATCTGAAGACTGGCCAAAGTCAGTAAGCGTAGGTAACCCTTTCCTCAAAGCGTTTTGTCCTCTGTGCTCAAATAGCCGGACTTCGTCAGGAGGATAATATAAGAGAGCCTCTTCCCCTCTTTTATACCCATATAATTAATCATATAAGGCCCATACATGGTCGGATCGGATGGCCGGTGGGCGCCGCCATTTGTAATGTAACTGCGCATGCACGGGATCCCCAAGTATCATGGTGGTTCCTATCTACCTCATCCACCTCCTTCTTCATTCCGAGTATCGTCCGTCACCAGCGGTGCGTGCTCTAGTGGTGACAAATATCATATATCATTAAGTGCTGCACAAAACAGATGGTGGACATTTTTTAGAAGCACACAATGTTTATATGGCGGATGCCATTTTGTTGTGGTATAGAACCTTTAGTATTGCAATCCAAGGGTACAGTTAGAAATCGAGGGTTTCCTATTCTACCAGACAGATTACACATATTACAGCTATAAGGACTGCATTCCTTTGTGTCTCCTATGGCATATATGCCATTCTATAAAAACCAATTTCCACTTCACACCACAATATAATAATCATATAAAAAAAATAATTATATATATATATATATATATATATATAGAAGAACTGTTGCTACAAGTTCCAAATACATAAAAATATAAAAAATATATATACCATGTTTCCCCGATACTAAGACCTACCCCGAAAATAAGCCCTACCCCTACTTTTGAATCCCGGTCCAAAATAAGCCCTACCCCGAAAATAAGCCCTACCTAAATCCCCATTTTGTCCACTCCTACACTCAATTTTAAAGTGCTTGGTGCCAGATGATTCTTTAGGTTCCTTGCCTTTCTAAATGTTGAAAAGAGAAACTCTATTACAGTACAAGAAGAAAGAAAAGAGTGGAAGAAATATTGTTTTTGTGACATAGTACAACAATAAAGAGAAAGAAATCAAAAATATTTTGAATAAGCATTGGGAAATTCTGAAAAGTTACCCCACAATAACATTTAGAAAGACAAGGAACCTAAAGAATGATCTGACACCAAGCACTTTAAAACCTTTAGGGAAGGGCACTACAAATTTCCTCAAAAGCAATGACTTTTTTGAGTGCACAAATTGTAATATGTGCAAATTTGTTAGTAATAATTATGTTTCATTTTTAAATTACAATGACACAGTATCATACAATATAAAAAGCAAAATTAATTGTCTTTCTTCTTGGGTTATATGTATGTTGGAGTGCCCATGTCATCTTAAATACATAGGGAAAACGAAATGGAATGTAAAACTTAGGATACAAGAGCACGTTAGGGCCATTAGGAATAAAGTAGATAACCATTCTGTACCAAAACACTTTTTAAAATGTCACAATGGGGAACCAATGGGTCTAAAGTATAAGGCCATTGAGTGTGTACAATTGAATGAGAGAGGGGGTGATAGAGATAAGAAAATGTCACAACGTGAGATGTTTTGGATATTCACTTTGAATACAATGGTTCCTTGGGGTTTAAATGAAAGCTATGAGCTGACACCATTCCTATGAATTATTGAAGTCATTATGTGATGAATTATATCTATTTTTAATCTATTTATGTAAATGCAAAATTAGGGTTTATATATATCTATATATTTTTTATATTTCTATGTATTTGGAATTTGTAGCAACAGTTCTTATTATATATATATATATATATATATATATATATATATATATATATATATATATATATAGTAGTGGAAGAAAGGATGGCACTCCATAGACTTGCAGTATAGTATAAAAGCAGTCCTTTATTGACGTTTTGGGGTTTCCCCCTTCCTCAGGGACAACAGTACAAATAACACATACAACATACAGATATATAAAGCCACATAATCACTGTACATCACACTCACCTGCAGGACCCACGCGTCCGGCTCCACGCAATCGCGCCCAGCATAGCCGGCGCTGAATACGTGACGTCATCAAGCGGGGCCCCGCAAGTCAGCGGACCATGTGATTTGGTTGCCAAGCAACCACAAACAACAATAAATATACAATATTACAAGTAGACATATAAGCCAGCGCTCAAATTCAAGCCAGCATAAATGAGCATTGCTAATGTGCATTACTAATGCCAACAGGCATATCACAGATGAACCACACAAAAAAATCTAAACTTAAAATGACAAACGGATACATTAACAGCAGAGGTGAGATATACAAATAAAAACATACAAATTATTACTACCAATACGCTACAGTAGTGAATATCAAGGGAAACAGAGCCATGGAAATCACCAACCTAAAGAAAACACTGCAACCCCAGAGTCTCATTGAGACCCCTGGGAGCAATGGTGTCTAGGATGTGTATCCATCTACTCTCCTTTTGCAATAATAATTTATTTCTATTGCCGCCACGTATAAGAGGGGGCACATGATCAATAATAATAGCTCGGATAGATGCCACCCCATGTTGAAACAGTGCACAATGCCGTGCAAAAGGTTGCTCACTACCCTCCAGGGCGCCCAATTATTTCCGCCCGGGGTTCCCTTTTTCACCCATCTGCTGTATATCTGGATTCAATACTTAATCCTTGTATACAAAGATTGCCTGCTTACCTTAAAGACACTAGTATGTTGCTTTTGAAGTTGAAAGATCTACATGTTAGGGATGTACCATTACTTCTGTGTACTGCAGACGTTACGAGCCTCTACACCTGCATCCCTCATGATGCAGGTGTTGAGGCTGTTAAATGTATTCTGCTGCAGGATCCTTATTATGAAGGACCATCGATTGAGTTTGTTGTTCAACTGTTGTGGTTAATTCTTACACACAATTACTTTATTTTTGATGGGGGGTACTATCTCCAACTGGCGGGGTGTGCGATGGGGTCCTCTGTGGCCCCATCGTATGCCAACGCCTTTATGTATGCGGTGGAACAATCTTTGTTTTTTGTGCATGGTCATCTAAAGGCTGAAGTAGCACTATACCTCCGTTATATAGATGACTTATTGATTGTGTGGACTGGCCCTGAGATTCAGTTGTCATCCCTTTTGGACAAGTTTAATGCCTCTGATAGTGTGGTAAAATTTACATATCAGTGCCATGCCACTGACGTCAACTTTTTGGATGAACACATTTCTTTTGTTGAAGGGTCTTTTAAGACTTCTTTATTCACCAAAGCCACGGATAGGAATACTTTATTAAGAAATGACAGTTTTCACCCTTTGCCTTTACGTAAAGGCTTACCGTACTCTCAGCTGTTAAGAGTAAGACGCATCGTATCCGATGATTCCCAGGTTGAGCCTGCCCTCGATGGTGTGATTGAGAAGTTTATGATCCCGGGTTATGACCGTCAGGAGTTACTTAAGCTTAAAGTAAAAGTTTTGAATATGTCCAGGGATGATTTATTATATTCGAAAAATCAAAAGAAAAAATTTGATAACAAATGTGTCCCTTGGGTTAATAGGTATTGTGCTGATAGCCCTTTGCTGGTGAAAAAGGCTAAACAATGGTGGCCTTTAATTAGCTCTGACAATGAGTTGCCCGCTTTAAATGAATCTAGACTCCTGCCTAGTTTTACTAGGAGTAGGAATATTGGTGACTATGTTATGCGGTTAGATATAACTGGGGTGGATCGAAAAGCGCAGCCTACACACTTTTTAAGTACCAGGTAGGCTGTTATAGATGCTTGGGCTGTGTCACATGCAGAGGACTAACTGTAGGTAATTCATTCTGTCATCCCCATACAGGGAAACGTTTTAAGATCAATTTTGCATTAACATGTTCTACTATGTATGTCATTTATTTGCTCACCTGCCCCTGTGGCCTGTCATATGTCGGCAAAACCCAGCGCCAATTCAAAGAGCGTATGGCGCTACATCGTTCCGCCATACGACAGGCCCTGGGCAGTGGGAGTAGTGAGCAACCTTTTGCACGGCATTGTGCACTGTTTCAACATGGGGTGGCATCTATCCGAGCTATTATTATTGATCATGTGCCCCCTCTTATACGTGGCGGCAATAGAAATAAATTATTATTGCAAAAGGAGAGTAGATGGATACACATCCTAGACACCATTGCTCCCAGGGGTCTCAATGAGACTCTGGGGTTGCAGTGTTTTCTTTAGGTTGGTGATTTCCATGGCTCTGTTTCCCTTGATATTCACTACTGTAGCGTATTGGTAGTAATAATTTGTATGTTTTTATTTGTATATCTCACCTCTGCTGTTAATGTATCCATTTGTCATTTTAAGTTTATATTTTTTTGTGTGGTTCATCTGTGATATGCCTGTTGGCATTAGTAATGCACATTAGCAATGCTCATTTATGCTGGCTTGAATTTGAGCGCTGGCTTATATGTCTACTGGTAATATTGTATATTTATTGTTGTTTGTGGTTGCTTGGCAACCAAATCACATGGTCCGCTGACTTGCGGGGCCCCACTTGATGATGTCACGTATTCAGCGCCGGCTATGCTGGGCGCGATTGCGTGGAGCCGGACGCGTGGGTCCTGCAGGTGAGTGTGATGTACAGTGATTATGTGGCTTTATATATCTGTATGTTGTATGTGTTATTTGTACTGTTGTCCCTGAGGAAGGGGGAAACCCCGAAACGTCAATAAAGGACTGCTTTTATACTATACTGCAAGTCTATGGAGTGCCATCCTTTCTTCCACTACTACATGGAGATAGCACCTTGCACCTCTGGAGAGGCACCCTAGCAAGTATCATATTTTATCCCCTGTATGAGAGTGCCGGGTTTTCTGGTTTCTGTATATATATATATATATATATATATGATTATTATATTGTGGTGTGAAGTGGAAATTGGTTTTTATGGAGTGGCATATATGCCATAGGAGATACAAAGGAATCTAGTCCTTATAGCTGTAATATGTGTAATCTGTCTGGTGGAATAGGAAACCCTCGATTTCCAACTGTACCCATGGATTGCAATACTAACGGTTCTATACCACAACAAAATGGCGTCCGCCATATAAACATTGTGTGCTTCTAAAAAATGGCCACTGGCTGTTTTGTGCAGCACTTAATGATATATGATAATCGTCACCACTAGAGCACGCACCGCTGGTGACGGACGATGCTCGGAATGAAGAAGGAGGTGGATGAGGTCAGATAGGAACCACCGTGATACTTGGGGATCCCGTGCATGCGCAGGTACATTAAAAAAGGCGGCGCCCACTGGACATCCGATTTGACCATGTCTGGGCCTTATTTGATTAATTATAGGGGTATAAAGGAGGGGAAGAGTCTCTCTTATATTATCCTCCTGACGAAGTCCGGCTATTTGAGCACAGAGGACGAAATGCGTTGAGGAAAGGGTTACCTACGCTTACTGACTTTGGCCAGTCTTCAGATAAGCTCTTTGAAATTCTTTTTAATGTAATTGTTTCTATATATGTTTCTCGTGTGTATGTAATAAAATTGTGTTTACAATTACACTATGAGAGTGTTCTCTCTCTCTCTCTCCCTATATGCGTGGGGCTTGGTGACATACTGTGAACCAATTACACTGACCTGTGTGTGGGGGACCAGAAGCGATATCCCTAAAAGAATCATATACTATAGGACTCTGTTTAAGGGCAGCACGGTATGCATAATATATATGTGTGTTGCGTGATATCAACTGCCATAAAACATTATTACACTATGAGGCGTTTGTTTCCACCTTTTTATATCTTTTAAGAATTCCTGAGGACTGTACAACAAAGGTCACAACTGGGAAACTTCGAGCAGCCGCCTTCTGTTTTGGGAATGTAGTGTTATAAAGTGGAGTCGTAACCCAAAGATAAATCTCTGGGACTTTATACCTGATTTTTGTTTAGCGCTGCAATCATTATCTACATTATATATATATATATATATATATATAGAAATCCAAAAGAAATTGGCACTCAGAGTAATTGAAAATGCAAATATAGAAATGTGTTAAATTCGGTCTACAGCCATTTCTGGGCCGAAGCCCCGTCTTCAGGACCACAATACAAACAAAACACATAAAATAACCACATAACCCCCCATATGTACCTTACCATCAACCGGCGCGCGCCTCCAGCCGTCCGTCAGGAACCACCCGCCGGAAGCACGTGACCGTCACACTTCCGGAAACTACAGCCGACATCGTCATGGGGACCGCAGAGTGCGTTCCACAGACCAGAGAGCCTGCGTTCCACAGTCGTGAACCGGCCCCGCCCCCCGGCAGTGGCACCTAAAGGCACAGCAAGACACCCACCGATTGGTGCATGTACATCACAAGCCCAACAACATTACATAAACATTAACAAAAAATGACAAACATCATAAAAACCGAGCAAATAAGCACATACCCCGTTAGGACCCCCACAATCCATAATCCCACATTCCAGAATCCCAATCGCAAACATAGCAATACAAAGTGAAAATAAAAGATCACCATCACAATACCAAATCAGTCATATGAGGCTATTCCAATTAATTTTTTCATTTAAGCCATGTGGGGCAATGGTATTAAGTCTTAAAATCCACTTGGATTCCTTGATAAGTAACTGCTTAGCCCTATCACCCCGTCTCAGAGTGACGGGCACATGGTCGATCATAAAGTATCTAAGTGATGCCAGCGTGTGCCCGACCTCTTTGAAGTGTCGAGCAACTGGCTGATCAATAAGCCTCCCTTGTAATGACAGACTGATGGCGGACCTATGCGCTGCCATACGCTCTGAGAATTTACGTGTAGTCTGCCCCACGTAATATAGCTTACATGGACAGATCACAATGTATACAACATGATCAGTAGAACAAGTCAACACATATCTTATGTCAAAAATTTTGTTCGTATGTGGGTGTTTGAAAGATTGACATGTATGCAAAAAAGAACATGTTGTGCAATTACTGCACCTGTAACATATTGGCTGTTTTCTCTGTGTATTCACTGTCACAGGGACAGCTTTACCCGTGATGTCTGTTTTAACAAGTCTATCCCTCAAATTTCTACCTCGTCGCAGTGCAGCTATGGGTCTACTATTTCTGAAAATAGGAAGATCCCTATCCGATGAGACCACTGGCCATAACGCCTGCGTGGCTCTACTAATGATAGGACTGGCAGTAGAAAAATCGCTAGTCCAAGGTATTATTTTAGATGAGTCCCTAGCCTTGGGACACAATAGATCATTACGTGACATAGCCATTACTTTGATTTTTTGTTCTCTTAAAGTTTGGGGATTATAACCTCTATTAATGAACTTGTCAATAAGTACATCCAACTCCCCAGCAACTTACTCGAATCACTCGTGATGCGAGCTATCCTCATCATCTGGGACAAAGGTAGACCCTGTTTCAGGGGATCTGGGTGATGGCTAGAGGCTAATAGAAAAGTGTTTCTATCTGTTGGTTTATGAAAGACCTCTGTTTGAAAACCCCCATTAATGAACTTAACCGTAACATCTAAAAAATGCACCTCACTTTTGTGATACAGAAACGTGAACTTAATAGGAGAATCAGACCTATCGATAGTCTCCATAAGATGAATAAATCTGTCGGTACCCCCAGTCCACAGAAGAAAAATGTCATCAATGTACCATGTGTACCACAGAATATCATTCGACACCTCCTCATCCTGGAAAAACAACACACAGTATATATATATATATATATATATATATATATATGAGAGTTGCATTGTTTCCCTCTTCTGGATTGCGGCTTCCTAAAATATTGGGAGCATAGCCCAATAATTAGCCTCAGTTGACCTCTGGTTTCCACTCACCGCTTGTGTTATTTCAGGGCACCTGTTCTGCTTCTGACCCTGCTGACTTCCCTTTAATACTTACCAAGTGTTTCTCGCTCATTACTTTTTTTTTGTTAAAGCCTTTGGCTGTTTAAGGCTTAGACTTTTCTTTAGATCATCAACAGAAACAATTTAAGTGTCACAAATAAAGTGCAGGCAGCAGTAAGAACACATCACAAATATAGTTATTAGCCAGGACTGATGTCACGATCCTGCTGACTGGAGTCTATTTACTAACAAAGGGTAAATGTAACATTATTGTCTGCTTTGCTCAATGTTGCTCAAAGAAAACTGCTGGTCAGTTGCTATCGGCTACTGCAAAAAAAAAAGAACTGTATGTATTTGTGTTTTCTGTAGGCATTAACCTTTCAGCTTCTATGTATATTTTTAGAATATTTTGTAACAAAAATATGTTACAGTATATTCATTTTGTGATACTTTAAAGGATAATATCACTTCATGTTATGAATCAAATCAGACATGAGATATTTAAAGCTATGCATGATATGCACATATGGACAACACATACATAGCAGGCAGTGATGTAACAAGCAATAGTTTTATCAATGATAGCATACTGTACCAATACTGTATCAAGCCTTAGGCTGCCCATCCACTACTAGATGCGGTCAGGGCTGGATTGAGGGCCACATGGGCCTGGAGCTGAAAATGACCAAGGGCCTATTATGAGAAGCAGAGGAGGCGTGACCAGTGCTGTGAGGGTGTGTCCAGTGCCATGTGGGCGTGTACCCCCTATACTCTCTGCTCCAATGTCTCCCTAAATATGTAAAGGAAAAAAAATCCTTCATTTTGTGAGGTAAAAAGAAATACAATTTTACTACTTATGATTTAGGGCTGACTGTGTGGAGAGCAGATGGCCAGTCAACATCATGTTGTCATGACAATGGGCCTATTTTTATGTGGAGGCCTGGAGCTGTAGCTCCATCCGCCCCATTGTTAATGTGGCCCTGGATGCGGTGACGACGGCACGATTACGATATCATAATCCTGCCGTCGTCCCCCTAGGGGTGAAGTGCATACACTGAACGTTCAGACGTTCAGTGTATGCAGATCAATCATCCCCGAACATGGCAACTTGACGTTGGTCGTCAGGTTGACCGTCATGTTCGGGCGATGATACATGTTGAAAACGACCAGCGGGCACGCGCATCGCTGGTCATTGTTAACATTGCACTCCCGAATTTGCAAGCGAATGCACGATAACGACGTCGCTATCGTGCAATCGCCTGTCAAAATTGCCTAGTGGATGGGCAGCATTAGAGAGAGATGAAGTGGAGTAGTTGCCCAATGCGACCAATAAGCTTCTGTAATTTATCTAGCACAGTCTTTGAAATGACAGTTAGAAGCTGATTGGTTGCTTTGGCCACTACTCCACTTAATCTCTCTCCAAGGCTGGATACATCTCTCTCTTAGGGTCAGATTCAATTAATTGAAAAGCCCAGATTGGCGATAAGCATAATGTTTTCGCCTCATGCACCTGTTTTCATGCAAAGTTTTCGCCTACTTACACAATACGCGCTCCTGCTTTTCGCCTTATTCAATTCCAAAACAGGCAAAAACGCATATGTGCGAATGCAGCGAATAGCGAAACTAGGGAAAAGGACAGGTTTTTTGGGGGAAATCAGTCTATAACCCCTAAAAAGCCTATTTGACCCGGGAAATCAATATGGAAGTGTATTACTAGCCCTAATTAAAGTAATTAAGGTACTTAAATTGAGTCGTAGGGCTGTTATTTGCATATTTGCATAAGTGTGTAAAAATGCTAAAGAGCTATTTCTTTTGGGAAAAACAATAGTTGTAGTTAAATTTGGGGTTCGTTTAAATGGGTACTAGTATATTTTTGTGTCTGTAAAGTGCAGATTTTAAAAATGTTAAAAATACACCTGCTGCAGCCCTGCAATCCTAAAAACACCTGCCCCATCCATACAGCACCACAAAATACCTGTCCCAGTACTTTAAACCCATTTTCAAACACATTTTAAATTTTCGCCCCAAAATTAACGTTAAGGGGGGTGTCCAAATGGTTCTGAACCAAGGAGCTCATTCAGACCCGGACGCTAAATTGCGCTCTCACGCAGCTAAAAGGGGCCAGGTATGCAGATGCCGTGATCGCACTGTCTGGTGGAAGGACGCTCTTTAGGCCTTAGAGAGTGACGGCAGAGCGAAGGCACGCCCGAGTATAAAGCCGCCCACCTTTCTATCTTAGTACACGTCATCTCCAGGAAGTGTCTGATTAATCGGTAACATCGAGACCCATCGGAGTTGCACGCAGCACTTGAGGTGGACCCGACCCCACCGCAAGCACTGCGATCACTGCTGGCTAAAAATCAACCAAGTGACGTGTAAAATGACGCTTCTTTGCTAATTATGAACACCCCTAAAACGCAGTTTAGACGCACCGACATGCCCGTTTGCAGCACCACTCCCCTGTTCCCAAGCACCTTCCCCTGTTTCCACCCACAAACGGCACTATCTGTCACTCAAATTAGCGTCCAGTCTGTGTACTACGAGTGCACAATTCCCAGCCGTAGTGACTGGTTCGCGCATGTGTACTTTGACGCATACGCATACGCAAATATGCGATAATTGCCCCTAGCATGCGTTCTCAGCACCACTCCCCCGTTCACTAGCACCTTCCCCTGTTACCACCCACAAACGGCACTATCCGTCACTCAAATTAGCGTCCAGTCTGTGTACTACAAGTGTACAATTCCTGGCCGCAGTGACTGGTTCGTACTTTGATGCATATGCATGCGCAAATATGCGATAATCGCCCCTAGTATGCATTCGCAGCTTAGCGAACGGGTCTGAATCAGGCCCCAAGTCCACACATTTTTAGGTAAATATAGGGATTTTGCACATCTTCTCTCCTGCCTGCCTTTGGGTGGTGAAACTTTTTTGCCTGTTAAGGCCTATGGACTTTTCGCACATGTGAAAACGTTGCGGAATTGAATAGGGTGAAAAGTGGGAATGTGGCGAAAACATCACATCGGCGAAACTATTTAGCCGATTGCGGCTTTTCGCTTCTAATTTAATACGGGCCTTAGTCTGAGTGCTCTGGGGTCCCTGCAGCAATCCCTAAACACTACAGTGTGGGTTAGGGCTAGGGATTAGGGATAATTGGGTAATACTTACCTGAGCCGCTTCTCACCAGACATGCGCGCCGGAACTGGTGCACTCATGGCTGCCAGGACCCGGAAGAAGACGCTGGAGCCGCTGCAGCTGCTGGGATCAGGTAAGCGACTGCTGGGCCACAACGGCATTAGGTCGACATTCTATCATGTCGATATTTCATTTGTGTAAATATGATGAATGCCGACATGGTCACTGTGGACATGAACAGCATGTCAACAGTTTGTCCATGTCAACACTCTCATGTCAACCTGATGCACGATGTCATGATAAAAGTCGACTTAACATACCACACCTCTCACATCATGATACTGCCCCTGTTATATGATATTCTGCTCTCACTAACATCACTCATTTCATAATATATTCTGTGCTGTAGGGATACCCTAGTCATTCCAATATTTAACTCCAGCTTACCTCCATTACCCTGTCCTCAGTGACATAATGGTCTATGGCCCTGATTCAGAGCCGGACTCTCTGACAGAGCAGAATATGCGCACTGGCCCACCATCGACCCGGTTGCGAGCGCACAGCACTTGCGACCGGGTCTGAATTAGGCCCTATGTTCTAAGACTTGGATGGAGATAAATTGAACGGTGATAAAGTACCAACCAATCAGCTCCTAGCTGTCATTTTGCAAACACAGCCTGTGACATGGCAGTTAGGAGCTGATTTACTTTTTACTTTATCTCCATTCACATTATCTCCATCCAAGGCTTAGTAAATAGTGAATCAGGCCCTATAGTGCTTTATGCAGACAACATGCTTCTGTTCCTGGCTGATGGAAATGACTCAGTGGTCAGTTTCCTTAGGGTGGTTGACACATTTGTTGGCTTTTTTGGGCTCCTAATCAAGTGGTCTAAAGAGCTCATTCAGACCCGGACGCTAAGCTGCGCTCTCTTGCAGCTAAAAGGCGCCGGCTATGCAAATGCCGTGATCGCACTGTCTGGTGAATGGATGCCCTCTATGCCTGAGAGAGCGACGGCAGTGAGCGCACGCCGGTATAAAGACGCACACTTTTCTTTCATAGCACATGTCATCTCCAGGAAGTGTGTGATTAATTGGTGACATCGAGAGCCATCGGAGCAGCACACAGCACGTGAGGTAGACCCTACCAGGGGCGGATTGGGCCACCGGGACAGCGGGCTATTTCCCGCTGGGCCGGTCCCATGCTCCCATCTGCGGGCCGGCTTACAATGCCTCCTGGGCTGGATGGAGGCTGCCGCGATCAGAGCTCCGCTGAGCTCTAACCTTGCAGCGGTTCTATGCTAGACGTATAATGGCTGCGGGAGGGCTGCTGCGCATGCCCAGCAGCAGTAGCACCTCCCATGGGCCTTGGCTGTTTGCTGCGCGCGGAGCGCTCTGGGACCGGGAGCTCCTGCAGCATGTTGTTGTCCCCTCCAGGTCCCACCGACTCCTTCCTGGTCAGCTGGGGCCCTCCTCCTCTTCGCAGCTGTGGTGACAGTTGCAGGATCCCTCTCTGAGAGGCAGAGCGGCGTGCACGGTCCTGGCTGTCCCACTCAGTTCAATGATGCAGAGTGGAGCGCCTGCCCTGGAACATCTTATGCTGGAGGACACACACCAAGCCACAGTCTGTCTGCTGAAATGTAAGTTAAAACGCTGTTTAAAATATATTAAGGGGGGGACTGATGAACAGAAAATATATGGGAGATGATGGGTATAAAAGATATGTAAGTGGGGGAGGTGATCTCTGATGGGTGTAAAATATATAAGGAGTGGGAGAGGTGATGGGTATAAATTATATAAGGGCTGGGAGGTGATGGGTATAAATTATATAAGGGTTGGAAGGTGATGGGTATAAATTATATAAGGGCTGGGAGGTGATGGGTATAAATTATATAAGGGCTGGGAGGTGATGGGTATAAATTATATAAGGCCTGGGAGGTGATGGATATAAAATAAGGAGTAGGGGAG
The DNA here is from genome assembly GCA_031769625.1 of Taudactylus pleione. Taxonomy (NCBI): domain Eukaryota; kingdom Metazoa; phylum Chordata; class Amphibia; order Anura; family Myobatrachidae; genus Taudactylus; species Taudactylus pleione. The sequence continues at coordinate 4,772,236 of JAUIMM010000670.1, forward strand.
ATGATGGGTATAAACTATAAAATATGTATACGGAAAGAGTATGTGGGGCATAAAATGACTATATAATATATACGGGATTGAGTGGGGCATAAAATCATTAAATATATATTTGGGAAGGAATGGGGGCATTTATTACATATATATGTGTAATAAACTAGGGTGTGCAACTGTAATAAAAGAAATAACATGATCGACACTCTCCGGTTTTAATATAAAGAATATATTATAAAAAGCTTGATGTCAGCTTTTATTATATATCTTCTTTAAAACAGTATATCTTTTTCATGAAATCTGTAGTGCCGATCGTATTTATTTCTGTATTTAAAGATGCTCACGCTTGGTTGATTTCCTTCCTATGTTTCGATTTATTATTATGTGTTTAATGTTTAAGACAGTTCATCCATTTGTTCATATGGTCACTACATTGCCTGTTTGTTCAGCACAATCTCCTTTTGTACATTGTAATTGTCATTAAAGCTGGGTACACACTGAGACGATGTTGTCATGATTTTGCCAAATCGTAACGACATATTGTGCAGTGTGTGTATGCAGTTGCACATTATGCCCACTCCCGTGGTATCGTGTCACCAGGTTTGATGTGCTGCATATTAATCCTGACAATGGGCCTGATTCAGAGCCGGACGCAATTAGCGCTCGCTCATCCAGAAAATAGGGGTGGCTATTCAAATGAACCGTTCGCTCTTTGCGGTCTGTTCACGCCTCTAGGTCTGAACGAGCGAACAAAACATGCGAACGTAATTTTGAAAAAAACGCCCCCTGGCCGCTCGCATCCTACGTCATGTCCGCTATTTATTAGATTAATCGAGTACATCGACCAGCGTATGAACTGCTCGCTATTCTTGGGGTTGGTTTTTGCTACCACAATTTTGTGAGCAGTTCTGGCTATAAAATAACCCAGTGACATGGTCAATGACGCTGCTGTATTAATTATGCACACCCATAAAACGCCCGTTTTGACCTTTAAGCATGCCTGCGTTCGGATCTCCACTCCCCGTTTTCAAGCACCTTCCCCTGTTACCACCCACATACGCCTCCTCCTGTCACTCAAAATAGCAGGCAATCGCTATTTAGCGAACAAACGATTTTCGGCCGCACTGACTGGTTCGCGCATGCGTATTACGATCCGTACGCATGCGCAGTTGGGCAAACATCGCTCGGAACGAACGAGCGGCCGCTTACGAGCGGCTCTGAATCAGGCCCAATATCCATACATGTTAATGAAGGAGGGAACGTTCCATCGTTCATTACAGAGCTTAATGTGTACCCGCAGTACGATATGTCAGTCTGTTGGTCCGACATATCGTCCGGGTACACATCGTCAGTGTGTACCCACCTTTAGACAACATGGCATATTCCTCTATTTTTTATTTTATATTTACATTTTTTACCATACTTAAATGCCTCTCAGGCCTACTCACGTGCCACTTTTTTGCCATCTGAACCTTCCACATCCCTCTTTATAAACTGATTCTGTTGAATAACATCCCCTGGTGTGTAATATTGTCCTCATGTGGGTGACATCCTAGCATTAGCACATACAAAAAATTTTTTCCCACACAGAAAGTATTTATCCTTCTATGCACCCCAAATTGAAGTTCACCTTGGCAGAAGAAGACATTTGCCACCCACTCTGTCTCAGCTCAGAGGACAAGACCACTGATTCATTCTTCAGACATCATGAAAAGAAAACGGTAAAGTAAAAACTCATATACTGTAGCTATTTTTTTTATAAAGAGCTGGTGCTCTCTCTCGCCCAGGGTGGTAAAATATGTAGCTACAGCTCTGCTGACAGGCTGACCGGGTGAGTGCAGCAAAGACTGCTGCTGGTAGTGGCGACTCTATGGGTAGAAGGGCTGAGCTACCAGGGACTTTCTCTAACCACTCAACACACCCTGCTGCTGTCATTTTCACCTACAGACACAAGCATCACTGCCCGCAGACAGGAGGCAGGCAGAGGATGCTCCCTGGTCACAATCAGAGTGGCTGGCCAGCATTCTGTCTGCCTCCTGACCCATAGCTATGTCCGGGCCACACTCCTCCATTCCTGTTTAATTTATTTTTTCCTTAAGATAGGGGTACAGAAAAAAATAGATGTGCATTTTAAATTCAGCCAAGTTTGCTTTTTTGTTTTGGTGCAGATGTCCTGCAGACCACAAAGGGACCTACAACCCTATTAGAGTAGATGTGTCCTACAAACTGTATCTATAAAGGAGCATTGGCTGTGCCTGTTCACATTGGAGGCCATACTCAGTTGGGTGATCTGACCTAGAATAGGGCTGGTGCAAGTTTTGATGTTGGCGTCGAAAGGTGCACCAAGTGCTATTGCAGCATCTCGGTCATTGCACATACAGACGCATGGCTGTACACAAGGCAAGGGATTTGTAGTGGCGGCGACTGTGTCCAACTCAGAATCAGGCCCTATAAGGAGGAAGTATCCCGTCCCCTCCACAGACCCCGCCTTCTCAACAGACTCCGCCCCCATTAGGGCTGCTTCCAAAATTTTCCCGGGCTGGTTTTCCATCCCAATCCGCCCCTGGACCCTACCCTACTGCAAGTACTGCGATCAGTGCAGACTAAAATGCAACCAAGTGACGTGTACAATGACGATCCTTTGCTAATTATGCACACCCATAAATCTCAGTTTGGACGGCCAGACACGCCTGCGTTCGCAGCACTACTCCCCCGTTCACAAGCACTTTCCCCTGTTACCACCCACAAACGTCACTCAAAGTAGCGTCCAGTATGTGTACTACGAGCGCACGATTCCCGGCCACAGTGACTGGTTCGCGCATGCGTACTTTGACGCATACGCATGCGCAAATGTGCGATAATCGTCCATAGTGTGCGTTAGCAGCTTAGCGAACGGGTCTGAATCAGGCCCTAAGTCCAGGATTTTCCCCTTTGTGGTTCTCTCCCCACGCACTTACCTTCCTTCTGCCCTTTGAAGTGGACTCTGAAATTCCATTGTATGGTTGATTGTGTGACACCTAGCCCTGCTGAATGTGTGTTGCATAATGTTGATACTATTACTACACAATTTAAACTTAAGCCTACCCTCCAACATGACCTGTTCCAGCAGGTACAAATTGCTCTGCTCCTGGACTTCCCACCTAATTTATGATTGGAGTCACATTAACTGAACTAGTTACTTAATGAAACAGGTGTTTCAACTCAGGTGACAGCAATCATAAATTACTGTAGGTGGGAAGTCCAGAGCATTTTGTACCTGGTGGAATGGGTCATGTTGGAGGGTCTGCTTAAGGTTCACACTTGTTAAAAGCTTCCACTCTTAGGGGTCTATTAACTAAGTTGTGTTAGGAGACAGAGTGAAAAGTGATAAGAAATTGATAAGGTGCCAGCCAATCAGCTCCTAACTGTCATCTCACAGGCTGTTTGAAAAATGACAGTTGGGAGCTGATTGGCTGGCACCTTATCACTTTTCACTCTGTATCTTAACACTGCTTAGTAAATAGATCCCTGAGTCACTGGATGCATTACTCTTTATAATATAGTCATCCAGTCTATATATCTATATGTTTCCTAGCAATCCTCAGTTTAGGATAATGGAATGATTGGATAAGAATGTAGTGCTTTAAACCACTAGGCTGGCTTTTGTGGAATCAGGGAATAGTGTTGTCCTGTAGAATTTAGGGCTGTTGCTAGGAGTATTTTAGGGCTTGTGAGGCTGGGATCAGCCTTTTTTGTTCCTGTCTTCCCACCCTCCCTCCTTATTGTGTGTTTTTGATTTGGTGGTTTTCTTCATTGGCTATTTTAGGCTGGAAAGAACGGTATGTCACCAGGTCTGTCGGTTACAAGTGGTTATAGTGCTGATTAATTGGGCTTATGCTAGCCATTCTTTATTTGCAACCATACTATCCTTTAACTTCTTACAGCATATAATTATTTTATATACCATTTAAATGAATAGCTAACATTTGGGGCCTGATTCATAGATGTACGCTAATGCTGTTGCTGCTGCGCCTTTGTACACAGCAACTGTTGTCATGCTTGAGGGTTGGAGTTGGTTGGAACAGGCATGGTAGGCTGAAGAGGAGCCTAGGGAGGCATGATTGTTTTTGGGTGGCTTGCACCAGAATTTCCTCGTGCAATGAGGGAATATAGGAGGCAGTGGAACTGCTGGAGGCGATGAGCCCAAAGGTGACAACAGTGGAACAACTTTATTAGATTGGAAACTGAATAGGAACTGTAGTGGTAGAATTGGATAGGAACCAATGTAGTAGAATAAATTATATGGAATTGGTGAAGCAAGGTCGGATTGGAACCGATGCTGTAGAATCAATGGAATAAAATCGATGATGTGAGATTGATGAAACGGATCGGATTGGAACTGATGTTTGGAGACCGTCAGGTTGGAGTTGATGTTTGGAGACAATCAGATTGGAACTGAAGTTAATGAATTGAAAAACTAAATTGATATGAGTCCGATGTTGATGAATTGATGCACTTGATCGGTTGGGGCCGATGTTGATGAATTGAAGAACTTAATTGAAAAGAGTCCGATGTTGATGAACCTGATCGGTTGGAACCGATGATGATGAATTGCAGTACTGGATCGGTTTGGGACCGATGATGATGAGTTGCAGTACTGGGTTAGTTTGGAACTGATGATGGAAGTATCAGATGGGACTAATGGCTGGAGGTATTGGCTGGGACTGATAGTTGGAGATATCAGCTGGGACCGATGCTTGGAGATAACGGCTGGGACAGATAGTTGGAGATATCAGCATGAACCCCAACACTCTAGGAGAGGAACCACAGAGCAGTAACTACAAGCGATAGTACTTTGAGTAGTGAGACCCAAAGTAGATCAGGACTTGCAATGCAGCAATATAATGCAGGACGAAAGCAAACTAAAGTACAGTGAGGATAAAGTCCACTTGAACCTGTAATGAGCAGGAGAGATGTACTCAGGGGACTTGCTAGTAAATGAGGTCACTGTGGCAGAAGACTTGGCATTGGAAGCACTATGAAAGTCTTTGTAATGCCCAGGAGATTTCAGATTGTAAGCAGGCTGGAATCACAGAATAATTCACAGACTTGGATGCTAGATGAACCAGATAAGAACTGGAGGTTGCAGAGGTGGTATTGGAATAGAACTGCAGGCAACAGCAGAGTAGCTGGAGTAAAACCAAAGACTAGTTGTACAAGAATGGGACCAGAGGTAACAGCAGGGTAGCCGGAGTGTAACCAGAGGCTTGGACTGGGGTGGTACTGGTGAGAGTAGCAGACAGCCAGAGTGGAACTGGAAGCTTGGACTGGAGAGAATAACAGCCAGCTAGAGTGGAATTGCAGATTTGGGCTGGAAAGTAAACTGTGAGAGCAGTAGCCAACCGGAGTGAAACAACACGACTTGGGGCCTAATTCAGCAAGGATCACTATTCTGCTAATACCCCGCAACACATATGCTACTATCAGCGGTGATATGTAAATGTTTGCATTGCGATCTCAGCCTAACATAAGGACACCCACTTCCCCTTACTGACATCTGTATACTTTGGCAACATAGCAAAATAATCGGTAACATCAAGTAACATTGGACCCACACGCACAGTTAAGGCAGGTCATACCTCACTCAGAAACTGCTCATTTCAGTGCATGCTATGAGGCCTCAGGCTGCGTATGGTATCGCAGTGGCTAATTTATGCACGCCCCTGCAATGCCGTTAAAACGCACTGGCACTCCTGCGTTCGGCCGACCACCCCCTGCTTTGCCACCCACAAATGGCAATTACTGTCAATCACTCTGTGATGGGTCTGCGTCACCACTGTGATCGCAGTTCAGATCGCAGCAGCTGTGTCAAAGCTGGATAATTGGCTGAGACAAGATCAGTTTAAAATTGAATCACGACGACGCCATCTTGCGACTGACCGCAAGACGCCATCTTGGAAATGAAATCGCAAGACGCCATTTTATGAATGGTCGCCCCAGCGCCATTTTAGATAAACTCACAATTAAGTACATATGGCGAGATTACTATTAGCACCATGCGATTGCATCTTTCATCATTTCTCATATACACAGTAATACGCACAATTGCGCTGTTAACTAGTCGCATATTAGCGAATGCATAAGATCCTATATGAAAACACCGTTTAGTAGCTAAATGCGCACGCATCTGTCCCCAGTTAACTAGCGTCTTTATATCAAACCCCGCATACTCACACATTACATATTCACATACAAGTTTTCATAAGCTCTAAGATATAAGATTTAAGTTTGTTAATTTAGTATAAATGCTATGAAATAAAGATTGTTTGGTAACTAAGGTTTTATACATGCTAAGTAAGCCGTGTTTGGTTTTGTACTGATGCGTACTCTTTCCACAGTATTCCGGTATTATCGGTGGGGAGATCGCATCATGCATTCTCAAATTATGGACCGCAGAGACTTCAAGCAACAAAATGTATATGATATGAATATGTCACGACCAGGGTATTTCAGTCAGCATGGCGCTAGGCGAGTGTTACCTGTGAGGTCATTGTGGCGCGGGCTGTCTGGTGGCGGAACTGGTGTCTGGCGGGGGGCTTTGGCTGCGCGCGTTGTTGTGCGGGCCTGTTGTCACTCTGCGCTGGTAAGGCCTGGCGACATCTCCATTCCGTTTGGCATGGGCGCCGCCATCTTGCCTTCTGGCCATGTGATGCGGCTGGCCAATCCTGGTGAGTCACATGTTCCCTCCGGCCAGTAACAGCACGGCATGAGGTATTTAGGAAGGGTCAGTGCCTTCCTTCTTTGCCAGTGCAACGTGTATCTCAGCCTAGCTGAGAGGGAGTTCTCTGTGCTTATCCTGTTCCTGTGAATTTGCTGTCTGTCAGTCTGCCTGTCAGCTCCTAGCTCCCACTGGACTACCCCGTTTCCTCCATCACCCTTGCCCATACCTGAGTGCCTGAGCCTGCTGACATCCTGCGCTTCAGTTCACTACCTGCATACCTGGCTTGATTACTTTCAGTTCACTACCTGCATACCTGGCTTGTTTATTTTCAGTTCACCATCTGCATACCTGGCTTGATTATTTTCAGTTACACTACCTGCACACCTGGACAGCTTTAATTGTTTCTACTTGGACATTAACCCTTTTACTCCCACCACAGAACTCTTGTGCACATTTATATATTCCTGGACTTTTATTTACTGCCACATTATATGTCTACTCAAGCACTTATTAAAAATCCTAGTTTTATTTTCAAATCTGCTTCTGTGATCGCTCCTGCTACCACCCCGGGTCCACAAACAACCCAGAACATAACAGAATAACTGTTAGGATGTTGCATGTGGCGGGAATCTAGGGACCATCTGTTGTTGGAGGCTGGGTTGTGTCTATTTGAATCAGCCTGTTAAATGCTCTGTAACAGATGTATCACCCTTGGGAACCAATAGCATCAGCAACAAACTTCTCTATTGTGTTGTCTGGGTCTTTAGTCTTCGTGCTGAGTGCTGATAGACGAGGGGTTTCTTGCTGATGCCTAACATCTGGTCCGGAAGCGCTGCATATGTATACTGTACTTGGGTCTGTATAATTCCTTTGCGCCGAATTGTGTCTGGATCAATAGCGTGTAACTGACTGTACTTTTACTTGAATAATACTTGTGCTTTGGAACCACAGATTCCAGGTCTTAAGTCTTTATTTACTGTATGACTGCATACGCAAATTAGCGTCATCTTTAGAAGGTATAGGCAGGATATTAGAAGGTATAGGCAGGATATTAGAAGGTATAGGAAGGAGTGTATAGAGGTTCTGATCCGGTATCGTTAGTTGGGGGCTCGTAGTGAAGTCACTTACCTGCTCACACGGTACATACGGCTATCGATATTTCAGCAAAGGGTGGAGTGGCCACATGCAGGGTTTACCTGCAACCGCTTTGTGCTGAAAGATCGCTATCCGTTTCCGTGTGAATCAAGGAAGCTGACTAGAATCCAGGGACAAGAGAGGAAAAAGTTTGTTTTCCTCTGTTGATAGAACCTAACAATTAAAGGGGTGCCGCAGTATTGAGTACACGGCTGAGTCGCAGGTTTGCGCACAGCAAAGACGCACTTTTGTGTACGCAGCTAAAGGTTGTCATAGGGTTGTGTGGTAGTCGCATTATTGTGTATGCGACTGGTCGCACAATAGCGTATAGTACTTCCGGTTGGGCTGCAACGTGTTTAAATAAAGCCGTTGAGGTTTACATTTTTTCAATTGTTATCAATATCTGGGTTAACGTGTATTTTTCTGCGCAGGAAAAAGTGTGTAACAGTGAGGGTTTGTTGGTAGGGGTAACTTGTTCCCTACAGTTAGAGGTACCGTATGACCTTTAAAGGCTAAGTGCTAGTCGCTCGGTAAGCAGCTTACCGTTCTATACACAGTAGCAGGTGTACATGTTGTCTTTGTTATAGAGAGGTGCGTGGAAGTAGCCGACATACAAACTTCCATAGGTGTGGAAGTTGCCTTACTAAATCTTATCCGGGTGTGGAAGTTGCCTTTTTCAAATCTTATCCAGGTGTGTGGGCGCCGCCGACTTAAATCGTCCACAGGTAAGTGAAAGAATCTTGATTGTCTTTCACCAGTTTAAATCTTTATTGAAAAGCGTAGGATTTTGTCTCAGAATGGGAGCCGCACAAACAATAGAGATGTTAGACAATGATGTGCTGCTAATGGAGGCGCCGATCGGATCGGCTCGTCGTATTATGCATACTAAGTACGGTACTTATGCGATAAGGTATTGTGATGTATGGTTTAAAATGACGATGAAGAGTGTTAAACCGTTTCCTAGAATTGGTAGTTTTGATAAAAATGTATTAGATAATGTCCGGGATCACATCAGTCTGATGCGCTCCCGAGAGAAGAAGGTTAAATATTATAAATGTTTAAAACTGTGGCAGCATGAAGGGGATGCGTGGCTCATAAATGTGCAAGCGACGCAAACTAGCATCGCGAGCACATTGCCAGAGAATACATCCGCGACGCTAAATTTCAATACGGGCGAGCCGCAAAATGGTGCGCACGTGCAGCAAGGTAGCATTGTGGAGAGTATTGCCAGCTGTTCATGCTCACCTCCCCCACCTTATGTGGAAGGTGGTGCAAGTACAGTTACCAAAGATACTCATAAAAATGTAACAAGCCCTTTGTACCCTCTCTTAAGCAACCATAAAGATAATGTTTATGATGTGGATGATGAGCCTATTGTAATGTCTGCCATTTCCCATGCTGTGCAAATGATAGATGCTGCCTCACCACAATCACGAGTGGTGCCGTCATCTCCATCGGTAACAGCAAGGGAAGTGTTAACACCCTCTGCACCCGTAGAAGAAGTTGTTCATACCATATGCAGCAGCAGCAGATTAAACCCCCAGCCAGGTAACCAGGTCAAAGGTAGCAGCGCTACCGGTCAGCATCCCATTCGGACAATAACCGTTCCAAATGGAAATGCAGATGTGAACGGTGTAGTGCCCAAGAGGGAAGTAGTAATGCATTGTCCTTGGACAAGAGCAGAACTAAATTCCATCATAAATGATTTCCCCGATCCCAAAAAGGAACTAGCCAAATGTCAAAGATTTTTTAGATATTTGGGTAGTTCACATGAGCCCACTAATAAAGATTGGCGTGTGGTGTTAAGGGCCTGTCTACCACGCAATACCGATGTGACAAAATTTATCACAGATTGTGTATTGGATGGTGACGTTCCCTTAACAGACCAGGTAAACCAAGGTAACATTTCCCGAATTGTAACTCAATTGGGTATATATTTTCCAGCAGTAGATAACTGGAACAAAATTTTCACCATTAAGCAAAAGGAGAGTGAAACTGCAGAAGATTATTGCGACCGGGCACTGCAGGCTATCACCCAGTACACTGGGATAGAAGATATTAAAGATGGCACTCACCACAGGGGAATGATAGTCACGGTACTCGTGGACGGTCCGAAATAGAGTTTAAAAACCCGGGTTCAGACCTCACAGCCTGGCTAGCGGGGACTCACAATAGATACCCTCATAGAAACCGCCATCGAACATGATAAAAACATCTCAAAGAAGAGAGAAGCCCAGAGTGAAAAAACGAATGGCTGTCAGTATCCAAGCTCTGGAGGGAATGACGGTAACATCACAGCCAACAGACACACTTGCACCTGCACACACACTTACATCTGAACAAGTATATGCCCTCACTAACCCTACGCAACAACAATCACAGCTCTATCCCACTAACCCGATACAACCACAGGTCCCATACTACTCACAAACTTCATATCCCCCACAATACCCTTACCCTCCCTATCCTTACCCATATCCACCACCTTTACCCTCTGCTCAAACCTCACAACAACACATGTCTTCACCTGATCCACAAACATGTTTTAATTGTAAACAAACAGGACACTTAAGTAGAAACTGTACTGTAAAAAGAGTAGGAACCCCAAGTCAGGGAAGACCTGGATATCCCCATAAGGGATATGCACAGAGACCAGCAAATGTCCAGCAGGCACCAGCTCCAATTGTGGCCGTAAATGCTTTATTGGAGAATGGTAGCCAACGCTAGGGGTCAGGTCATACCTGTAGTATACAGATAGTCAGGTTAACGGGAAGTACTAGGGAAGAACCGGTCATGATGGTTGATGTAGCTGGTACTGAATATCCTTTTCTTGTAGACACAGGGGCGACCAGGTCAGTGATAAAATCTCCCGTTAATTTACAGGTGACCAACAAGACAGTACCAACAATAGGTGTAACAGGTAAAGTGGAACATTATCCTTTAACAAAGTCCACAGAGGTTACTATTGGGCTGTTGCATACCAGGCATTCTTTCATTCTGGCTGTTGCGGCTCCTACTAACCTGCTATTTAGAGACTTGTTATGTAAGATGGGATGTGTTATATACTGCACCCCTGATGGTGTATTTTTAGATATCCCAGAGAGAGTTGCACACGAGGTGCGGGATATATTGAACACTCCCCAAAGGATAATGTATCACTCTACAAGTTTAAATGAAAATCCATCCCAGGTAGATGAAATGTTGTCCCAAATTCCAGATTCCCTTTGGACTAAGGATGGACAGGACACTGGATTAATGGCAAACGTAAGCCCTGTAATGGTACATTTAAAAAGTGGTAGGCAAGCTCCAAAAATTCCCCAGTACCCACTAAAACAAGAGGTAGAATTAGGGGTTTTTCCAATAATTGAGCGATTATTGCAATAGGGAATTTTAATTCATACAGCTAGTATAGCCAACAGTCCCATTTTTCCAGTGAAAAAGAGTGGTGGGAGGGGTTATAGGCTGGTACAAGACCTTAGAGGTGTTAATAAGGTGGTAGAGAGCCAATTCCCTGCAGTGCCAAATTCAACTGTCATTCTGATGCAAATCCCACCAAATGCAACCCAATTCACTGTCATTGACCTCTGTTCTGCTTTCTTCTCTGTGCCTCTCCACCCTGACTGTCAGTATCTATTCGCATTTACATACAGAGGTTTACAATACACATGGACACGGTTACCCCAAGGTTTCATAGACAACCCCAGTATCTTCTCCCAGGCATTGCACGGCTGTTTACAATCTTTTCAACCTACCAATGGATCTGTTCTAATTCAATATGTGGACGATTTATTGCTATGTTCTGACTCATTTATGTCATGTTTAAATGATACTAAACTTTTGTTACTTCATCTCTCGCATACAGGACACAAGGTGGCTAAGGACAAACTACAGCCGTGCTAATCCAAAGTAAAATATTTGGGACACTGCTTAACCCAGGGTTTATGACATTTTACAATGGATAGAATCCAGGCCATACAAAACATGACACTGCCGCAGAATCAACAGCAAATTCGTACCTTCTTGGGAATGTGTGGATATTGTAGAATGTGGATCCCAGGTTTTTCTATTTTGGCCTTACCTTTACAGGAATTAGTCTCTTCCTCAAAGCCCAATCGTGTCATACACACAGAGGAATCAGAGCAGGCTTTCCTTAATCTTAAGGATAGTCTGACAAAAGCTCCTGCATTGGGAATACCTGATTATGAAAAACCTTTTGATTTGTATTGTACGGAAGCCGATGGTTGTGCTGCAGGTGTCCTTACACAAAAACATGGTGATGCCAGTAGGCCCGTAGCATACTACAGTGCCCACTTGGACACTGTGGCAAGATCACTCCCCACCTGTTTGAGAAGTGTAGCAGCTACCACTCTATTGGTGAGTAAAAGTGAGGACGTAGTATTGGGTCATGATATGATTGTCTACACTCCCCATGCTGTATCTGCTCTGTTGAACTCAGCTCAAACCAGACACGTCTCTTCGGCTAGGTTTACCAAATGGGAACTAGCACTAATCACACCCGCAAACATTACTGTTAAACGTTGCAGCACGCTGAATCCAGCAACGTATTTACCATATGTACAACATGATGTACAAAGGTTGGAAGGAGAGGAGTTGCTGGCGGGAGGTGAGTTCAACAGACATAATGATACGCACGATTGTATGACATATCTGAATCAGACCTTTACTGCTAGACCTGACACACCTTTAGAGAATGTGGATGTGACTTTTTATATGGATGGGAGTTGTCATAGACAAACAGACACAGGTGAATTATGTACAGGTTATGCTGTTGTAAATGACACAGACATCATAGAAGCTAAGCCTCTTGGTCCTCCTCACTCAGCCCAGGTGGCAGAGTTAGTAGCACTAACTAGAGCGTGTGAACTGGCAGCAGGCAAATCTGCTTTTTTACACTGAAACGAGGTATGCGTTCGGGGTGGTGCACGATTTTGGGGCTCTATGGCATCTGAGAAATTTTATGACAGCAGCAGGCACACCAGTTGCACATTCCCAACACATAAAACATCTTTTAAAAGCAATCCAACTGCCCAAAGCGGTGGCAGTAATTAAATGTAAAGCCCATACATGTGAGGATGATCCGGAGTCACTGGGCAACAACAGAGCCGATGAAGCTGCAAAGTGGGCAGCAGGGTTAAAAATGTTTTCTCCAACTGAAAAAATTATGTCTTTCCAAACAATTGATATGCTGAAATTAATTGAGATGCAAAATTTGTGTTCAATCCAGGAAAGATCCATTTGGAAGTCCAAGGGATGTGGGCAAGAGTCCTCCGGGCTCTGGAGAGACGGACAAGGTAAGCCAGTAGCCCCCAAGGCATATTACCCCAGCCTGGCTGAGGCAGCACACGGTCTGACTCATCTGGGCAAACAAGGTATGTGCAAGTTGGTGAGAGCATACTGGTGCGCACCAGGTTTTTCTTCACAAGCAGAAAAGTTAGCAATGTCCTGTCTGACCTGCTTGAGGAAGAACATAGGGAAAGCAATCCCTACCGAACCATCCCACATTCCACTGACTGACTGAATGAAATCAATTTGTATAACCTGGAAAGGTCCTTTCCAGGGTATACAAATTGATTTCATCCAATTACCACCCTGCAGGAACCTTAAGTAAGTATTAGTGTGTACTGAGGTATTTTATAACTGGGTTGTGGCCTACCCAGCAGCCACTAATACTGCTGCATTTACTGCCAAGAAAATAGTTCAGGAATTTGTATGCAGGTACGGTATCCCTAAAATCATTGAGAGTGATAGGGGTACCCATTTCACAGGTGATGTTTTTCAAAATATGTGTAAGCTGATGGGTATTAATAGCCGACTTCATACCCCCTACCGACCGCAAGCCAGTGCCAAGGTGGAGAGAATGAATGGGACTATTAAAAATAAGTTAAGTAAAATCATGGCAGAGATTGGACTAGAATAGCCAGAAGCGTTGCCTTTGGTCCTACATAGCATAAGGACCACTCCTAGACCCCCTCTAAATTTGTCCCCATTTGAATTGAAATACTGTTCGGTAGACAACCTCATTTGATTATAAGTCCACAGGAAGACCTGAAGGGTAACAAAGAGGTAACTGTAAAGTATCTTATATCAATGAGTAAGCAGTTAAAGCAACAGCAGCAGAAACTGAAATTGTTGTCTAATGATATGCCTGAAACTAACTGTCATGATGTTGAACCAGGAGAATATGTTATGATCAGAAATTTCTTGCGTTCAGGTTGTTTGACTGATCGGTGGGAAGGTCCGTACCAGGTACTGCTGACAAGTACTACATCTTTGAAGGTGGCCGAGAGAGATACCTGGGTCCATTCCACTCACTGCAAAAAGGTCAATCAACCGGTGGAGAAACAAGTCAGAGACAAGGCTGATAGTGTGGACCTGTCGCTCGCGAGCTTGTTCCGGGAGGATTGAAAAGGTTGTAGTAAGATACCTGAACTAAAAGAAACTTGCAGGTTTTGTTGTGACAATGGACGGGCCTGCTGTGTTCATTTTCATATTCTCTTTTAGAGTGTTCACCATCTTGGTCGGTTCGGGAATATCCAGTTTCTGTGATGGGAGACCGATCGAGGAAATGGGAGCAGATGGCAGTGCTGATGGAGTGGAGTCAGGAGGAGTGCAATGCCAATCAGGGGAGTGTCTGACCAATCTTAGTACTGTTATTGTTAAGAGAGCTGTCGTTCCGGATATTCAGGGACAGTGTGGAAGTTTATCGTCTGAAGATTCCTGTATTTGTGAGCTATGTGGGTCCCTAGTTGATGAGAACTGTATCCAACGGTGTCAACCTAAATATAACCCGTACTGGGGTGGGTATCCATTAGAGGATTATCATAGCATGGTAGGCAAAGTGTTAAATCAAACTGATTGCTGGGTGTGTTCACATGTGCCACAGGGACAGCATAATGTAGGGTTGGTGCCATTCCCGCTGAATATCACGGAAATTTTAGAATTACAGAAAGGGAAAACATTGGATGGAAAGTTCCTCTCATCCAAACCACCTCATTTCAAACTCTATCAATGCCAAGTAGATAGATCACTTTTGTGTTTAAACATAACCAACCCCAATAAACCCGGGAGTTGGGAATTGATGGGGAATAATCAGACGATGACCTTCTCACAAAGAGCTGATAATGAGCCCATAAACCATGATCTGTTACGCTCAATTAAATCTGGTGGGAAACATTTTAGGTATCGGTATACATTGAGTTCCACCAAAGAAATTATTGGTAAGGTGCCAAATGGTTATTGTGCTAAAATAATACAGCCACAAACGTGCATGTACCAGATGGAAGACCCAGAAATAGGATTGTTTGCAAGGGAAATGTGCTTAATGATAATGATGCATACCATTCCTTATGTTCTCCCTGATAATGTATATTTCATATGTGGAAGAAAAGCGTATAAATGGCTCTCACCGAGTTCCAAAGGTTTGTGTTACCTGGGAAGAGTAGTCCCAGAAGTTATGACCCTCACACATGTTGAAATGCTTGGTATACATAAAAACACACCGTCACCATATCTTCACACACAATATGAACACAGAGGCAAAAGAAATATGATACCTGGTGATGTGCATAAAGCCACTCAGTTAATCAGTGAGACAACTGGCTTTCAAGTTTTAGTCGCACTGGATCCCACCAGGATTGCTCGGGGTACATTAAATTTTAGGTATATTCAGGAACTTGCTAAATTGATAGATAATATCACCGAGATGTACGATGACACATTCAGGTATACAGGGAAAGAATTGCAAGCGTACAAGAAAGAACTGGTGCAACACAGGCTAGTGTTGAGTTATTTAACTGCTGTTACTGGAGGGTATTGCGTAATGTTAGCCACCCAGTTCGGAGTAAAATGTTGCACCTATGTGTTCCTATCATGTTGAAGTGTGGAAAATGTAAAAATAGAGTAAAACACAAGAACGAAACTATGATGGTGGTCAGTAATGACAATATGAATACCGAGGTAAATATAGAACTGCATTACAACCCTGAACTAGGAAATACCATCATTTGATGTATTATATTTAGACATGCATAGAATGTATTAATGAAATGTTATTTTTAGAACACCTCAGATAATGTAAAGTCTCAATTCCCCTTCAAGACTGCTTTTATAAGACTGGTGCATTCCCACACCTTTCACATGATCTTCCAAGATCCGCGGTGTGCGTATAATAGTAGTTTTATGTCCCCACCCAGAGACACATTATTGATGGATTAAGAACCACCTTGTGCCATCCCACAATAACACTAAATAATATGTAAATGTAAGCCTAAATTAAATTCAAAGAGTAGATTGTGATAGCATGTTGTTTGCTATCAAAGGGTGGACTGTCGAAGCTGCATAATTGGCTGAGACAAGATCAGTTTAAAATTGAATCACGACGACGCCATCTTGCGACTGGCCGCAGGATGCCATCTTGGAAATGAAATCGCAAGATGCCATTTTGCGAATGGCCGCCCCAGTGCCATTTTAGATAAATAAGGATTAATCGAGACCATCGGTAACCATCGGAACTGGTCGTAGAGCTTAAGGTTGACCATATCCTCTCTTAAGCACTACGATCAGGTCAGTGTACAAACCACCCATGTCACGTGTGCCATGACACTACTTTGTTAATTATGCACTCCCATAAAACGCCGTTCGCATAATTAGGCATGCCTGCGTTCGGATCTCCACTCCCCTGTTTTCAAGCACCTTCCCCTGTTACCACCCACAAACGCCTCATTCTATCACTCAAACTATCGACCTGGCTGTGTTCAAGGAGAGAGAAATTTCTGATCGTAGCAGCTAGTTTGCGCACGCACATTGCGAACTTTACGCATGCGCAGTTTAGCGAACATCGGGGGCGTACGACCGTGCGGCCACAACGACCGACTCTGACTGAGGTCCAAAGTTCAGCATTGATCCTGCAAAATCTTTATTTTGGGGAGAAACGGGATCTACCCAATTGCATCAGTTCATCTTAAGAAGATTTTGTACGAGAGGATGAGAATGAAGAACTTTGGAACGTACAGGCCCTTGGAAAGGCCCTTGGAAAGGATCCTTTCCAAGGTCCTTTCCAAGGGCAAATGCAGGATTTGTAAGGGGGGGAGGGTTTCCGCATATGTGCTGATATATATGTGGTGACAATGGCGGTGACATGCCTCCGTTTTGAGAAACAAAGACCATCACCTCACCCTCCCTACCCAGAATTGGAAGCAGACTGTCAATCACTGAGATCACACTGGCCCTTGTTTGTGCCATTATCTACAGGCGGGGGAATTGCATGTTGTTTCAGGAGTACAGAAGGTTTCCACGCAATTGGGAAGTAATCAAACAAGTATTGCTCTATGTTAATACCATAAATATGATTTAATAAATTTTTGTCTAGGTTAAAGTATCAGTGGATCATATTAGGGCATTATAAAAACTGCTAATAGGGCTCCTCATCCTTCCATAGACTCTTTTATTTTATATTTTTTACACTTATTTGGGAAACAAATGTTCCTCTTGCTGTGTATAGTCTGTGAGTGGAATTTGCATGGAGTTTAGTTATTACTCATATGGGTCATTGGACTTTGAGATACGTTTGTTACATGTACATTCTGTCAGGTACTTCTTACATCCCCTAGTTAAAGGATAAACTACAGTTAAACTGCAGCTTACTCCAAGGCCAAAGAGCATTCTGTCACATTATTGAATCTCCATTGAAACTGTTCTATACCATTAACATTTTTGTTTTGCAACGTTGTGAAAATGAAATTAAGTTGAATGTTGAAACATCAGAGAAAATGCATAACTTGTTTTGTAATGTATTATTATTATAATGCTCCTCTCTTTGTCTTGCACATTTTTTATTATGATAAGGTTCTGCAGTTTTTAATCGTATCCAGTGGCAGCTTAAATCTGTAAGGCCTGCACTATCTGCTTGCTGCTCTGTGTGCTCTGATGGTCTGTGCAGCCTGCTTGTGCGCTTGTGTGAAATCATGATCCGGCACCTGCGCACAAATTAATAAACAGCCCAGACTTATAGGGACTGCATCGGCTGCAGCCCTTAGAAGCCAGATAGAGCTGCTATTATAACAGGGGAGTGGGTTTCCATTGGAAGTACTCTTTCTGATAATTGCACTCCAGACTGACAGCCCTCCTGTCCGGCTGATTAGCAGGGAGCGTTTTCAATGGGAAGCCAGTGCCAATGCTAGGCAGTCCCTGCAGGTGGCAGATTTTACTGGGGGGGTTGAAACATTTGTCACTGGTTATATAACTAAAGATGGGTATTATAAGCCAATTTTTATGAAAGGGTGTAAGGGAGTTTTCACCGGAGTTAGGGCATTTTATCACTTCGCACTATGGGCTTGATTCAGAGCCGCTCGCTAAATGCGATCGCTCATACAATGTGTATGCAAATTGCGTAGGCAGTGCAATCGCACAGCAATGCATTAGCACACCCAGTATTTCTTAGAGAACGATCACATAGTGTGTGCAGACAACCACCAGCCTGTTTTAAGATGCCCACTTGTGTACGTCATGTCCAAGAAGTGTATGCAACCATCGGTACATCGGGTAACATTGGATGCTATCGCATCGCTTGAGGTTGACCATACCCTGCTGCAAGCACTGTGAGCACTTCAGTGTATAAACAAGCCAGGTGACGTGTACTATGATGCTGTCTTATAATTATGCACACCTCTAAAACGCCATTGAGATGCTCAGGCACGCCTGCGTTTGCACCTCCACTCCCCCGTTTTTAATGGCCAACCCCTGTTACCACTGACAAACTCCTTCCCCTGTCACTCACTCTGCTGGGCTGTCTATGTGCAGCGAGCGAATGCATTGTGAACTTTCGCTAAGGTATGCACAATCGCACTGCGATGCATACGCACGCGCACAATGCATACCATCGACAGCAGCGAGAGTGTGCATCTTAGTGAATGGGTCTGAATCAGGCCCTATATGTCAAAGGTTTTTTTGCCAGCGATGTATTCACCAGGCAAGGTAAAACCATTTGACAGGTATCACAGCAGTAAGATTGCAAAACATGTTACAGTACATTATAATTTTCTTTGGAGTATTTGATTGGAATGGGTATTTAATGCTGGCTGTCGGAATGCCTCCTGTCAAAATACCGACAGCGGCATCCCAATGGTTGGTATCCTGACAAGGGTCGGGTAAGTATACTTACCCTCCCCCCTTCCCCCCATTACCCCCCTAACCCTTCCTTCTTGTAGCCTAACCCTAACCCTCCCCACCCCCTGACCTTCCCAGTTTGTGCCGCCACCCAGCACCCTAACCATCCACATTAGTGCCTAAACCTAACCCACCCCCCTTCGTGCCAAAACCAAACCCTCACCCCATATGGCCTAACCATAACCCCCCCCAGTGGTGCCTAACCCTAACCTCACCCCAAAAAACCTAACCCTAACCCCGCATCGCTCCCTAAACTTAACCCTCCCCCCTGCGGCTAACGCCCCGGACTTACCCTGTTCGGGCACGCATCCTTCGGCGTTTCAGCATCAGGATTAAGATAGATGTTGGTATTTTGATGCCTATCTTGAGTCCCTTGTTGGGATTTCACTGTCGGTATTGAGACCGGCGGCATCACGGCCGCCAGTCTCATAACTATATCCCATTGATTTTGCTGCCTAAAAACAGCCATACCCATAAAACAGTATAAAATTGACTCTTGTGCACTATAAAACTAAACAGTTATTTCCTGTGGAGCATGCACAGCACCAAAATGTGACAATGGGGCCAGTGCAGACGTGCAATTATTTACATGGAGCATGCTACATAGCTGAGCACACGCATCTACAGATGATTCAGAGTCTAATGCATCTCATGGCCTTATTGAAAGGTGGACGCAATGATGATGTTTGCGGGGTTGTGCTACGCATGCATATGAGTCACACTGTGCATGTTCTGGGACTGATTACTGATGGTGGTTGCAGTGAGAATCTAGATGCAGTGTGAGTGGCATTTATAGTAAATAATGGAAGGGTGTAGCTAAATGAATGCAGTGTATTCTGACCATATTATGGGCATGTCTTTGCCTGTGACTGCGTTGGTGTATGCAGATGCATTGGCTCTGGCGGCTTACTTCCAACTGGCATTGTGAGCAGCCATAGGGTTGCTCAGGTGTTCAATGGTGTGGAAGATGTGTGACTGGTGAAGCACCAATTTACGCAAATGGTGGCAGCATTTGCATATTTGTGCAGCACTGCTGTGTCACTATCACTATATCAGGCCCTCAGTCACAACTCATTTGTGTACAAAACAAACAGCGCTATACACTAATACGTAAAATGTGCAACTTCATAGTAGAATAACAACAAATCGAATATATCATATAGTATATAACAATATAAAACAGATAATCTAATAAAAACAGCTTCAATTATGTGAATAGAAGCGAAAATATATATTCAACTAGGTGTCCAAGGTAATGGTTGTATTCTCAGTCCCACATTATAAAGAATCTAGGCTCATGATCTGTAAGGACCTATTGTAAAAGTTTAAAAGATTATACAGTAGTACATTAGTGGACACAGCCAGCACTTGTAATTGTTATGAGTGCCTACCATGATATTTAGCTTACAGAACACACTTGCCAAGTGCCTCACCTATAACAGCCCCCTTTCCCGGAACTACCATCGTTCTCTGGTACTTGGCGGCTGCCAGGACTTCAATTCTAAGTAGTGCAAGTTAAATATCACTGATACATATATTTATAGAGAACAAGACACCTCACGGACTACCAAAAATATACAGAAAAACAGCATTCTAGATCTTCAGAATATCACGGGCAATCATCACAGAAGGGTGTACTTGCCAGTCTTCTAATAGCACAAACAAATATTTTCCTGAACAATTCTCTCAAATAATGTCTTTCCACAATAGAGAATTGATAATAAGTAGCCGATCTCTTGCATGTATAGGTAAATGTATTTAAGATCAATGTTGCACTGGAACAATGCTCCTAAATAATATCAGTCCTTTCCACAATAGAAAATTGATAGAAAATAACAGATCTCTTGCATATATAAATGTAGCACTGTTATTTCCAATAACACAAATATTTTCATCAGTAAATATATGACTAGATAAATTGTAGCATGTTTTCTGCATGCATTGTCATAATCCATGCAGTTCCTCCATCCTGCCTCCAGGTGTTACTGTGTCTGAGGTCTGTCTAGCACAGTCCACTCTGGCTAGTCTGTGATCTTGCAGCCCTCATTACCTAATCAGGCAGCTGTGGGCTGCAGCTGGGGACTGGCCATTTATTCCTGCTCTGTTTCATAATCAGTATCAGATCAACCACCGTGACTGTGCTCCAGGTTACCAGTTTCCCAAGATATTCTCTGTCTGTCTGATGCTTTTGGATCCTGGCACCATGCAAACAAGTTTCCCCTTGAGCTTCCTTGTGTACGTTATCAGAGACACACTACATCTTCATTATTATTTGTATTTCACCAACTTTCCAGGACTTCGTTTATCACTGCATATCAGTTATTCTGTACTGTTATTATCTGCATTTACCACATCTGCCTCACATCATCAGTCTGCAAAATTTAGTACTTATTTATGCGGGGCAATACTACCTTGGACTTTTGCATTTAGTTCTGCTGTGTGTATCCAGTCCAGTTCCATCTGGTCCAGCCAGTATACCGTCTTATTGTGTCCACATTCAGAATCACTGTTTATCTGCATCAGCAAACAGAACCCAGGGCCTGATTCAGCAAAAAACGCAGTTGCTAATTCATACCCAATCGACCGATTGTTGCGTATTGCACATGCGTATGCATCGCAGTGCGCGTGCCCGAATCAGCCACTATGATTGGGACTGCGATCGCAGTGACTACACAGACCCATCGCAGAGTGATTGACAGGAAGTGCCATATGTGGGAGGTGATGGGGGGTGGTCAGCAAAATGCAAGCGTTTCCAGTGTGTTTGAATGATGTTGCTGCAATGCCCTTCACAGCCTAAGGCCTTATAGCATGCACTGAAGTTAACAATTTCTGAGTAAGGTCTGACCTTGGGCAAGTATGTGTGAGGCTGCGATGGTACTCGATTGTATTGATGTTTTTGCAGTCTTGCTAAACATTACAGATGTGTGTAAGTAAGGTAGAGTGAGCATCCTTATGTAGTGCTGCGGTGGCATTGCGATCGCAATGAATTAGCATACTATTGCAGTTGAACTGCGTGCGTAATCGCTATTGCATTTGCAGTTGCGTTCTGTAATGAATCAGGCCCTCTGTCCATTTCCAGTGATTGTCTATCTGTATATTCCTAGCATTTGTATACTCAAGTATTATTTTAGTAATGCTTTGTTTAAACCTGACCATATCCTAATTCTTGAGTATGCCCTTGTATGCTAAATTAATTTTTATTCATTACAATTGGCAGCACTGTTAACCTCATTCCAATTGGGAATCATGACATGCATAAATAATTGTCTTTTGTAGAGAAATACTGCATATTATAAAGTAAAAGTGATTTGCACAGCAGCAAGCTATCAAGTAGATCTTCAAAATACTCCAAATTAACAGCACTATAATGAAATGCCACACAGTTCTTTTCTATCCAGAAATAACATAACTGTAGATTGATACTTAATCTCCTAGGAGCAGGATCCTTCTCCCCAATGTCTCACAGCCTTCTTCTCTAGCACTTCTATGACAGCCTTCACCTTCAGAGCTGTACTGTGTGTGGAGAATTGTGTTGCTAATTGTTACTTGTGTTCTGTTTATATTTTTGTTACTGTATTGTAATGTAATGTTCTGTGTGTGCTTTACTGTCTGTACGGCGCTGCGGACCACTTGTGGTGCCCTACAAATAAAATGTAATAATAATAATAATCTTGTAGAGAGTCCAGATTAGCTTCTCATAATGCATATAATCAGGTACATCTTTCCAAATTACACAAGCAGATAAACTTTGCTGAACAGTTCAGAGCATAAATCCAGGTGCATCTCAGGACAAGAAAGATTCAGACTGAATATAGCACACAATATACTGTAGTGTCCAGGGAGACTCCTGATAAGGGCTAAAACATCCACTAAGCACCAGTCAAAGAACCAAGCAGGACTTCAACACCAGCTGTAACAATTAAGAGTCAGAAAGAAGCCTAACAGCATTAGACTGAGTCTGCACAGCTGACTGGTTGCCAGGAGACTGATTAAAGCTCCCAGAACTGACCTGACTAAGATCTCCTAAGCTGTGTTTATTGCTCATTCTAACATTACTGCCCTTTTGGGTTAAAAGATCCCCATTTCAGGGATTTTCGTGAAACATCCCATGAAAGTTCTGCTTCAATTTTTCAGCATGAAGATCTCTTGCTGATACCCAAAATCTTTCCTCTGGTCCATACCCCTTCCAATGAACCTGGCCTTGCATTATCTTAGAATTCAAGATCTTTTCCAATACATATTCCTGAAGTCCTTCCACATCGATAGGAGCAGACTTTTGATGTAAAAGCAGGCTTTTAAAGAGAACAATAAAAAGATCTTGAGATCTTGAGTGAAGAAGGCAAATCCAAACCAGAGTCATACCGGATGCTTAAATGGCCAATAAATCTTAGACTCAACTTTTGAGATCATTGTACTAGCGAACATATGGTTACCAAGGAGCTGCCATGTAAGACCCCTAGGGTCACGCTGGCGATGTCTTTTGCCAATAACAGCCACCTGCTGTTTGCTTAGAGCTGGGTGCACTCACTGGTACATAGGTGGCCATCTGGTCTTAAAGTTGGGACAGTAGGGGCTTACACTGCAATTACTGTGACTGCACAATGTTATGCAGATGACGATGGTTCAGGCTAGTGCAGGTCTCAAAGATAGTGATAGGGTCACAGGGAGTGACCTGAATGCAGAATGGCAACCAAGATGACAAAGGTGCGGTTAAGGTTGCAAGATGTGGCCTTGCAGGCGGAGGTGCAGCTTTGAGGGCTATAGTATGAATTTGGTGAAAAGATGCAGCCTTGAGGGCCGAGGTGCAGCCTTGATGTCCGAGGTGTGCCTGATGGCCAAGGTGCAGCCCTGATGCCTAGGCCAGCACTGATGCCGAGGTGCGGCCTTGAGGGCTGAGGTGTGGC
The DNA here is from genome assembly GCA_031769625.1 of Taudactylus pleione. Taxonomy (NCBI): domain Eukaryota; kingdom Metazoa; phylum Chordata; class Amphibia; order Anura; family Myobatrachidae; genus Taudactylus; species Taudactylus pleione. Next base: position 4,796,149 of record JAUIMM010000670.1, read on the forward strand.
CTTGTGGACTGAAGTGTGGCTTTGGTGACAAAGTGTGGCCTTGAGGGCTGAGGTGCGGTACTGGTGCTGTGGTACTGTCTTGAGGGCAGAGGTGTGGCACTGGTGCCGAGGAGCGGCCTTGAGGGCTGAGGTGTGGCATTGAGGGCTGAAATTTGGATTTGATGAGGGACATAGAATGCAGGTGCACACTCTAGGTACTAAGAATAATGACAGTCAAAATAATTCTGATAAACTCTACAATTAACATGGAGTATAAGTGAACTTCTTAGTACAATTTTGGAAAAAAATGTTTGCCCATCTACCACATCAATGTGAACCCCATAGGATGGGTCCCTAACATCCCTAATACTAACACATTAAGTCAAATTTATCTAGGGCTTACCTCTCATAGTGTTCTTAGCACCTAGAGTGTGCACCTGCATTCTATGTTCCTTGCATTGTACTACAAGTCTCAGCATGGCAACAACTCTTATTATGTTTAAAATTAGGGTGTGCAGTCCAAGCCCCCTCTCCTTTCCACTATATGTGTGGCTTTTGTGACAAGGTGCGGTTTTTAGGGCTGAGGTGCGACACTTGAGGGCAGAGGTGCAGCACTGATGCCAAGGTGCGGCCTTGAGGGTCGAGGTGCAGTTTTGAAGCTGAGGTGCGGCCTTGAGGCAGTGTGGCAGTAGTGCCGAGGTGCGACCTTGAGGGTTGAGGTGTGGCCTAGAGGGCTGAAGTGTGGTTTTGGTGACAAGGTGCAGTTTTGAGGGCCAAGGTGCACCACTGGTGCCGAGGTGTGGCCTTGAGGGCCGAGGTGCTGCATTGATGCAAAGGTGTGGCACTGGTACCGAGGTGCGGCCTTGAGAGCCAAGGTGCGGACTTGAGGGCCGAGGTGCGGCACTGGTGCCATGGTGCGGCCTTGAGGGCTGAGGTGACCAAGAAACAGACAGGCCACTTGGTGGTCTTGGTGGTATTGCCACGGATGCAGTGAAGCCACAGGCAAAGATCAGACTAGAGGAGATCTTGCTTGCTGCAACCTCCCCTTTAGCTGGTACACTGCTTTGGGTGGTAACTGCAGTGAGTGAGCTTTAAGATGTTAGGCAGTGTCACAGCAAAGGCAGTAGTCTCTAATGGACAAGAACACTGACAGGCAGGAGATCGACTGGCAGGAACCGGGAATACGCACTAGGAAACACTATAACTGGCAAGATGGTTCTGAACCAGCTGGCTTATAAAAGATAGAGCACCAATAGCGTGCAAGGTAGAAGATGTGCTAATGGCCAGCAGCTGAGATGAAGCACGTCAACCAGTAGTCCCATAAGCGCATGTTGCCGTCCCATGTCTAGATCTCCTAGCAACCACAGGCGCCGTCCCAGTTGCCCGGCAACAGAGGAGGCTGTCTGAAGCTGCAGCCTGAGAACACGGTGCCCCAGAGCAACATCCAGGGTGTGAGAAAGTAACCAGAAACTACTGGAACACCTTCCTTTGGTAATGCAAGTGAAAAAGCTTTAAATCCATAATTACAGAAAAAAGTTGAAAGCAACATGTATCATGTTATTATATGCAAATTCGACCCAATTTAATAAATTTGACCAATTCTTTTGATGTCGCGAGACATAAAACCTCAAAGATTGTTCCAAAGTCTGGATAAACCGCTCTGTCTGTCCATTTGCTAAGGATGATATGTGGAAGAAAATTCAAATATACTCCCAGCAATAAACAATAATACCTCCAAAAAATTACCACAGATGTGTTCCTCTGTCTGATACAATGTTACTTGGGATCCCATGCAACCAAAAAATATTAGACACAAAAAGTTTTGCTAACTTCTTAGCTGAAGGTAAACCTGATAGAGGAAAAAAATGTGCCATCTTTGAAAATCTAGTACTCAGTACCCAGATAGTAGTGAAACACAAAGATTCACAGAGTTCCACAATAAAATCCATGGACAAATGTGTCCATGGTTTCACAGGTATTGGAAGAAGAGTAAAGAACCCATTGGTTGACATCTAGGTACTTTAACATGGCCACAATCTGGACAAGCAAGCAGAAATTACCTAGTATCTTCTTTCGTGGTGGACCACCACACTTACCGAGACAACTTTAATGTCTTGAAAATACCAGGATGACCTTATATTTTATTAGAATGGACCTCCTGAAGAACAGCCTTCCAAGATGAATCAGCCACAAACAACTGGTCTTTAAACGGATCTTAACTGTTCGGCGACATCCTTAACTAAGCCCAGAAAAAATTTATCAGACAAAACATTTGGGGTATCAGGAACAATTTTACAGTGTGAATATAAAAAAAAACTTATGGACAGGGCATCTGCTTCCAAGTTCTTAGAGACAGGGTGATATGAGATGGACAAATTAAAATAAATCTAGAAAAAAAAAGCGCCCATCTGGCTTGTCTTGAATTCCTGTATATATAGCAATTTTGTTGTCATTATAGATTGCAATCTTATAATACTTATAATACTTCTAGACAGTGTCTCCGCTAACAACTCCTGGTTATCCACATCATAATTTCCTTCTAATGCTGAAAATTTCTTTGAAAAGAAGCACATGGATGAAGATTATCACTTGGCTTCACTTGAGAGAGCACAGCTCCAGCTCAAAATTCTGAAGCATCAACCCCCACAATAAAAAGCAATTCCAAATTTGGATGATTTAATACATTTAATACAGGAGCCCTTGAAAATGCTTCTTTTAAAGTAGTAAATGCTTCCTCTAGTCCAAACTGACGGATCATACCCTTTTTAGTCTTGTCAGTAAGAGGAGCCACAATCACAGAAAAGGACTTTATGAATCTTTTATAACAATTTGCAAAGCCTAAAAACCTCTGCAGATCAATGGCTTTGACCAGTCGATAAATGCTTTAACTTTGACAGAATCCATAAGAAAAGCCTTGAGTTGAAATACCCAAGAAAGGCAACCTGAGACTTCTCAAATTCACATTTTTCCAATTTAGCATGAAGGCACTTCTCACAAAGTTTTTGCAGGACTTGCCGAACTCTATCTTTTTGTAAACTTTTGGAGTAAATCATGATCTCATCCAGATACACAACTACAAATTTCCCCAAAAATTCACAGACCACATCAATAATGAAGACTAGGAAAATGATTGGGGCATTACTAAGCCCAAAAGGCATTACCAGGCATTCATAATATGCTGTATGTGTCAAAAAAGCAGCCTTCCACTCATCACAGATGTGTATCAGGTTATAAATACCTCTCAAATCAATCTTTGGAAAGAGAGTTGCAACCTTTAATTGATCAAACAGCTCTAGAATGAGGGACAATATTTACCTGTTCTGAATCGATATCTTTTTCAGATCTCTATATTCCATGCAAGGCCTAAGACATAGAAGAGACCTACTTCCAATGGAGAGGCTCTGATAAACCTCTTCTCCAAATTCTCAGTAACAAAATCTTCAACAGACTTTCTTTCAGGAATAGATAAATTAAACAAATGCCCCTTAGGCAAATGACTCCCAGGTACAAGATCAATTCCTCAGTCAAATGGGCGATGCAGATACAGGACATCAGCAGATTTCTTACTGAATATATCTTCAAACTCCACATAATGACTGGGTAGTCCTGTGAGTTTAGATGATAATTGTCGCAACTCACGTATAGGTAATAGATGCTAACCCGTATTTCAGGACTGATGAGACCTGCAGGTCGCGGCCCCCAGACTAGGTTACCTAATACAGGTGCTGGTGTTCTCTGGACAGGAGTAGAGTTATGATGAAGACATACAGCGTAGTCGACAACCTGGGTCAAAACCAAATGGACAAGACGGTGCTAGGGTGCAGACATATGCAGGTCACGAACAAAGCCAACGTCAGGAACGAGTAGTAGTATCAATATCCTTGGCTTCATATTCATAATCATACTATTGATTGGGAGACAGGTCAGATCTCTTAATGGAGTTTTAAGTGTATAAACTCTTGTTTGACACGTGGTCATGCCACCAAAACTTTTACACCAGGAGGTATGGCATTGCGGTCATACCCCCTTTCATGTGTGTGCAGCTTTGGCGCACTGGGTGACACCAACCTTAGTGACTCCACTGTTCTCCTATGCTTTCATACTTTATGCCAGTGGTTCCCAAACTTTTTTGTATCATGGCGCCCTAGAGTATCAGCATTGTTTTCATGGAACCTCTAAGCCAAAAGTTTGTTATTGATAAATTCAGCAAAAAAAATGTAGTAAAGTGAAGTAAATTGTTCTTATATGTCATCCTTAGGTTCAGGTATGTGGTGGTGGACAGGTTTGCAACTTCTCTTTGTCCACATATTTACATTACATTGACAATAAATAATTAGATTTGGTACTGGACCACCAAACTGAGGCAACCCTGCAAGTGTCCTGAGGCACCCCAGGGTGCCACGGCGCACAGTTTAGGAACCACTACTTTATGCTCTTTATTTATGGGGCTCCAACATATTACAAAGTGCTGTTCATACATTCATAAACTCTCTGACAGGTACAGTTATTCAGAAGACAATTAATCTACAACTATGTTTTTCGAATGTAGTAAGAAACAGAAGCACACAGAGGAAACCATTGTAAACACAAAGAGTACATACAAACTAAATGCAGATAGTGCTCTGATCACGTGTAAACCAGGGCTCCAGTGCTGGTTGCCAGCAGTGACTAATTTACAGGATCAATACCAGATTTCAATGTTTCATTCCTAGAAATGTTTTTCCACACAACTGTCCCTATTTTTTTTTAATCTTATTCAACTGCAATATACTCATAATGGATGCAGTTTTTACTAAGGTATTATTAAGCTGGCAATATAAAATGTTATCCTGCAGCTACGCCTGACTGCTAAATGTCCAGATCTTCGCAATATTTATACATCTGTAAAGCACTGCATAAACTGTTGCTCATTTTATGTACAAAAAGTGATAGTAAAGAAGTGTGGTTAAATCTAAACATATATCTGTTTACTCAAAGAGAGCCCCATTAGTGCAGTTGGATGATGACCCCAGTTTTGTGCATATATAAATATAAAACACAGCGGACTGAATAGTTTGTCTACCCTATTCAATATTGCCCAATATTATATATAAAATGCATTCGTCTGTTTGCTTGTCTGTCTGGTTATGCATTCGGACACCCCTACACCGATTTTAATGAAACAAATGCGAGGTGGTCCAGTTGGATCCTGGCCAGGTTTTAGGGGGGTTAGGGTCCAGGTTGGACCTCCCGTTGGTGTACGCAGGGCAGAATTTTGACCCGGGATGCTGTTCTAAGCCTTACACCGGATGGATTTGGATGAAAATTTCACAGTGTGGGAACATTTGATGCCAGAAGACATACTAGGGGGTTGAGGTCCCGGTCGGACTGCCCATTGGTATACACTGGGCAGAACTTTGACCTGGGGAGCCTGTTCTAGGCCTTCCACTGGCTGGATTTGGATGAAAACTTCACAGAGGGGTGGCAATAGGTGTGGGATACCTTATTAACTTGAAGATTTAAACCCGTACAACATTGGGTACTTCAGCTAGTAATTCATATTTGAGAATTGTAGCACAAACATTTCTGTTCTACAAGTAGTATAATTGAATAAGTGACCAACAAAAATAATAAGCAATGGTCAGTATTTGCATATTACCGCACTGTCGTGTCCCAATTTTCAGGGTTTAAAGCAGCACTGATTAAGAGATTGTGGATCAAGTTGGTACAGCATTCCGGCATTCAGAATGCCTGCAGCGGCGGTCCTGATAGTGAAAATGCAGGCAAATTTCGGTAAGTATTTTCAGGCTAACCCTAACCCTTACTCTGACCGCCAGGATCCTGAATTCCAAGATTCTGACTACATCTCTGTGGATCTAACCATGGCTAAATCAATGCCTGACTATATCATTTGGGGGTGTGGTCCAAATAAATCTTGCAGTGAGAATTTTTTGTACTAATTTTTTTTATTTTAACATGGAATGATGTCATTAATGTCTCAGCAAGTTTAGGGGCATGCACCAAAATGTTTATCATTCAGACACCCACCTTGTCTGGAAAATATAGGAGTCTGTTTATTAAGCAGCTGATGTTTATGAAAATGGCAGTAGCAACATTTTCTCTGAGATTTTTTTGAAGGCATCTGCAGTTGCCACACCCTCACTCATTATAGGTTTGCCACTGCACTGACACTCCCCTTCCTCCTTTCCTGAAGGTTTCTGTAAGGCCTCACATGTGCAGCTTGTAAATCCTGTAAGTATAATGATAACTATTGCTATTGATGTATTGAGACTCTTCACTAGAATAGCATCTTATCGGATACGCTGTCCCTGCTACAGTTTCATGATAAATTGCCCCCAAATAGACTCTCTAATTACAGAGAATAGTGGCAATAAGCATTGTTATTTATTGGTGCTAGTTAAATAGCCGCCATAGGGTGATCTGCAGAGCACACCCATTTATTTGTGGTTACAGTCTATGGCTGGTACGTTTAGTTCCCAAACAACTTGAGAGTCAGGGGTTGTCTATTTCTGAACTGCAATATGTGTCTGTTGAAAGCAACATGGAGTTTTCCAGTCATGATGGTACTAGAAGTCCCAGCATGCAATGTCATCTAGACTGATGCAGAGCAGCCGACTACTTCTGAACAGTAAAGCTGGGTATACAGTACACTTAAATGATGTAACAAACAATGCAATGCAGAGCTGGCCCTAACCAATTTGGTGCCCTAGGATATATTTTGGCTGTTGCTCCCTAGCAGATAATCACACCACATTACACTATACAGACACTGTCCCCCACCTCTTCAACCATGTTTCACTCCAGACTAGAAGGCATGCAGGGGTTTGGCATGATATGCCGGTGGCTGAAGAGCCGCCGGTTCAAATCCCAACGCTGGAAGCACGATGGAGTGAAATCCCGACAGAGGCGGTAAGTAACCCAACCCTCCCATGGTGGTGCCGAACCCTAACCTTCCCGTGGGGTGCTTAACCCTAACCTCCCCCTGGTGGTGCCTAACCCCCCCTTCCCGCACCCTAAACCTAACCCTCCCCAGGGGATGCCTAACCTTAACCTCACCCCGATGGTGCCTAACCCTAATGCCCCCTCCACGTAGCCTAACTGTAACCCTCCCCAGGGGGGGCCTAACCCTAATCTCCCCTCTGGGGTGTCTAAACCTAACCCCCCCATCCATGGGCTAAGTATCATACTTGCCAGTCTTCTTACCTTCGGGATGGTGGGGGTCGGGATTCCGACGTCAGTATCCTGATCCACTTCAGGAAATTGTTGTTGGCATTATGCTGGGTATTGGGATTCCGGCATCTGTATTTTGACACCCGGGATCCCGTCCACCGGCATATTCAACGTATCCCAGCATGTAGATGCACTGCTGCAACCAATAGCTTTTACTTGGTACTGTAGAGAAAATTCCTTTCACCCAATACAGAAGCCACACAGTGGTGTAGTGCTAAACCATAAACTCCAGAACAACAGAGCTTCCAAAATGTGTAAGACAGCAAAAAACAATAATGCAAATTATTGTGCTGCTTAAACATTTTAAGTGCAAATGATGTAATATTTGCATTTTCTACCCATTTAGTTGACATTAAGGGGCCTATTCGTCATCACTAAAATGGCACATTGCACATGCTGAAAAGCTAGTTTCCGCATATTTAAAGTAATGTGTCATTCATCATCAGAGTTCCGTTAGGCCCACCTGATATTCAGCAAACTCTGAAAACTTAAAGTTTGTTTGAGAGAACAAACGCCATCTTCGGATCCCTCCGTCAATGCCTCCCCACTGGCTTTGCACATGCGTGACCTCAGGTCACACATGCACAGAAAACGGCGACTGGGACAGGTAATGCTTATTGGAGCAACTATCCCCGCACCAGAAAAATGTTGAATAGCTCTGGTGATAAGTATCCCCCGAGGCGAGGCACAGTACTTAGTATATGAACTTGAGAACCCTTTTCAACAGCTCCTGTGAGCATGAACTATGTAATGCTGACTGGGCTATGGTCATCTTGACAAAATAAACCATGGTGCACAAGCTAGTATCAGTGTGCATATTTCTACTATAAAGCTTCCTTACCACAAGTGGTGTCAGTGCAGAAGCCAGTTTCCGGTTTCCAACCCACAAAGAAGTCAAATGGAGGAAATCGTGAAACTGCTAGTGAGCGGGCAGCAGCAAAGCCAGCAGATGTGTCAGTAGTTGCAGGAGCAAAGGCAGCGGCACTTTCTGCAGTTGTGGGAGCAAAGCCAGCAGTAGCAGCAGCAGTACTAACGGCAACTGGTACAGATGCAAAAGCAACTGATACAGAGGCAGCAACAAAGGCAGCTGGTGAGCCCAAGCTTCAGAAGAAGACAATTGATGATAACATAGAAGCCTATCTCACCACCTTTGAGAGAACGACGAAAAGGGCAAAATGGCCACCAGAAGTCTGTGTAGAAAAGCTAGTGCCATACTTAACAGGAGAGGCTCAGCGGACTTATATGTACTTCAATGAGATGGAGGCATCAGTGTACATGACTTTAAAGATGGAGTACTGCCTTGTGCCGATGTTACCGGGCCAGGTCAGGCTCAGTGCTACCATGAGTGGGGCGTTATTCCAAAGGACTTCCGGTCAGACGTCAGCTAGTCGCTTTAAACAAAATACTGAAGAAGTGGTTAAAGCCGGGGGAGAATTCACCCCAATGGATGCTGGAGCTGCTGGCGATTGACCACTGTGTATGAACCTTGGATTGGTGACTGCAAAAGTTTGTGCTGCAAGCAGACCTCCAAACCCCTGAAAACTCACCATGCTAGTGGAGAGGTTTGGGACCTTGCAGCAAATGACCAAGCCTCCTGGCTTTGTGCCAAAACCTATGCCAAGACAAAAACCGGGGTTGGCCGAGAACCACCCAGGCCCAATTGTGAAAACCCTCTGGAAAGATTGGTGAACCCGAGGCTGGCTAAACTAACTGTATTGAATGTGGGGAACCCAGACATGTCCGGATGGAATGTCCAACACTGTAGGAGTCTATGGACTGCTCCCTGTCCCAGGAGGTAGGGCCAGTGTTTCCACGTTACTGTACCATGAGTGTACCCCAGAAGGGCAGCAGATTGTTCCGGATCACAGTTCTTGGTAACCAGAATGTGGTGGACATGGGTAGGGAACTTAGGGCCTGATTGAGCTTGGATCACACAGCTTCGTGAGAACGCAGCCGGTCAATGTTTGTGTTCTGCGCATGCATATGCATCGCAGTGCACGTGCGCGAACTTGCCGAGGCGTTCGGGAAGCGTTCGCAGTGAGCACACAGAATGATTGCCTGTATAGAGTAAGCACTGAACAGGAATAAGTTGTGGAACAGCTAGTAGTACCCCAAGTACATGTCTCACTTGTTTTGAAAGCAACACATACCCATGTTTGGGGGGGGGTCTCCTGGAAGAAGACAAAACCCAGGAGAGGGTCCTCTTTAGGTTTTATTGGCAAGGGGTACACATGGTCGTGAAAAAGTATTGCCAGACTTGCCCCGTTTGCCTGAGAACCTGCCCTAAACCATCATACTGGGCCCTTCTAGTTCCACTACCATTGATACTGGTACCCTTTGAGTGAATCAGATTTGATTGGGCCCCTAGATAATTCAGCTCGAGGCCACCAGTATGTTTTGGTGGTACTAGATTATGTAACATGCTATCCTGAAAGAATACCCTTACAAAATATAAAGTTAGCTAGGGAGCTGGTAAATTTGTTTACCCGATTGGGAATCCTTAAGCAAACTCTTATTGATCAGTGTATGCCATTCATGTCCAGGCCAATGCAGGATACGTGTCAGCTGCTAGGGGTGAAAATCCTCTGCACTTCCATTTACCATACACAAATGGATGGACTAGTGGAGATGTTCTATCTGACCCTGAAACATATGATCAGGAAGGCAGTGGCAAGGGAAAAGAAGGATTGGGACACCCTTCTTCCTAACCTGTTGTTCGCTGTCAGAGAGATTCCCCAAGCCTCAATGGGGTTTAGCTCTTTTGAGCTACTGTATGGGAGGTAACCCCGGGGGTTGGAATGATGGAACGATGGAACAGGGATGTGTTCTCTTCCCTACCAAGGTGCACAGCTTTGATCAAACATAATATTGTTATGCCTCATGGGGTATTAGTGAAACAAAAGCCCTACCAGAACCTTGAGGCCAGGTGAAGTGCAGTTAGAAAGGAGGTTGAGAATTAATTGAGTAGTCTACCAGTGAAGGTGTAGCCCAGTTGTGCTGGTTACAAAACCCAATGGCAGCATACGATTCTGCAATTACTTTAGAAATTTAAACAGTGTATCCCAGTTTGATGCCTATCCGATGCCCCGAGTTGACAAACTGGTGGAAAGTTTGTCTGGCAGCAAATGTTTAATCACTCTTGATCTCACAAAGGGCTACTGGCAGATTCCTCTTGCCTGCAGCCAGAGAAAAGATGGCTTTTTCTATGCCTGAAGGCCTTTTCCAGTACAAAGTCCTACCCTTTGGTTAGCATGGAGCGCTAGCCACCTTCCAAAGGGTGATGAACAAGGTGCTGAAACCCCATACTGCCTATGCAGCAGCTGACCAAGACAATGTAATTATAACACTCTCAAGACTGGGAATCACCTCTTCCTAAGGTTGAGGCGGTATTGGCCTCGTCGACGTCTGCAGGTTTCACAGCTAACCCTGAGATATGTGCAGTGGCCCTAAAAGAAGCTCAGTATTTGGGTTACATACTTGGACAGGGTCAGGTGAAACCACAGATAGGAAAAGTTGAACCATCAAAAATTGGTCAAAGCCTAAGATCAAGTCACAGTTGAGGACCTTCCTAGGCTGGGTCAGTTACTATAGGCAGTTTATCAGTCACTTTGCAACTAGAGCAGCTCCATTGACAGACTTTTTAAAGAAACGCTGTCCCGATCAGCTGGAGTGGACCAGCCTTGCTGAAACCCAATTTTACCTGCAGATTCTTTCTCCAGACAGATGCCTCTGATGTTGGCTTAGGTGCCTCTGATGTTGGCTTAGATGCAGTCCTGTCCAAGGAAAGTGAAGGTGTAAAGGACCCAGTGCTGTACGTACAGTATTTGTCAAACAAATCTTATTGACTTTTTTGACTGGGTGACTAAGGAAATAGATAAAGGAGAGCCATAGTTATAGCTTATCTAGACTTTAGTAAGGCTTTTGACACTGTTCCACATGGCAGACTGTTAAATAAACTGGAAAGCATGGGACTGGATACAAAGAGTGTTGAATGGATAAGATCATGGCTGCAGGATAGGAACAGAGAGTTGTAGTAAATGCAGTGCAGTCTCAAGAGAGGAATGTTACCAGGGGAGTACCTCAAGGGTCTGTACTTGGACCAGTGCTTTTTAATGTCTTTATTTGTGACATTGCAAATGGTATTAAAGGGAAACTATGCCTTTTTGCAGATGACACAAAGGTATGCAACATGGTAGATACACCAGGAGGGGTAAAACAAATTATTGATGATCTAGGTAGACTAGAGGAATGGTCAAGATCATGCACTTGGGTCTCAAAAATCCAAAGGCTAAATATAGTATTAATGGCACTATACTGGAAACTACTGAAGAGGAAAGGGATCTAGGAGTCAATATTTCAGGTGACTTAAAGGCAAGCAAACATTGTAACAAAGCAATGAGGAAGGCAAATCAGATGCTTGGTTGCATAGGGAGAGGAATCAGTAGCAGAAAGAAAGAAGTGATAATACCACTGTATAGGTCATTGGTACGTCCTCATCTCAAATACTGTGTTCAGTTCTGGAGGCCATATATCCAGAAGGATATTAATACATTAGAGATTTTACAAAGAAGGGCAACTAAAATGGTGCAATGTCTACACCACAAAACGTACCAGGAAAGACTAAAAGATCTTAATATGTATAGTTTGGAGTAGAGAAGGGAAAGGGGGGACATGATAGAAATGTTCAAATATATAAAGGGTTTTAACAATGTAAAGGAAGGAGACATTCTTCAAAGAAAGAGAAGTATTAGAACAAGAGGACATGTTCTGAAACTGGAGGGTGGTAGGTTAAGGGGAAATTTGAGGAAAAATTACTTCACAGAAAGGGTAGTGGACAAGTGGAAAAGCCTCCCATCAGAGGTGGTAGAGGCTGAGACAGTAGAGCAATTTAAACATGCATGGGATATCCTTCAGAAGAAGTAAGGATCAATAATTATTGAGGTAACAATGTGTTTAAAAATGGGGCAGTCTAGATGGGCCAAGTGGTTCTTATCTGCCGTCAAATTCAATGTTTCTATGTTTTAAGGAGGGGAGTTGTTGCTGAGGGAAATATGCTACAGTAGAAAAAGAGTACGGCCATATGCGCTCCAGCTCAGTCCAAGCTCAGGGCTGTCACCAGCGATAAGATGCCGAACTGCCCGTGTGTGCACCAGCTAGGGAAACAAATTAGATAGCCATAAAAACAACATCCCCATAGAAAATAGATACAAACATTATGAACAACTAGGACACACATCATATATTGATACATATGGGAGATGATCTAACAGTATCATACCATGAATATCAAATATACTGTCAGTACTTATAGCAAATCATCCCACTTTTTTTAAAACACAAGACATTCATAATAACCAAGACAAATATGCACAGTACACAAGCCTCATCACTTATAACAGACTATTCCAGTTAATTTTATCATTGAGTCCCCCTGGTTTAGTCGTGCCCAACTTAATAATTCAACGGGTTTCTTTAAATAGCAGTGATCGAGCCCGATCACCACCCCGCACTGAAGCAGGGACATGATCAATGATGAAATATCGCAATGATTCTAACGTATGCCCAGCTTCCAGGAAGTGGCGTGCCACCGGTTGATCAATATCCCTACCATTGAGTATCATCCTGATCGCTGAACGATGAGCCGTCATCCTTTCCCTAAATTTCCTGGTAGTTTGACCTACATAATGTAGTCCACACGGGCACACAACAATGTATACAACATATGTTGAAAGACAAGTCAGCACATATCTAATATCAAAACTAGTATCCTTATGTGGATGCTTAAATGTTTTGCACGGTATCAAAAATTTACAAGTAGTGCAACCACTACATTTATAGCATCCCGAAGGTTTGAAATACATATTGGGGCAAGGGGATTTACCAAATTCAGAGACATCAGACCGCACAAGTCTGTCTCTAAGATTCCGACCCCTCCTAAAAGCTGCTAAAGGTCTTTTATTACAAAGCATCGGTAGATCTCTATCTGTACTTACAATTGGCCATAATGCTTGAGTAGCTCTCCTATGATCGGACTGGCCACCGTGTAGTCACTGACCCACGGGATAACATTAGTCTCCTCCCTTCTCATGGGATTTAACAAAAGTGATCTCTCCATCCCCAAGACCTCCATTTTTTGGTCCTGCAGCATCTTAATATCATAACCTCTAGAGGCAAATTTAGCAATCAGTATGTCTAACTCCAATTCAATCCTAGCGGGATCACTGGTAATACGCGCCACCCTCATCATTTGTGAACGTGGCAACCCTTTCTTTAGCGATGGTGGGTGATGGCTGTTTGCCATCAACGTGTTCCGATCCGTAGGTTTATGGAACACCTCTGTCTGTATCTTGCCCTCATGAATCTTTACAATCACATCCAAGAAATTGACCTGGCTGGTGCTGTAACTGTATGTAAATTTTATAGGTGAGTTAAGTGCATTGATCTCACGCATCACCATTTCAAACCTATCAACACCTCCCAGCCAAATCAAAAACACATCGTCTATATAACGAGTGTACAAATATATATGTCGACTGATATCTGGGTCACTGAAAAACATATCATGTTCTTGTTTAAACATATATACATTGGCATACGAGGGTGCCACAGACGACCCCATGGCACACCCTCGTAGCTGTAGATAGAAAGATCCATCAAACAAAAAATAGTTACGACGTAGTGTAAGTTCTAATAACATCAGAAACAACTTATGATCAAACACAGAAGTGGCTAAGTTATTTTCCAAAAATAACTTCATGGCACACATCCCACCATAGTGAGGGATGGACGTGTACAAGCTACATACGTCTAAACAACAAAGGAGCGCATTATCAGGTAATATATCTATTGTTAATAGCATCTTCAAAAATGTCCCTTGTTGAGATAATAGTGGTTGGAGGATACAGTCAAGCAACTGTGACACTGGTTGTAGTAGTGAACCACGGGCCGATATAATAGGCCTCCCTGGTGGTCTAATGGGGTCCTTGTGTAATTTAGGTAACGTATAAATCACTGGGACAATAGGGTGCTGGACACATAAGGCCTTAAATATTTTCACATCCATGATCTCTTTTCCCTTTGCTTCTGATAGAATATTCATCAATTCTTTTTGGTACTCCATAGTAGGGTCAGACACAAGTTTCAAATACACCTCACTATCCGACAATTGGTGGTAGATCTCTCGCTTATAATCATCTACTCCTTGGATTACAATTGCTCCGCCTTTATCAGCGGGCCTAATAATGATGTCCTTATAACTCTCAAGGTCATGCAACGCCCGCGATTCCAATCTAGAAAGATTAGACCGTATCTTACACGGAGTAGATATATATCTATGAACAGAATCATCAAGCAGTCTGTTGAATGTCTTTAGTGAGGGATTAGTGGAAACAGGGTCGAAGTTAGACCGTGAGGTTTTGCAAAGGAAGGTATCTAGAACTGTTGGCACCTTCAAAGAATTATCGTCTTTATACAATTCCTTCAATCTCAGTTTTCTCGAAAACTTGTGTAGATTAAGTTTCCAGTTGAATTCATCATGTATATTAGTTGGTACAAAACTTAATCCTTTACTGAGTACCTTGAGTTCAACTGGAGTCAGCACACGTTCAGAGAGATTAAAGATTAGGGTTTCTTCCATGGTGCCAATTTTCTTGTTCCTCTTCCCTTGCCCCCCTCTGCGGGTGGGAGGTCGTCTCTGGTACTTGCAGAGGCCGTAGTTGCCATCTCTAAAGGGATCATCTGTCTAGATGCAGTGTCATCTGTTTCAGAGATAATGAAATCACTGTCGCTGCTTGATTTATATTTATCCTGATGGATTCCTTGTACTTTCCTCTGCCAAGGGCGTCTCCTCCTCATCCCCGCTTTGTTTGAGGGATATAGATCGCCACCTACTAGCCACTTATATACCCTATTGTCCTCGTAGTCAGAGTCTACTGCCATCTTCTTCCTACGTTTGAACTTCAAAAGTTCCTTCCGGTACTGATCACATTGACCGTTAAGTTTAGACATCCAATCATAGTTATTATCCTCCTGTAAAACTTGGATATGGTCTTTCTCAAAGATGGCAATCTTAGACCTAGTAGACGCCAGCTCCTTGTTGGCTTCCTCCACCACAAGTATCATCAGGTCAAACGCACACTTATTTAGAATCGCAATCCATTTGCGACCAAATTCAGGGTTATTCCTGCCAATAGTCGGCACGTTATGTACTCGAAACCCCCGGGGAATTTTATGTTCCCTAAAGTAGTCTGAGAGGGAGGTGCTGTGCAATAAATAATCTATCTCACGTCGTTTTAGTTTGAGAATTTGAAAATATAATTCTTCAGTATTCAGGGTAGGGTCACAAATAGGTACTGACTCCTTAGACAGAATCTGATCAATTTCTGTGTGTGTGAAACTGAAAGTCTCTCCCAAAGGTGTAGTTAATACACTGTGATGTCCTATAGGGTCTAATCCCTGTGTAGAACTGCATAAGGGATCCATTACGCTGCCAAAGTAAAAGCAACTGGAGCTATATCGCACCACTAGGTGTATGAATCACAGTCCAGGGTAATCAACAAAATGATGAGCAATATTCAGGTGCCTTGCAACGGGTGCTAGATGCACAAATACCGAAAAGACACAATCTGCCGGCACTCAAAAGAATAAAGGGACAACTCGCTCCGGTGCATCCAGTAGCAAAAACAATATCCAGAAGGAGAAAGAACTGGCACTCGGAGACAGCAACAAGGAAAAACGATGTATATTCTCTTCTAACGTTTTCGAGGTTACCACCCCGTCGTCAGGACACAATACATACAGCAACAAACAACACTTACCCCACCGCTAAATACCCCACCTGTGGCCAGCTTCCATCACCGTGCACCGCGGTCGTCGGCTCCTCCCACCGGATACAGTCATCACCGAACTTCCGGGACGCCTTGCAGCCGTTACCATGGGAACAGCAGGCTTGCGTTCCACCAGCCGGCCATATGCGCTCCAGCTCAGTCCAAGCTCAGGGCTGTCACCAGCGGTAAGATGCCGAACTGCCCGTGTGTGCACCAGCTAGGGAAACAAATTAGATAGCCATAAAAACAACATCCCCATAGAAAATAGATACAAACATTATGAACAACTAGGACACACATCATATATTGATACATATGGGAGATGATCTAACAGTATCATACCATGAATATCAAATATACTGTCAGTACTTATAGCAAATCATCCCACTTTTTTTAAAACACAAGACATTCATAATAACCAAGACAAATATGCACAGTACACAAGCCTCATCACTTATAACAGACTATTCCAGTTAATTTTATCATTGAGTCCCCCTGGTTTAGTCGTGCCCAACTTAATAATTCAACGGGTTTCTTTAAATAGCAGTGATCGAGCCCGATCACCACCCCGCACTGAAGCAGGGACATGATCAATGATGAAATATCGCAATGATTCTAACGTATGCCCAGCTTCCAGGAAGTGGCGTGCCACCGGTTGATCAATATCCCTACCATTGAGTATCATCCTGATCGCTGAACGATGAGCCGTCATCCTTTCCCTAAATTTCCTGGTAGTTTGACCTACATAATGTAGTCCACACGGGCACACAACAATGTATACAACATATGTTGAAAGACAAGTCAGCACATATCTAATATCAAAACTAGTATCCTTATGTGGATGCTTAAATGTTTTGCACGGTATCAAAAATTTACAAGTAGTGCAACCACTACATTTATAGCATCCCGAAGGTTTGAAATACATATTGGGGCAAGGGGATTTACCAAATTCAGAGACATCAGACCGCACAAGTCTGTCTCTAAGATTCCGACCCCTCCTAAAAGCTGCTAAAGGTCTTTTATTACAAAGCATCGGTAGATCTCTATCTGTACTTACAATTGGCCATAATGCTTGAGTAGCTCTCCTATGATCGGACTGGCCACCGTGTAGTCACTGACCCACGGGATAACATTAGTCTCCTCCCTTCTCATGGGATTTAACAAAAGTGATCTCTCCATCCCCAAGACCTCCATTTTTTGGTCCTGCAGCATCTTAATATCATAACCTCTAGAGGCAAATTTAGCAATCAGTATGTCTAACTCCAATTCAATCCTAGCGGGATCACTGGTAATACGCGCCACCCTCATCATTTGTGAACGTGGCAACCCTTTCTTTAGCGATGGTGGGTGATGGCTGTTTGCCATCAACGTGTTCCGATCCGTAGGTTTATGGAACACCTCTGTCTGTATCTTGCCCTCATGAATCTTTACAATCACATCCAAGAAATTGACCTGGCTGGTGCTGTAACTGTATGTAAATTTTATAGGTGAGTTAAGTGCATTGATCTCACGCATCACCATTTCAAACCTATCAACACCTCCCAGCCAAATCAAAAACACATCGTCTATATAACGAGTGTACAAATATATATGTCGACTGATATCTGGGTCACTGAAAAACATATCATGTTCTTGTTTAAACATATATACATTGGCATACGAGGGTGCCACAGACGACCCCATGGCACACCCTCGTAGCTGTAGATAGAAAGATCCATCAAACAAAAAATAGTTACGACGTAGTGTAAGTTCTAATAACATCAGAAACAACTTATGATCAAACACAGAAGTGGCTAAGTTATTTTCCAAAAATAACTTCATGGCACACATCCCACCATAGTGAGGGATGGACGTGTACAAGCTACATACGTCTAAACAACAAAGGAGCGCATTATCAGGTAATATATCTATTGTTAATAGCATCTTCAAAAATGTCCCTTGTTGAGATAATAGTGGTTGGAGGATACAGTCAAGCAACTGTGACACTGGTTGTAGTAGTGAACCACGGGCCGATATAATAGGCCTCCCTGGTGGTCTAATGGGGTCCTTGTGTAATTTAGGTAACGTATAAATCACTGGGACAATAGGGTGCTGGACACATAAGGCCTTAAATATTTTCACATCCATGATCTCTTTTCCCTTTGCTTCTGATAGAATATTCATCAATTCTTTTTGGTACTCCATAGTAGGGTCAGACACAAGTTTCAAATACACCTCACTATCCGACAATTGGTGGTAGATCTCTCGCTTATAATCATCTACTCCTTGGATTACAATTGCTCCGCCTTTATCAGCGGGCCTAATAATGATGTCCTTATAACTCTCAAGGTCATGCAACGCCCGCGATTCCAATCTAGAGAGATTAGACCGTATCTTACACGGAGTAGATATATATCTATGAACAGAATCATCAAGCAGTCTGTTGAATGTCTTTAGTGAGGGATTAGTGGAAACAGGGTCGAAGTTAGACCGTGAGGTTTTGCAAAGGAAGGTATCTAGAACTGTTGGCACCTTCAAAGAATTATCGTCTTTATACAATTCCTTCAATCTCAGTTTTCTCGAAAACTTGTGTAGATTAAGTTTCCAGTTGAATTCATCATGTATATTAGTTGGTACAAAACTTAATCCTTTACTGAGTACCTTGAGTTCAACTGGAGTCAGCACACGTTCAGAGAGATTAAAGATTAGGGTTTCTTCCATGGTGCCAATTTTCTTGTTCCTCTTCCCTTGCCCCCCTCTGCGGGTGGGAGGTCGTCTCTGGTACTTGCAGAGGCCGTAGTTGCCATCTCTAAAGGGATCATCTGTCTAGATGCAGTGTCATCTGTTTCAGAGATAATGAAATCACTGTCGCTGCTTGATTTATATTTATCCTGATGGATTCCTTGTACTTTCCTCTGCCAAGGGCGTCTCCTCCTCATCCCCGCTTTGTTTGAGGGATATAGATCGCCACCTACTAGCCACTTATATACCCTATTGTCCTCGTAGTCAGAGTCTACTGCCATCTTCTTCCTACGTTTGAACTTCAAAAGTTCCTTCCGGTACTGATCACATTGACCGTTAAGTTTAGACATCCAATCATAGTTATTATCCTCCTGTAAAACTTGGATATGGTCTTTCTCAAAGATGGCAATCTTAGACCTAGTAGACGCCAGCTCCTTGTTGGCTTCCTCCACCACAAGTATCATCAGGTCAAACGCACACTTATTTAGAATCGCAATCCATTTGCGACCAAATTCAGGGTTATTCCTGCCAATAGTCGGCACGTTATGTACTCGAAACCCCCGGGGAATTTTATGTTCCCTAAAGTAGTCTGAGAGGGAGGTGCTGTGCAATAAATAATCTATCTCACGTCGTTTTAGTTTGAGAATTTGAAAATATAATTCTTCAGTATTCAGGGTAGGGTCACAAATAGGTACTGACTCCTTAGACAGAATCTGATCAATTTCTGTGTGTGTGAAACTGAAAGTCTCTCCCAAAGGTGTAGTTAATACACTGTGATGTCCTATAGGGTCTAATCCCTGTGTAGAACTGCATAAGGGATCCATTACGCTGCCAAAGTAAAAGCAACTGGAGCTATATCGCACCACTAGGTGTATGAATCACAGTCCAGGGTAATCAACAAAATGATGAGCAATATTCAGGTGCCTTGCAACGGGTGCTAGATGCACAAATACCGAAAAGACACAATCTGCCGACACTCAAAAGAATAAAGGGACAACTCGCTCCGGTGCATCCAGTAGCAAAAACAATATCCAGAAGGAGAAAGAACTGGCACTCGGAGACAGCAACAAGGAAAAACGATGTATATTCTCTTCTAACGTTTTCGAGGTTACCACCCCGTCGTCAGGACACAATACATACAGCAACAAACAACACTTACCCCACCGCTAAATACCCCACCTGTGGCCAGCTTCCATCACCGTGCACCGCGGTCGTCGGCTCCTCCCACCGGATACAGTCATCACCGAACTTCCGGGACGCCTTGCAGCCGTTACCATGGGAACAGCAGGCTTGCGTTCCACCAGCCGGCCATATGCGCTCCAGCTCAGTCCAAGCTCAGGGCTGTCACCAGCGGTAAGATGCCGAACTGCCCGTGTGTGCACCAGCTAGGGAAACAAATTAGATAGCCATAAAAACAACATCCCCATAGAAAATAGATACAAACATTATGAACAACTAGGACACACATCATATATTGATACATATGGGAGATGATCTAACAGTATCATACCATGAATATCAAATATACTGTCAGTACTTATAGCAAATCACCCCACTTTTTTTAAAACACAAGACATTCATAATAACCAAGACAAATATGCACAGTACACAAGCCTCATCACTTATAACAGACTATTCCAGTTAATTTTATCATTGAGTCCCCCTGGTTTAGTCGTGCCCAACTTAATAATTCAACGGGATTCTTTAAATAGCAGTGATCGAGCCCGATCACCACCCCGCACTGAAGCAGGGACATGATCAATGATGAAATATCGCAATGATTCTAACGTATGCCCAGCTTCCAGGAAGTGGCGTGCCACCGGTTGATCAATATCCCTACCATTGAGTATCATCCTGATCGCTGAACGATGAGCCGTCATCCTTTCCCTAAATTTCCTGGTAGTTTGACCTACATAATGTAGTCCACACGGGCACACAACAATGTATACAACATATGTTGAAAGACAAGTCAGCACATATCTAATATCAAAACTAGTATCCTTATGTGGATGCTTAAATGTTTTGCACGGTATCAAAAATTTACAAGTAGTGCAACCACTACATTTATAGCATCCCGAAGGTTTGAAATACATATTGGGGCAAGGGGATTTACCAAATTCAGAGACATCAGACCGCACAAGTCTGTCTCTAAGATTCCGACCCCTCCTAAAAGCTGCTAAAGGTCTTTTATTACAAAGCATCGGTAGATCTCTATCTGTACTTACAATTGGCCATAATGCTTGAGTAGCTCTCCTATGATCGGACTGGCCACCGTGTAGTCACTGACCCACGGGATAACATTAGTCTCCTCCCTTCTCATGGGATTTAACAAAAGTGATCTCTCCATCCCCAAGACCTCCATTTTTTGGTCCTGCAGCATCTTAATATCATAACCTCTAGAGGCAAATTTAGCAATCAGTATGTCTAACTCCAATTCAATCCTAGCGGGATCACTGGTAATACGCGCCACCCTCATCATTTGTGAACGTGGCAACCCTTTCTTTAGCGATGGTGGGTGATGGCTGTTTGCCATCAACGTGTTCCGATCCGTAGGTTTACGGAACACCTCTGTCTGTATCTTGCCCTCATGAATCTTTACAATCACATCCAAGAAATTGACCTGGCTGGTGCTGTAACTGTATGTAAATTTTATAGGTGAGTTAAGTGCATTGATCTCACGCATCACCATTTCAAACCTATCAACACCTCCCAGCCAAATCAAAAACACATCGTCTATATAACGAGTGTACAAATATATATGTCGACTGATATCTGGGTCACTGAAAAACATATCATGTTCTTGTTTAAACATATATACATTGGCATACGAGGGTGCCACAGACGACCCCATGGCACACCCTCGTAGCTGTAGATAGAAAGATCCATCAAACAAAAAATAGTTACGACGTAGTGTAAGTTCTAATAACGTCAGAAACAACTTATGATCAAACACAGAAGTGGCTAAGTTATTTTCCAAAAATAACTTCATGGCACACATCCCACCATAGTGAGGGATGGACGTGTACAAGCTACATACGTCTAAACAACAAAGGAGCGCATTATCAGGTAATATATCTATTGTTAATAGCATCTTCAAAAATGTCCCTTGTTGAGATAATAGTGGTTGGAGGATACAGTCAAGCAACTGTGACACTGGTTGTAGTAGTGAACCACGGGCCGATATAATAGGCCTCCCTGGTGGTCTAATGGGGTCCTTGTGTAATTTAGGTAACGTATAAATCACTGGGACAATAGGGTGCTGGACACATAAGGCCTTAAATATTTTCACATCCATGATCTCTTTTCCCTTTGCTTCTGATAGAATATTCATCAATTCTTTTTGGTACTCCATAGTAGGGTCAGACACAAGTTTCAAATACACCTCACTATCCGACAATTGGTGGTAGATCTCTCGCTTATAATCATCTACTCCTTGGATTACAATTGCTCCGCCTTTATCAGCAGGCCTAATAATGATGTCCTTATAACTCTCAAGGTCATGCAACGCCCGCGATTCCAATCTAGAAAGATTAGACCGTATCTTACACGGAGTAGATATATATCTATGAACAGAATCATCAAGCAGTCTGTTGAATGTCTTTAGTGAGGGATTAGTGGAAACAGGGTCGAAGTTAGACCGTGAGGTTTTGCAAAGGAAGGTATCTAGAACTGTTGGCACCTTCAAAGAATTATCGTCTTTATACAATTCCTTCAATCTCAGTTTTCTCGAAAACTTGTGTAGATTAAGTTTCCAGTTGAATTCATCATGTATATTAGTTGGTACAAAACTTAATCCTTTACTGAGTACCTTGAGTTCAACTGGAGTCAGCACACGTTCAGAGAGATTAAAGATTAGGGTTTCTTCCATGGTGCCAATTTTCTTGTTCCTCTTCCCTTGCCCCCCTCTGCGGGTGGGAGGTCGTCTCTGGTACTTGCAGAGGCCGTAGTTGCCATCTCTAAAGGGATCATCTGTCTAGATGCAGTGTCATCTGTTTCAGAGATAATGAAATCACTGTCGCTGCTTGATTTATATTTATCCTGATGGATTCCTTGTACTTTCCTCTGCCAAGGGCGTCTCCTCCTCATCCCCGCTTTGTTTGAGGGATATAGATCGCCACCTACTAGCCACTTATATACCCTATTGTCCTCGTAGTCAGAGTCTACTGCCATCTTCTTCCTACGTTTGAACTTCAAAAGTTCCTTCCGGTACTGATCACATTGACCGTTAAGTTTAGACATCCAATCATAGTTATTATCCTCCTGTAAAACTTGGATATGGTCTTTCTCAAAGATGGCAATCTTAGACCTAGTAGACGCCAGCTCCTTGTTGGCTTCCTCCACCACAAGTATCATCAGGTCAAACGCACACTTATTTAGAATCGCAATCCATTTGCGACCAAATTCAGGGTTATTCCTGCCAATAGTCGGCACGTTATGTACTCGAAACCCCCGGGGAATTTTATGTTCCCTAAAGTAGTCTGAGAGGGAGGTGCTGTGCAATAAATAATCTATCTCACGTCGTTTTAGTTTGAGAATTTGAAAATATAATTCTTCAGTATTCAGGGTAGGGTCACAAATAGGTACTGACTCCTTAGACAGAATCTGATCAATTTCTGTGTGTGTGAAACTGAAAGTCTCTCCCAAAGGTGTAGTTAATACACTGTGATGTCCTATAGGGTCTAATCCCTGTGTAGAACTGCGTAAGGGATCCATTACGCTGCCAAAGTAAAAGCAACTGGAGCTATATCGCACCACTAGGTGTATGAATCACAGTCCAGGGTAATCAACAAAATGATGAGCAATATTCAGGTGCCTTGCAACGGGTGCTAGATGCACAAATACCGAAAAGACACAATCTGCCGGCACTCAAAAGAATAAAGGGACAACTCGCTCCGGTGCATCCAGTAGCAAAAACAATATCCAGAAGGAGAAAGAACTGGCACTCGGAGACAGCAACAAGGAAAAACGATGTATATTCTCTTCTAACGTTTTCGAGGTTACCACCCCGTCGTCAGGACACAATACATACAGCAACAAACAACACTTACCCCACCGCTAAATACCCCACCTGTGGCCAGCTTCCATCACCGTGCACCGCGGTCGTCGGCTCCTCCCACCGGATACAGTCATCACCGAACTTCCGGGACGCCTTGCAGCCGTTACCATGGGAACAGCAGGCTTGCGTTCCACCAGCCGGCCATATGCGCTCCAGCTCAGTCCAAGCTCAGGGCTGTCACCAGCGGTAAGATGCCGAACTGCCCGTGTGTGCACCAGCTAGGGAAACAAATTAGATAGCCATAAAAACAACATCCCCATAGAAAATAGATACAAACATTATGAACAACTAGGACACACATCATATATTGATACATATGGGAGATGATCTAACAGTATCATACCATGAATATCAAATATACTGTCAGTACTTATAGCAAATCACCCCACTTTTTTTAAAACACAAGACATTCATAATAACCAAGACAAATATGCACAGTACACAAGCCTCATCACTTATAACAGACTATTCCAGTTAATTTTATCATTGAGTCCCCCTGGTTTAGTCGTGCCCAACTTAATAATTCAACGGGATTCTTTAAATAGCAGTGATCGAGCCCGATCACCACCCCGCACTGAAGCAGGGACATGATCAATGATGAAATATCGCAATGATTCTAACGTATGCCCAGCTTCCAGGAAGTGGCGTGCCACCGGTTGATCAATATCCCTACCATTGAGTATCATCCTGATCGCTGAACGATGAGCCGTCATCCTTTCCCTAAATTTCCTGGTAGTTTGACCTACATAATGTAGTCCACACGGGCACACAACAATGTATACAACATATGTTGAAAGACAAGTCAGCACATATCTAATATCAAAACTAGTATCCTTATGTGGATGCTTAAATGTTTTGCACGGTATCAAAAATTTACAAGTAGTGCAACCACTACATTTATAGCATCCCGAAGGTTTGAAATACATATTGGGGCAAGGGGATTTACCAAATTCAGAGACATCAGACCGCACAAGTCTGTCTCTAAGATTCCGACCCCTCCTAAAAGCTGCTAAAGGTCTTTTATTACAAAGCATCGGTAGATCTCTATCTGTACTTACAATTGGCCATAATGCTTGAGTAGCTCTCCTATGATCGGACTGGCCACCGTGTAGTCACTGACCCACGGGATAACATTAGTCTCCTCCCTTCTCATGGGATTTAACAAAAGTGATCTCTCCATCCCCAAGACCTCCATTTTTTGGTCCTGCAGCATCTTAATATCATAACCTCTAGAGGCAAATTTAGCAATCAGTATGTCTAACTCCAATTCAATCCTAGCGGGATCACTGGTAATACGCGCCACCCTCATCATTTGTGAACGTGGCAACCCTTTCTTTAGCGATGGTGGGTGATGGCTGTTTGCCATCAACGTGTTCCGATCCGTAGGTTTACGGAACACCTCTGTCTGTATCTTGCCCTCATGAATCTTTACAATCACATCCAAGAAATTGACCTGGCTGGTGCTGTAACTGTATGTAAATTTTATAGGTGAGTTAAGTGCATTGATCTCACGCATCACCATTTCAAACCTATCAACACCTCCCAGCCAAATCAAAAACACATCGTCTATATAACGAGTGTACAAATATATATGTCGACTGATATCTGGGTCACTGAAAAACATATCATGTTCTTGTTTAAACATATATACATTGGCATACGAGGGTGCCACAGACGACCCCATGGCACACCCTCGTAGCTGTAGATAGAAAGATCCATCAAACAAAAAATAGTTACGACGTAGTGTAAGTTCTAATAACGTCAGAAACAACTTATGATCAAACACAGAAGTGGCTAAGTTATTTTCCAAAAATAACTTCATGGCACACATCCCACCATAGTGAGGGATGGACGTGTACAAGCTACATACGTCTAAACAACAAAGGAGCGCATTATCAGGTAATATATCTATTGTTAATAGCATCTTCAAAAATGTCCCTTGTTGAGATAATAGTGGTTGGAGGATACAGTCAAGCAACTGTGACACTGGTTGTAGTAGTGAACCACGGGCCGATATAATAGGCCTCCCTGGTGGTCTAATGGGGTCCTTGTGTAATTTAGGTAACGTATAAATCACTGGGACAATAGGGTGCTGGACACATAAGGCCTTAAATATTTTCACATCCATGATCTCTTTTCCCTTTGCTTCTGATAGAATATTCATCAATTCTTTTTGGTACTCCATAGTAGGGTCAGACACAAGTTTCAAATACACCTCACTATCCGACAATTGGTGGTAGATCTCTCGCTTATAATCATCTACTCCTTGGATTACAATTGCTCCGCCTTTATCAGCAGGCCTAATAATGATGTCCTTATAACTCTCAAGGTCATGCAACGCCCGCGATTCCAATCTAGAAAGATTAGACCGTATCTTACACGGAGTAGATATATATCTATGAACAGAATCATCAAGCAGTCTGTTGAATGTCTTTAGTGAGGGATTAGTGGAAACAGGGTCGAAGTTAGACCGTGAGGTTTTGCAAAGGAAGGTATCTAGAACTGTTGGCACCTTCAAAGAATTATCGTCTTTATACAATTCCTTCAATCTCAGTTTTCTCGAAAACTTGTGTAGATTAAGTTTCCAGTTGAATTCATCATGTATATTAGTTGGTACAAAACTTAATCCTTTACTGAGTACCTTGAGTTCAACTGGAGTCAGCACACGTTCAGAGAGATTAAAGATTAGGGTTTCTTCCATGGTGCCAATTTTCTTGTTCCTCTTCCCTTGCCCCCCTCTGCGGGTGGGAGGTCGTCTCTGGTACTTGCAGAGGCCGTAGTTGCCATCTCTAAAGGGATCATCTGTCTAGATGCAGTGTCATCTGTTTCAGAGATAATTAAATCACTGTCGCTGCTTGATTTATATTTATCCTGATGGATTCCTTGTACTTTCCTCTGCCAAGGGCGTCTCCTCCTCATCCCCGCTTTGTTTGAGGGATATAGATCGCCACCTACTAGCCACTTATATACCCTATTGTCCTCGTAGTCAGAGTCTACTGCCATCTTCTTCCTACGTTTGAACTTCAAAAGTTCCTTCCGGTACTGATCACATTGACCGTTAAGTTTAGACATCCAATCATAGTTATTATCCTCCTGTAAAACTTGGATATGGTCTTTCTCAAAGATGGCAATCTTAGACCTAGTAGACGCCAGCTCCTTGTTGGCTTCCTCCACCACAAGTATCATCAGGTCAAACGCACACTTATTTAGAATCGCAATCCATTTGCGACCAAATTCAGGGTTATTCCTGCCAATAGTCGGCACGTTATGTACTCGAAACCCCCGGGGAATTTTATGTTCCCTAAAGTAGTCTGAGAGGGAGGTGCTGTGCAATAAATAATCTATCTCACGTCGTTTTAGTTTGAGAATTTGAAAATATAATTCTTCAGTATTCAGGGTAGGGTCACAAATAGGTACTGACTCCTTAGACAGAATCTGATCAATTTCTGTGTGTGTGAAACTGAAAGTCTCTCCCAAAGGTGTAGTTAATACACTGTGATGTCCTATAGGGTCTAATCCCTGTGTAGAACTGCGTAAGGGATCCATTACGCTGCCAAAGTAAAAGCAACTGGAGCTATATCGCACCACTAGGTGTATGAATCACAGTCCAGGGTAATCAACAAAATGATGAGCAATATTCAGGTGCCTTGCAACGGGTGCTAGATGCACAAATACCGAAAAGACACAATCTGCCGGCACTCAAAAGAATAAAGGGACAACTCGCTCCGGTGCATCCAGTAGCAAAAACAATATCCAGAAGGAGAAAGAACTGTCACTCGGAGACAGCAACAAGGAAAAACGATGTATATTCTCTTCTAACGTTTTCGAGGTTACCACCCCGTCGTCAGGACACAATACATACAGCAACAAACAACACTTACCCCACCGCTAAATACCCCACCTGTGGCCAGCTTCCATCACCGTGCACCGCGGTCGTCGGCTCCTCCCACCGGATACAGTCATCACCGAACTTCCGGGCCGCCTTGCAGCCGTTACCATGGGAACAGCAGGCTTGCGTTCCACCAGCCGGCCATATGCGCTCCAGCTCAGTCCAAGCTCAGGGCTGTCACCAGCGGTAAGATGCCGAACTGCCCGTGTGTGCACCAGCTAGGGAAACAAATTAGATAGCCATAAAAACAACATCCCCATAGAAAATAGATACAAACATTATGAACAACTAGGACACACATCATATATTGATACATATGGGAGATGATCTAACAGTATCATACCATGAATATCAAATATACTGTCAGTACTTATAGCAAATCACCCCACTTTTTTTAAAACACAAGACATTCATAATAACCAAGACAAATATGCACAGTACACAAGCCTCATCACTTATAACAGACTATTCCAGTTAATTTTATCATTGAGTCCCCCTGGTTTAGTCGTGCCCAACTTAATAATTCAACGGGATTCTTTAAATAGCAGTGATCGAGCCCGATCACCACCCCGCACTGAAGCAGGGACATGATCAATGATGAAATATCGCAATGATTCTAACGTATGCCCAGCTTCCAGGAAGTGGCGTGCCACCGGTTGATCAATATCCCTACCATTGAGTATCATCCTGATCGCTGAACGATGAGCTGTCATCCTTTCCCTAAATTTCCTGGTAGTTTGACCTACATAATGTAGTCCACACGGGCACACAACAATGTATACAACATATGTTGAAAGACAAGTCAGCACATATCTAATATCAAAACTAGTATCCTTATGTGGATGCTTAAATGTTTTGCATGGTATCAAAAATTTACAAGTAGTGCAACCACTACATTTATAGCATCCCGAAGGTTTGAAATACATATTGGGGCAAGGGGATTTACCAAATTCAGAGACATCAGACCGCACAAGTCTGTCTCTAAGATTCCGACCCCTCCTAAAAGCTGCTAAAGGTCTTTTATTACAAAGCATCGGTAGATCTCTATCTGTACTTACAATTGGCCATAATGCTTGAGTAGCTCTCCTATGATCGGACTGGCCACCGTGTAGTCACTGACCCACGGGATAACATTAGTCTCCTCCCTTCTCATGGGATTTAACAAAAGTGATCTCTCCATCCCCAAGACCTCCATTTTTTGGTCCTGCAGCATCTTAATATCATAACCTCTAGAGGCAAATTTAGCAATCAGTATGTCTAACTCCAATTCAATCCTAGCGGGATCACTGGTAATACGCGCCACCCTCATCATT
Organism: Taudactylus pleione; assembly: GCA_031769625.1. Classification (NCBI taxonomy): domain Eukaryota; kingdom Metazoa; phylum Chordata; class Amphibia; order Anura; family Myobatrachidae; genus Taudactylus; species Taudactylus pleione. The sequence goes on from JAUIMM010000670.1 coordinate 4,825,162, forward strand.
TGTGAACGTGGCAACCCTTTCTTTAGCGATGGTGGGTGATGGCTGTTTGCCATCAACGTGTTCCGATCCGTAGGTTTACGGAACACCTCTGTCTGTATCTTGCCCTCATGAATCTTTACAATCACATCCAAGAAATTGACCTGGCTGGTGCTGTAACTGTATGTAAATTTTATAGGTGAGTTAAGTGCATTGATCTCACGCATCACCATTTCAAACCTATCAACACCTCCCAGCCAAATCAAAAACACATCGTCTATATAACGAGTGTACAAATATATATGTCGACTGATATCTGGGTCACTGAAAAACATATCATGTTCTTGTTTAAACATATATACATTGGCATACGAGGGTGCCACAGACGACCCCATGGCACACCCTCGTAGCTGTAGATAGAAAGATCCATCAAACAAAAAATAGTTACGACGTAGTGTAAGTTCTAATAACGTCAGAAACAACTTATGATCAAACACAGAAGTGGCTAAGTTATTTTCCAAAAATAACTTCATGGCACACATCCCACCATAGTGAGGGATGGACGTGTACAAGCTACATACGTCTAAACAACAAAGGAGCGCATTATCAGGTAATATATCTATTGTTAATAGCATCTTCAAAAATGTCCCTTGTTGAGATAATAGTGGTTGGAGGATACAGTCAAGCAACTGTGACACTGGTTGTAGTAGTGAACCACGGGCCGATATAATAGGCCTCCCTGGTGGTCTAATGGGGTCCTTGTGTAATTTAGGTAACGTATAAATCACTGGGACAATAGGGTGCTGGACACATAAGGCCTTAAATATTTTCACATCCATGATCTCTTTTCCCTTTGCTTCTGATAGAATATTCATCAATTCTTTTTGGTACTCCATAGTAGGGTCAGACACAAGTTTCAAATACACCTCACTATCCGACAATTGGTGGTAGATCTCTCGCTTATAATCATCTACTCCTTGGATTACAATTGCTCCGCCTTTATCAGCAGGCCTAATAATGATGTCCTTATAACTCTCAAGGTCATGCAACGCCCGCGATTCCAATCTAGAAAGATTAGACCGTATCTTACACGGAGTAGATATATATCTATGAACAGAATCATCAAGCAGTCTGTTGAATGTCTTTAGTGAGGGATTAGTGGAAACAGGGTCGAAGTTAGACCGTGAGGTTTTGCAAAGGAAGGTATCTAGAACTGTTGGCACCTTCAAAGAATTATCGTCTTTATACAATTCCTTCAATCTCAGTTTTCTCGAAAACTTGTGTAGATTAAGTTTCCAGTTGAATTCATCATGTATATTAGTTGGTACAAAACTTAATCCTTTACTGAGTACCTTGAGTTCAACTGGAGTCAGCACACGTTCAGAGAGATTAAAGATTAGGGTTTCTTCCATGGTGCCAATTTTCTTGTTCCTCTTCCCTTGCCCCCCTCTGCGGGTGGGAGGTCGTCTCTGGTACTTGCAGAGGCCGTAGTTGCCATCTCTAAAGGGATCATCTGTCTAGATGCAGTGTCATCTGTTTCAGAGATAATGAAATCACTGTCGCTGCTTGATTTATATTTATCCTGATGGATTCCTTGTACTTTCCTCTGCCAAGGGCGTCTCCTCCTCATCCCCGCTTTGTTTGAGGGATATAGATCGCCACCTACTAGCCACTTATATACCCTATTGTCCTCGTAGTCAGAGTCTACTGCCATCTTCTTCCTACGTTTGAACTTCAAAAGTTCCTTCCGGTACTGATCACATTGACCGTTAAGTTTAGACATCCAATCATAGTTATTATCCTCCTGGTCTTTCTCAAAGATGGCAATCTTAGACCTAGTAGACGCCAGCTCCTTGTTGGCTTCCTCCACCACAAGTATCATCAGGTCAAACGCACACTTATTTAGAATCGCAATCCATTTGCGAACAAATTCAGGGTTATTCCTGCCAATAGTCGGCACATTATGTACTCGAAACCCCCGGGGAATTTTATGTTCCCTAAAGTAGTCTGAGAGGGAGGTGCTGTGCAATAAATAATCTATCTCACGTCGTTTTAGTTTGAGAATTTGAAAATATAATTCTTCAGTATTCAGGGTAGGGTCACAAATAGGTACTGACTCCTTAGACAGAATCTGATCAATTTCTGTCTGTGTGAAACTGAAAGTCTCTCCCAAAGGTGTAGTTAATACACTGTGATGTCCTATAGGGTCTAATCCCTGTGTAGAACTGCGTAAGGGATCCATTACGCTGCCAAAGTAAAAGCAACTGGAGCTATATCGCACCACTAGGTGTATGAATCACAGTCCAGGGTAATCAACAAAATGATGAGCAATATTCAGGTGCCTTGCAACGGGTGCTAGATGCACAAATACCGAAAAGACACAATCTGCCGGCACTCAAAAGAATAAAGGGACAACTCGCTCCGGTGCATCCAGTAGCAAAAACAATATCCAGAAGGAGAAAGAACTGGCACTCGGAGACAGCAACAAGGAAAAACGATGTATATTCTCTTCTAACGTTTTCGAGGTTACCACCCCGTCGTCAGGACACAATACATACAGCAACAAACAACACTTACCCCACCGCTAAATACCCCACCTGTGGCCAGCTTCCATCACCGTGCACCGCGGTCGTCGGCTCCTCCCACCGGATACAGTCATCACCGAACTTCCGGGATGCCTTGCAGCCGTTACCATGGGAACAGCAGGCTTGCGTTCCACCAGCCGGCCATATGCGCTCCAGCTCAGTCCAAGCTCAGGGCTGTCACCAGCGGTAAGATGCCGAACTGCCCGTGTGTGCACCAGCTAGGGAAACAAATTAGATAGCCATAAAAACAACATCCCCATAGAAAATAGATACAAACATTATGAACAACTAGGACACACATCATATATTGATACATATGGGAGATGATCTAACAGTATCATACCATGAATATCAAATATACTGTCAGTACTTATAGCAAATCACCCCACTTTTTTTAAAACACAAGACATTCATAATAACCAAGACAAATATGCACAGTACACAAGCCTCATCACTTATAACAGACTATTCCAGTTAATTTTATCATTGAGTCCCCCTGGTTTAGTCGTGCCCAACTTAATAATTCAACGGGATTCTTTAAATAGCAGTGATCGAGCCCGATCACCACCCCGCACTGAAGCAGGGACATGATCAATGATGAAATATCGCAATGATTCTAACGTATGCCCAGCTTCCAGGAAGTGGCGTGCCACCGGTTGATCAATATCCCTACCATTGAGTATCATCCTGATCGCTGAACGATGAGCCGTCATCCTTTCCCTAAATTTCCTGGTAGTTTGACCTACATAATGTAGTCCACACGGGCACACAACAATGTATACAACATATGTTGAAAGACAAGTCAGCACATATCTAATATCAAAACTAGTATCCTTATGTGGATGCTTAAATGTTTTGCACGGTATCAAAAATTTACAAGTAGTGCAACCACTACATTTATAGCATCCCGAAGGTTTGAAATACATATTGGGGCAAGGGGATTTACCAAATTCAGAGACATCAGACCGCACAAGTCTGTCTCTAAGATTCCGACCCCTCCTAAAAGCTGCTAAAGGTCTTTTATTACAAAGCATCGGTAGATCTCTATCTGTACTTACAATTGGCCATAATGCTTGAGTAGCTCTCCTATGATCGGACTGGCCACCGTGTAGTCACTGACCCACGGGATAACATTAGTCTCCTCCCTTCTCATGGGATTTAACAAAAGTGATCTCTCCATCCCCAAGACCTCCATTTTTTGGTCCTGCAGCATCTTAATATCATAACCTCTAGAGGCAAATTTAGCAATCAGTATGTCTAACTCCAATTCAATCCTAGCGGGATCACTGGTAATACGCGCCACCCTCATCATTTGTGAACGTGGCAACCCTTTCTTTAGCGATGGTGGGTGATGGCTGTTTGCCATCAACGTGTTCCGATCCGTAGGTTTACGGAACACCTCTGTCTGTATCTTGCCCTCATGAATCTTTACAATCACATCCAAGAAATTGACCTGGCTGGTGCTGTAACTGTATGTAAATTTTATAGGTGAGTTAAGTGCATTGATCTCACGCATCACCATTTCAAACCTATCAACACCTCCCAGCCAAATCAAAAACACATCGTCTATATAACGAGTGTACAAATATATATGTCGACTGATATCTGGGTCACTGAAAAACATATCATGTTCTTGTTTAAACATATATACATTGGCATACGAGGGTGCCACAGACGACCCCATGGCACACCCTCGTAGCTGTAGATAGAAAGATCCATCAAACAAAAAATAGTTACGACGTAGTGTAAGTTCTAATAACGTCAGAAACAACTTATGATCAAACACAGAAGTGGCTAAGTTATTTTCCAAAAATAACTTCATGGCACACATCCCACCATAGTGAGGGATGGACGTGTACAAGCTACATACGTCTAAACAACAAAGGAGCGCATTATCAGGTAATATATCTATTGTTAATAGCATCTTCAAAAATGTCCCTTGTTGAGATAATAGTGGTTGGAGGATACAGTCAAGCAACTGTGACACTGGTTGTAGTAGTGAACCACGGGCCGATATAATAGGCCTCCCTGGTGGTCTAATGGGGTCCTTGTGTAATTTAGGTAACGTATAAATCACTGGGACAATAGGGTGCTGGACACATAAGGCCTTAAATATTTTCACATCCATGATCTCTTTTCCCTTTGCTTCTGATAGAATATTCATCAATTCTTTTTGGTACTCCATAGTAGGGTCAGACACAAGTTTCAAATACACCTCACTATCCGACAATTGGTGGTAGATCTCTCGCTTATAATCATCTACTCCTTGGATTACAATTGCTCCGCCTTTATCAGCAGGCCTAATAATGATGTCCTTATAACTCTCAAGGTCATGCAACGCCCGCGATTCCAATCTAGAAAGATTAGACCGTATCTTACACGGAGTAGATATATATCTATGAACAGAATCATCAAGCAGTCTGTTGAATGTCTTTAGTGAGGGATTAGTGGAAACAGGGTCGAAGTTAGACCGTGAGGTTTTGCAAAGGAAGGTATCTAGAACTGTTGGCACCTTCAAAGAATTATCGTCTTTATACAATTCCTTCAATCTCAGTTTTCTCGAAAACTTGTGTAGATTAAGTTTCCAGTTGAATTCATCATGTATATTAGTTGGTACAAAACTTAATCCTTTACTGAGTACCTTGAGTTCAACTGGAGTCAGCACACGTTCAGAGAGATTAAAGATTAGGGTTTCTTCCATGGTGCCAATTTTCTTGTTCCTCTTCCCTTGCCCCCCTCTGCGGGTGGGAGGTTGTCTCTGGTACTTGCAGAGGCCGTAGTTGCCATCTCTAAAGGGATCATCTGTCTAGATGCAGTGTCATCTGTTTCAGAGATAATGAAATCACTGTCGCTGCTTGATTTATATTTATCCTGATGGATTCCTTGTACTTTCCTCTGCCAAGGGCGTCTCCTCCTCATCCCCGCTTTGTTTGAGGGATATAGATCGCCACCTACTAGCCACTTATATACCCTATTGTCCTCGTAGTCAGAGTCTACTGCCATCTTCTTCCTACGTTTGAACTTCAAAAGTTCCTTCCGGTACTGATCACATTGACCGTTAAGTTTAGACATCCAATCATAGTTATTATCCTCCTGGTCTTTCTCAAAGATGGCAATCTTAGACCTAGTAGACGCCAGCTCCTTGTTGGCTTCCTCCACCACAAGTATCATCAGGTCAAACGCACACTTATTTAGAATCGCAATCCATTTGCGAACAAATTCAGGGTTATTCCTGCCAATAGTCGGCACATTATGTACTCGAAACCCCCGGGGAATTTTATGTTCCCTAAAGTAGTCTGAGAGGGAGGTGCTGTGCAATAAATAATCTATCTCACGTCGTTTTAGTTTGAGAATTTGAAAATATAATTCTTCAGTATTCAGGGTAGGGTCACAAATAGGTACTGACTCCATAGACAGAATCTGATCAATTTCTGTCTGTGTGAAACTGAAAGTCTCTCCCAAAGGTGTAGTTAATACACTGTGATGTCCTATAGGGTCTAATCCCTGTGTAGAACTGCGTAAGGGATCCATTACGCTGCCAAAGTAAAAGCAACTGGAGCTATATCGCACCACTAGGTGTATGAATCACAGTCCAGGGTAATCAACAAAATGATGAGCAATATTCAGGTGCCTTGCAACGGGTGCTAGATGCACAAATACCGAAAAGACACAATCTGCCGGCACTCAAAAGAATAAAGGGACAACTCGCTCCGGTGCATCCAGTAGCAAAAACAATATCCAGAAGGAGAAAGAACTGGCACTCGGAGACAGCAACAAGGAAAAACGATGTATATTCTCTTCTAACGTTTTCGAGGTTACCACCCCGTCGTCAGGACACAATACATACAGCAACAAACAACACTTACCCCACCGCTAAATACCCCACCTGTGGCCAGCTTCCATCACCGTGCACCGCGGTCGTCGGCTCCTCCCACCGGATACAGTCATCACCGAACTTCCGGGACGCCTTGCAGCCGTTACCATGGGAACAGCAGGCTTGCGTTCCACCAGCCGGCCATATGCGCTCCAGCTCAGTCCAAGCTCAGGGCTGTCACCAGCGGTAAGATGCCGAACTGCCCGTGTGTGCACCAGCTAGGGAAACAAATTAGATAGCCATAAAAACAACATCCCCATAGAAAATAGATACAAACATTATGAACAACTAGGACACACATCATATATTGATACATATGGGAGATGATCTAACAGTATCATACCATGAATATCAAATATACTGTCAGTACTTATAGCAAATCACCCCACTTTTTTTAAAACACAAGACATTCATAATAACCAAGACAAATATGCACAGTACACAAGCCTCATCACTTATAACAGACTATTCCAGTTAATTTTATCATTGAGTCCCCCTGGTTTAGTCGTGCCCAACTTAATAATTCAACGGGATTCTTTAAATAGCAGTGATCGAGCCCGATCACCACCCCGCACTGAAGCAGGGACATGATCAATGATGAAATATCGCAATGATTCTAACGTATGCCCAGCTTCCAGGAAGTGGCGTGCCACCGGTTGATCAATATCCCTACCATTGAGTATCATCCTGATCGCTGAACGATGAGCCGTCATCCTTTCCCTAAATTTCCTGGTAGTTTGACCTACATAATGTAGTCCACACGGGCACACAACAATGTATACAACATATGTTGAAAGACAAGTCAGCACATATCTAATATCAAAACTAGTATCCTTATGTGGATGCTTAAATGTTTTGCACGGTATCAAAAATTTACAAGTAGTGCAACCACTACATTTATAGCATCCCGAAGGTTTGAAATACATATTGGGGCAAGGGGATTTACCAAATTCAGAGACATCAGACCGCACAAGTCTGTCTCTAAGATTCCGACCCCTCCTAAAAGCTGCTAAAGGTCTTTTATTACAAAGCATCGGTAGATCTCTATCTGTACTTACAATTGGCCATAATGCTTGAGTAGCTCTCCTATGATCGGACTGGCCACCGTGTAGTCACTGACCCACGGGATAACATTAGTCTCCTCCCTTCTCATGGGATTTAACAAAAGTGATCTCTCCATCCCCAAGACCTCCATTTTTTGGTCCTGCAGCATCTTAATATCATAACCTCTAGAGGCAAATTTAGCAATCAGTATGTCTAACTCCAATTCAATCCTAGCGGGATCACTGGTAATACGCGCCACCCTCATCATTTGTGAACGTGGCAACCCTTTCTTTAGCGATGGTGGGTGATGGCTGTTTGCCATCAACGTGTTCCGATCCGTAGGTTTACGGAACACCTCTGTCTGTATCTTGCCCTCATGAATCTTTACAATCACATCCAAGAAATTGACCTGGCTGGTGCTGTAACTGTATGTAAATTTTATAGGTGAGTTAAGTGCATTGATCTCACGCATCACCATTTCAAACCTATCAACACCTCCCAGCCAAATCAAAAACACATCGTCTATATAACGAGTGTACAAATATATATGTCGACTGATATCTGGGTCACTGAAAAACATATCATGTTCTTGTTTAAACATATATACATTGGCATACGAGGGTGCCACAGACGACCCCATGGCACACCCTCGTAGCTGTAGATAGAAAGATCCATCAAACAAAAAATAGTTACGACGTAGTGTAAGTTCTAATAACGTCAGAAACAACTTATGATCAAACACAGAAGTGGCTAAGTTATTTTCCAAAAATAACTTCATGGCACACATCCCACCATAGTGAGGGATGGACGTGTACAAGCTACATACGTCTAAACAACAAAGGAGCGCATTATCAGGTAATATATCTATTGTTAATAGCATCTTCAAAAATGTCCCTTGTTGAGATAATAGTGGTTGGAGGATACAGTCAAGCAACTGTGACACTGGTTGTAGTAGTGAACCACGGGCCGATATAATAGGCCTCCCTGGTGGTCTAATGGGGTCCTTGTGTAATTTAGGTAACGTATAAATCACTGGGACAATAGGGTGCTGGACACATAAGGCCTTAAATATTTTCACATCCATGATCTCTTTTCCCTTTGCTTCTGATAGAATATTCATCAATTCTTTTTGGTACTCCATAGTAGGGTCAGACACAAGTTTCAAATACACCTCACTATCCGACAATTGGTGGTAGATCTCTCGCTTATAATCATCTACTCCTTGGATTACAATTGCTCCGCCTTTATCAGCGGGCTTAATAATGATGTCCTTATAACTCTCAAGGTCATGCAACGCCCGCGATTCCAATCTAGAAAGATTAGACCGTATCTTACACGGAGTAGATATATATCTATGAACAGAATCATCAAGCAGTCTGTTGAATGTCTTTAGTGAGGGATTAGTGGAAACAGGGTCGAAGTTAGACCGTGAGGTTTTGCAAAGGAAGGTATCTAGAACTGTTGGCACCTTCAAAGAATTATCGTCTTTATACAATTCCTTCAATCTCAGTTTTCTCGAAAACTTGTGTAGATTAAGTTTCCAGTTGAATTCATCATGTATATTAGTTGGTACAAAACTTAATCCTTTACTGAGTACCTTGAGTTCAACTGGAGTCAGCACACGTTCAGAGAGATTAAAGATTAGGGTTTCTTCCATGGTGCCAATTTTCTTGTTCCTCTTCCCTTGCCCCCCTCTGCGGGTGGGAGGTCGTCTCTGGTACTTGCAGAGGCCGTAGTTGCCATCTCTAAAGGGATCATCTGTCTAGATGCAGTGTCATCTGTTTCAGAGATAATGAAATCACTGTCGCTGCTTGATTTATATTTATCCTGATGGATTCCTTGTACTTTCCTCTGCCAAGGGCGTCTCCTCCTCATCCCCGCTTTGTTTGAGGGATATAGATCGCCACCTACTAGCCACTTATATACCCTATTGTCCTTGTAGTCAGAGTCTACTGCCATCTTCTTCCTACGTTTGAACTTCAAAAGTTCCTTCCGGTACTGATCACATTGACCGTTAAGTTTAGACATCCAATCATAGTTATTATCCTCCTGTAAAACTTGGATATGGTCTTTCTCAAAGATGGCAATCTTAGACCTAGTAGACGCCAGCTCCTTGTTGGCTTCCTCCACCACAAGTATCATCAGGTCAAACGCACACTTATTTAGAATCGCAATCCATTTGCGAACAAATTCAGGGTTATTCCTGCCAATAGTCGGCACGTTATGTACTCGAAACCCCCGGGGAATTTTATGTTCCCTAAAGTAGTCTGAGAGGGAGGTGCTGTGCAATAAATAATCTATCTCACGTCGTTTTAGTTTGAGAATTTGAAAATATAATTCTTCAGTATTCAGGGTAGGGTCACAAATAGGTACTGACTCCTTAGACAGAATCTGATCAATTTCTGTCTGTGTGAAACTGAAAGTCTCTCCCAAAGGTGTAGTTAATACACTGTGATGTCCTATAGGGTCTAATCCCTGTGTAGAACTGCGTAAGGGATCCATTACGCTGCCAAAGTAAAAGCAACAGGAGCTATATCGCACCACTAGGTGTATGAATCACAGTCCAGGGTAATCAACAAAATGATGAGCAATATTCAGGTGCCTTGCAACGGGTGCTAGATGCACAAATACCGAAAAGACACAATCTGCCGGCACTCAAAAGAATAAAGGGACAACTCGCTCCGGTGCATCCAGTAGCAAAAACAATATCCAGAAGGAGAAAGAACTGGCACTCGGAGACAGCAACAAGGAAAAACGATGTATATTCTCTTCTAACGTTTTCGAGGTTACCACCCCGTCGTCAGGACACAATACATACAGCAACAAACAACACTTACCCCACCGCTAAATACCCCACCTGTGGCCAGCTTCCATCACCGTGCACCGCGGTCGTCGGCTCCTCCCACCGGATACAGTCATCACCGAACTTCCGGGACGCCTTGCAGCCGTTACCATGGGAACAGCAGGCTTGCGTTCCACCAGCCGGCCATATGCGCTCCAGCTCAGTCCAAGCTCAGGGCTGTCACCAGCGGTAAGATGCCGAACTGCCCGTGTGTGCACCAGCTAGGGAAACAAATTAGATAGCCATAAAAACAACATCCCCATAGAAAATAGATACAAACATTATGAACAACTAGGACACACATCATATATTGATACATATGGGAGATGATCTAACAGTATCATACCATGAATATCAAATATACTGTCAGTACTTATAGCAAATCACCCCACTTTTTTTAAAACACAAGACATTCATAATAACCAAGACAAATATGCACAGTACACAAGCCTCATCACTTATAACAGACTATTCCAGTTAATTTTATCATTGAGTCCCCCTGGTTTAGTCGTGCCCAACTTAATAATTCAACGGGATTCTTTAAATAGCAGTGATCGAGCCCGATCACCACCCCGCACTGAAGCAGGGACATGATCAATGATGAAATATCGCAATGATTCTAACGTATGCCCAGCTTCCAGGAAGTGGCGTGCCACCGGTTGATCAATATCCCTACCATTGAGTATCATCCTGATCGCTGAACGATGAGCCGTCATCCTTTCCCTAAATTTCCTGGTAGTTTGACCTACATAATGTAGTCCACACGGGCACACAACAATGTATACAACATATGTTGAAAGACAAGTCAGCACATATCTAATATCAAAACTAGTATCCTTATGTGGATGCTTAAATGTTTTGCACGGTATCAAAAATTTACAAGTAGTGCAACCACTACATTTATAGCATCCCGAAGGTTTGAAATACATATTGGGGCAAGGGGATTTACCAAATTCAGAGACATCAGACCGCACAAGTCTGTCTCTAAGATTCCGACCCCTCCTAAAAGCTGCTAAAGGTCTTTTATTACAAAGCATCGGTAGATCTCTATCTGTACTTACAATTGGCCATAATGCTTGAGTAGCTCTCCTATGATCGGACTGGCCACCGTGTAGTCACTGACCCACGGGATAACATTAGTCTCCTCCCTTCTCATGGGATTTAACAAAAGTGATCTCTCCATCCCCAAGACCTCCATTTTTTGGTCCTGCAGCATCTTAATATCATAACCTCTAGAGGCAAATTTAGCAATCAGTATGTCTAACTCCAATTCAATCCTAGCGGGATCACTGGTAATACGCGCCACCCTCATCATTTGTGAACGTGGCAACCCTTTCTTTAGCGATGGTGGGTGATGGCTGTTTGCCATCAACGTGTTCCGATCCGTAGGTTTACGGAACACCTCTGTCTGTATCTTGCCCTCATGAATCTTTACAATCACATCCAAGAAATTGACCTGGCTGGTGCTGTAACTGTATGTAAATTTTATAGGTGAGTTAAGTGCATTGATCTCACGCATCACCATTTCAAACCTATCAACACCTCCCAGCCAAATCAAAAACACATCGTCTATATAACGAGTGTACAAATATATATGTCGACTGATATCTGGGTCACTGAAAAACATATCATGTTCTTGTTTAAACATATATACATTGGCATACGAGGGTGCCACAGACGACCCCATGGCACACCCTCGTAGCTGTAGATAGAAAGATCCATCAAACAAAAAATAGTTACGAAGTAGTGTAAGTTCTAATAACATCAGAAACAACTTATGATCAAACACAGAAGTGGCTAAGTTATTTTCCAAAAATAACTTCATGGCACACATCCCACCATAGTGAGGGATGGACGTGTACAAGCTACATACGTCTAAACAACAAAGGAGCGCATTCTCAGGTAATATATCTATTGTTAATAGCATCTTCAAAAATGTCCCTTGTTGAGATAATAGTGGTTGGAGGATACAGTCAAGCAACTGTGACACTGGTTGTAGTAGTGAACCACGGGCCGATATAATAGGCCTCCCTGGTGGTCTAATGGGGTCCTTGTGTAATTTAGGTAACGTATAAATCACTGGGACAATAGGGTGCTGGACACATAAGGCCTTAAATATTTTCACATCCATGATCTCTTTTCCCTTTGCTTCTGATAGAATATTCATCAATTCTTTTTGGTACTCCATAGTAGGGTCAGACACAAGTTTCAAATACACCTCACTATCCGACAATTGGTGGTAGATCTCTCGCTTATAATCATCTACTCCTTGGATTACAATTGCTCCGCCTTTATCAGCGGGCCTAATAATGATGTCCTTATAACTCTCAAGGTCATGCAACGCCCGCGATTCCAATCTAGAAAGATTAGACCGTATCTTACACGGAGTAGATATATATCTATGAACAGAATCATCAAGCAGTCTGTTGAATGTCTTTAGTGAGGGATTAGTGGAAACAGGGTCGAAGTTAGACCGTGAGGTTTTGCAAAGGAAGGTATCTAGAACTGTTGGCACCTTCAAAGAATTATCGTCTTTATACAATTCCTTCAATCTCAGTTTTCTCGAATACTTGTGTAGATTAAGTTTCCAGTTGAATTCATCATGTATATTAGTTGGTACAAAACTTAATCCTTTACTGAGTACCTTGAGTTCAACTGGAGTCAGCACACGTTCAGAGAGATTAAAGATTAGGGTTTCTTCCATGGTGCCAATTTTCTTGTTCCTCTTCCCTTGCCCCCCTCTGCGGGTGGGAGGTCGTCTCTGGTACTTGCAGAGGCCGTAGTTGCCATCTCTAAAGGGATCATCTGTCTAGATGCAGTGTCATCTGTTTCAGAGATAATGAAATCACTGTCGCTGCTTGATTTATATTTATCCTGATGGATTCCTTGTACTTTCCTCTGCCAAGGGCGTCTCCTCCTCATCCCCGCTTTGTTTGAGGGATATAGATCGCCACCTACTAGCCACTTATATACCCTATTGTCCTTGTAGTCAGAGTCTACTGCCATCTTCTTCCTACGTTTGAACTTCAAAAGTTCCTTCCGGTACTGATCACATTGACCGTTAAGTTTAGACATCCAATCATAGTTATTATCCTCCTGTAAAACTTGGATATGGTCTTTCTCAAAGATGGCAATCTTAGACCTAGTAGACGCCAGCTCCTTGTTGGCTTCCTCCACCACAAGTATCATCAGGTCAAACGCACACTTATTTAGAATCGCAATCCATTTGCGAACAAATTCAGGGTTATTCCTGCCAATAGTCGGCACGTTATGTACTCGAAACCCCCGGGGAATTTTATGTTCCCTAAAGTAGTCTGAGAGGGAGGTGCTGTGCAATAAATAATCTATCTCACGTCGTTTTAGTTTGAGAATTTGAAAATATAATTCTTCAGTATTCAGGGTAGGGTCACAAATAGGTACTGACTCCTTAGACAGAATCTGATCAATTTCTGTCTGTGTGAAACTGAAAGTCTCTCCCAAAGGTGTAGTTAATACACTGTGATGTCCTATAGGGTCTAATCCCTGTGTAGAACTGCGTAAGGGATCCATTACGCTGCCAAAGTAAAAGCAACTGGAGCTATATCGCACCACTAGGTGTATGAATCACAGTCCAGGGTAATCAACAAAATGATGAGCAATTTTCAGGTGCCTTGCAACGGGTGCTAGATGCACAAATACCGAAAAGACACAATCTGCCGGCACTCAAAAGAATAAAGGGACAACTCGCTCCGGTGCATCCAGTAGCAAAAACAATATCCAGAAGGAGAAAGAACTGGCACTCGGAGACAGCAACAAGGAAAAACGATGTATATTCTCTTCTAACGTTTTCGAGGTTACCACCCCGTCGTCAGGACACAATACATACAGCAACAAACAACACTTACCCCACTGCTAAATACCCCACCTGTGGCCAGCTTCCATCACCGTGCACCGCGGTCGTCGGCTCCTCCCACCGGATACAGTCATCACCGAACTTCCGGGACGCCTTGCAGCCGTTACCATGGGAACAGCAGGCTTGCGTTCCACCAGCCGGCCATATGCGCTCCAGCTCAGTCCAAGCTCAGGGCTGTCACCAGCGGTAAGATGCCGAACTGCCCGTGTGTGCACCAGCTAGGGAAACAAATTAGATAGCCATAAAAACAACATCCCCATAGAAAATAGATACAAACATTATGAACAACTAGGACACACATCATATATTGATACATATGGGAGATGATCTAACAGTATCATACCATGAATATCAAATATACTGTCAGTACTTATAGCAAATCACCCCACTTTTTTTAAAACACAAGACATTCATAATAACCAAGACAAATATGCACAGTACACAAGCCTCATCACTTATAACAGACTATTCCAGTTAATTTTATCATTGAGTCCCCCTGGTTTAGTCGTGCCCAACTTAATAATTCAACGGGATTCTTTAAATAGCAGTGATCGAGCCCGATCACCACCCCGCACTGAAGCAGGGACATGATCAATGATGAAATATCGCAATGATTCTAACGTATGCCCAGCTTCCAGGAAGTGGCGTGCCACCGGTTGATCAATATCCCTACCATTGAGTATCATCCTGATCGCTGAACGATGAGCCGTCATCCTTTCCCTAAATTTCCTGGTAGTTTGACCTACATAATGTAGTCCACACGGGCACACAACAATGTATACAACATATGTTGAAAGACAAGTCAGCACATATCTAATATCAAAACTAGTATCCTTATGTGGATGCTTAAATGTTTTGCACGGTATCAAAAATTTACAAGTAGTGCAACCACTACATTTATAGCATCCCGAAGGTTTGAAATACATATTGGGGCAAGGGGATTTACCAAATTCAGAGACATCAGACCGCACAAGTCTGTCTCTAAGATTCCGACCCCTCCTAAAAGCTGCTAAAGGTCTTTTATTACAAAGCATCGGTAGATCTCTATCTGTACTTACAATTGGCCATAATGCTTGAGTAGCTCTCCTATGATCGGACTGGCCACCGTGTAGTCACTGACCCACGGGATAACATTAGTCTCCTCCCTTCTCATGGGATTTAACAAAAGTGATCTCTCCATCCCCAAGACCTCCATTTTTTGGTCCTGCAGCATCTTAATATCATAACCTCTAGAGGCAAATTTAGCAATCAGTATGTCTAACTCCAATTCAATCCTAGCGGGATCACTGGTAATACGCGCCACCCTCATCATTTGTGAACGTGGCAACCCTTTCTTTAGCGATGGTGGGTGATGGCTGTTTGCCATCAACGTGTTCCGATCCGTAGGTTTACGGAACACCTCTGTCTGTATCTTGCCCTCATGAATCTTTACAATCACATCCAAGAAATTGACCTGGCTGGTGCTGTAACTGTATGTAAATTTTATAGGTGAGTTAAGTGCATTGATCTCACGCATCACCATTTCAAACCTATCAACACCTCCCAGCCAAATCAAAAACACATCGTCTATATAACGAGTGTACAAATATATATGTCGACTGATATCTGGGTCACTGAAAAACATATCATGTTCTTGTTTAAACATATATACATTGGCATACGAGGGTGCCACAGACGACCCCATGGCACACCCTCGTAGCTGTAGATAGAAAGATCCATCAAACAAAAAATAGTTACGACGTAGTGTAAGTTCTAATAACGTCAGAAACAACTTATGATCAAACACAGAAGTGGCTAAGTTATTTTCCAAAAATAACTTCATGGCACACATCCCACCATAGTGAGGGATGGACGTGTACAAGCTACATACGTCTAAACAACAAAGGAGCGCATTATCAGGTAATATATCTATTGTTAATAGCATCTTCAAAAATGTCCCTTGTTGAGATAATAGTGGTTGGAGGATACAGTCAAGCAACTGTGACACTGGTTGTAGTAGTGAACCACGGGCCGATATAATAGGCCTCCCTGGTGGTCTAATGGGGTCCTTGTGTAATTTAGGTAACGTATAAATCACTGGGACAATAGGGTGCTGGACACATAAGGCCTTAAATATTTTCACATCCATGATCTCTTTTCCCTTTGCTTCTGATAGAATATTCATCAATTCTTTTTGGTACTCCATAGTAGGGTCAGACACAAGATTCAAATACACCTCACTATCCGACAATTGGTGGTAGATCTCTCGCTTATAATCATCTACTCCTTGGATTACAATTGCTCCGCCTTTATCAGCGGGCCTAATAATGATGTCCTTATAACTCTCAAGGTCATGCAACGCCCGCGATTCCAATCTAGAAAGATTAGACCGTATCTTACACGGAGTAGATATATATCTATGAACAGAATCATCAAGCAGTCTGTTGAATGTCTTTAGTGAGGGATTAGTGGAAACAGGGTTGAAGTTAGACCGTGAGGTTTTGCAAAGGAAGGTATCTAGAACTGTTGGCACCTTCAAAGAATTATCGTCTTTATACAATTCCTTCAATCTCAGTTTTCTCGAAAACTTGTGTAGATTAAGTTTCCAGTTGAATTCATCATGTATATTAGTTGGTACAAAACTTAATCCTTTACTGAGTACCTTGAGTTCAACTGGAGTCAGCACACGTTCAGAGAGATTAAAGATTAGGGTTTCTTCCATGGTGCCAATTTTCTTGTTCCTCTTCCCTTGCCCCCCTCTGCGGGTGGGAGGTCGTCTCTGGTACTTGCAGAGGCCGTAGTTGCCATCTCTAAAGGGATCATCTGTCTAGATGCAGTGTCATCTGTTTCAGAGATAATGAAATCACTGTCGCTGCTTGATTTATATTTATCCTGATGGATTCCTTGTACTTTCCTCTGCCAAGGGCGTCTCCTCCTCATCCCCGCTTTGTTTGAGGGATATAGATCGCCACCTACTAGCCACTTATATACCCTATTGTCCTCGTAGTCAGAGTCTACTGCCATCTTCTTCCTACGTTTGAACTTCAAAAGTTCCTTCCGGTACTGATCACATTGACCGTTAAGTTTAGACATCCAATCATAGTTATTATCCTCCTGTAAAACTTGGATATGGTCTTTCTCAAAGATGGCAATCTTAGACCTAGTAGACGCCAGCTCCTTGTTGGCTTCCTCCACCACAAGTATCATCAGGTCAAACGCACACTTATTTAGAATCGCAATCCATTTGCGAACAAATTCAGGGTTATTCCTGCCAATAGTCGGCACGTTATGTACTCGAAACCCCCGGGGAATTTTATGTTCCCTAAAGTAGTCTGAGAGGGAGGTGCTGTGCAATAAATAATCTATCTCACGTCGTTTTAGTTTGAGAATTTGAAAATATAATTCTTCAGTATTCAGGGTAGGGTCACAAATAGGTACTGACTCCTTAGACAGAATCTGATCAATTTCTCTCTGTGTGAAACTGAAAGTCTCTCCCAAAGGTGTAGTTAATACACTGTGATGTCCTATAGGGTCTAATCCCTGTGTAGAACTGCGTAAGGGATCCATTACGCTGCCAAAGTAAAAGCAACTGGAGCTATATCGCACCACTAGGTGTATGAATCACAGTCCAGGGTAATCAACAAAATGATGAGCAATATTCAGGTGCCTTGCAACGGGTGCTAGATGCACAAATACCGAAAAGACACAATCTGCCGGCACTCAAAAGAATAAAGGGACAACTCGCTCCGGTGCATCCAGTAGCAAAAACAATATCCAGAAGGAGAAAGAACTGGCACTCGGAGACAGCAACAAGGAAAAACGATGTATATTCTCTTCTAACGTTTTCGAGGTTACCACCCCGTCGTCAGGACACAATACATACAGCAACAAACAACACTTACCCCACCGCTAAATACCCCACCTGTGGCCAGCTTCCATCACCGTGCACCGCGGTCGTCGGCTCCTCCCACCGGATACAGTCATCACCGAACTTCCGGGACGCCTTGCAGCCGTTACCATGGGAACAGCAGGCTTGCGTTCCACCAGCCGGCCATATGCGCTCCAGCTCAGTCCAAGCTCAGGGCTGTCACCAGCGGTAAGATGCCGAACTGCCCGTGTGTGCACCAGCTAGGGAAACAAATTAGATAGCCATAAAAACAACATCCCCATAGAAAATAGATACAAACATTATGAACAACTAGGACACACATCATATATTGATACATATGGGAGATGATCTAACAGTATCATACCATGAATATCAAATATACTGTCAGTACTTATAGCAAATCACCCCACTTTTTTTAAAACACAAGACATTCATAATAACCAAGACAAATATGCACAGTACACAAGCCTCATCACTTATAACAGACTATTCCAGTTAATTTTATCATTGAGTCCCCCTGGTTTAGTCGTGCCCAACTTAATAATTCAACGGGATTCTTTAAATAGCAGTGATCGAGCCCGATCACCACCCCGCACTGAAGCAGGGACATGATCAATGATGAAATATCGCAATGATTCTAACGTATGCCCAGCTTCCAGGAAGTGGCGTGCCACCGGTTGATCAATATCCCTACCATTGAGTATCATCCTGATCGCTGAACGATGAGCCGTCATCCTTTCCCTAAATTTCCTGGTAGTTTGACCTACATAATGTAGTCCACACGGGCACACAACAATGTATACAACATATGTTGAAAGACAAGTCAGCACATATCTAATATCAAAACTAGTATCCTTATGTGGATGCTTAAATGTTTTGCACGGTATCAAAAATTTACAAGTAGTGCAACCACTACATTTATAGCATCCCGAAGGTTTGAAATACATATTGGGGCAAGGGGATTTACCAAATTCAGAGACATCAGACCGCACAAGTCTGTCTCTAAGATTCCGACCCCTCCTAAAAGCTGCTAAAGGTCTTTTATTACAAAGCATCGGTAGATCTCTATCTGTACTTACAATTGGCCATAATGCTTGAGTAGCTCTCCTATGATCGGACTGGCCACCGTGTAGTCACTGACCCACGGGATAACATTAGTCTCCTCCCTTCTCATGGGATTTAACAAAAGTGATCTCTCCATCCCCAAGACCTCCATTTTTTGGTCCTGCAGCATCTTAATATCATAACCTCTAGAGGCAAATTTAGCAATCAGTATGTCTAACTCCAATTCAATCCTAGCGGGATCACTGGTAATACGCGCCACCCTCATCATTTGTGAACGTGGCAACCCTTTCTTTAGCGATGGTGGGTGATGGCTGTTTGCCATCAACGTGTTCCGATCCGTAGGTTTACGGAACACCTCTGTCTGTATCTTGCCCTCATGAATCTTTACAATCACATCCAAGAAATTGACCTGGCTGGTGCTGTAACTGTATGTAAATTTTATAGGTGAGTTAAGTGCATTGATCTCACGCATCACCATTTCAAACCTATCAACACCTCCCAGCCAAATCAAAAACACATCGTCTATATAACGAGTGTACAAATATATATGTCGACTGATATCTGGGTCACTGAAAAACATATCATGTTCTTGTTTAAACATATATACATTGGCATACGAGGGTGCCACAGACGACCCCATGGCACACCCTCGTAGCTGTAGATAGAAAGATCCATCAAACAAAAAATAGTTACGACGTAGTGTAAGTTCTAATAACGTCAGAAACAACTTATGATCAAACACAGAAGTGGCTAAGTTATTTTCCAAAAATAACTTCATGGCACACATCCCACCATAATGAGGGATGGACGTGTACAAGCTACATACGTCTAAACAACAAAGGAGCGCATTATCAGGTAATATATCTATTGTTAATAGCATCTTCAAAAATGTCCCTTGTTGAGATAATAGTGGTTGGAGGATACAGTCAAGCAACTGTGACACTGGTTGTAGTAGTGAACCACGGGCCGATATAATAGGCCTCCCTGGTGGTCTAATGGGGTCCTTGTGTAATTTAGGTAACGTATAAATCACTGGGACAATAGGGTGCTGGACACATAAGGCCTTAAATATTTTCACATCCATGATCTCTTTTCCCTTTGCTTCTGATAGAATATTCATCAATTCTTTTTGGTACTCCATAGTAGGGTCAGACACAAGATTCAAATACACCTCACTATCCGACAATTGGTGGTAGATCTCTCGCTTATAATCATCTACTCCTTGGATTACAATTGCTCCGCCTTTATCAGCGGGCCTAATAATGATGTCCTTATAACTCTCAAGGTCATGCAACGCCCGCGATTCCAATCTAGAAAGATTAGACCGTATCTTACACGGAGTAGATATATATCTATGAACAGAATCATCAAGCAGTCTGTTGAATGTCTTTAGTGAGGGATTAGTGGAAACAGGGTTGAAGTTAGACCGTGAGGTTTTGCAAAGGAAGGTATCTAGAACTGTTGGCACCTTCAAAGAATTATCGTCTTTATACAATTCCTTCAATCTCAGTTTTCTCGAAAACTTGTGTAGATTAAGTTTCCAGTTGAATTCATCATGTATATTAGTTGGTACAAAACTTAATCCTTTACTGAGTACCTTGAGTTCAACTGGAGTCAGCACATGTTCAGAGAGATTAAAGATTAGGGTTTCTTCCATGGTGCCAATTTTCTTGTTCCTCTTCCCTTGCCCCCCTCTGCGGGTGGGAGGTCGTCTCTGGTACTTGCAGAGGCCGTAGTTGCCATCTCTAAAGGGATCATCTGTCTAGATGCAGTGTCATCTGTTTCAGAGATAATGAAATCACTGTCGCTGCTTGATTTATATTTATCCTGATGGATTCCTTGTACTTTCCTCTGCCAAGGGCGTCTCCTCCTCATCCCCGCTTTGTTTGAGGGATATAGATCGCCACCTACTAGCCACTTATATACCCTATTGTCCTCGTAGTCAGAGTCTACTGCCATCTTCTTCCTACGTTTGAACTTCAAAAGTTCCTTCCGGTACTGATCACATTGACCGTTAAGTTTAGACATCCAATCATAGTTATTATCCTCCTGTAAAACTTGGATATGGTCTTTCTCAAAGATGGCAATCTTAGACCTAGTAGACGCCAGCTCCTTGTTGGCTTCCTCCACCACAAGTATCATCAGGTCAAACGCACACTTATTTAGAATCGCAATCCATTTGCGAACAAATTCAGGGTTATTCCTGCCAATAGTCGGCACGTTATGTACTCGAAACCCCCGGGGAATTTTATGTTCCCTAAAGTAGTCTGAGAGGGAGGTGCTGTGCAATAAATAATCTATCTCACGTCGTTTTAGTTTGAGAATTTGAAAATATAATTCTTCAGTATTCAGGGTAGGGTCACAAATAGGTACTGACTCCTTAGACAGAATCTGATCAATTTCTCTCTGTGTGAAACTGAAAGTCTCTCCCAAAGGTGTAGTTAATACACTGTGATGTCCTATAGGGTCTAATCCCTGTGTAGAACTGCGTAAGGGATCCATTACGCTGCCAAAGTAAAAGCAACTGGAGCTATATCGCACCACTAGGTGTATGAATCACAGTCCAGGGTAATCAACAAAATGATGAGCAATATTCAGGTGCCTTGCAACGGGTGCTAGATGCACAAATACCGAAAAGACACAATCTGCCGGCACTCAAAAGAATAAAGGGACAACTCGCTCCGGTGCATCCAGTAGCAAAAACAATATCCAGAAGGAGAAAGAACTGGCACTCGGAGACAGCAACAAGGAAAAACGATGTATATTCTCTTCTAACGTTTTCGAGGTTACCACCCCGTCGTCAGGACACAATACATACAGCAACAAACAACACTTACCCCACCGCTAAATACCCCACCTGTGGCCAGCTTCCATCACCGTGCACCGCGGTCGTCGGCTCCTCCCACCGGATACAGTCATCACCGAACTTCCGGGACGCCTTGCAGCCGTTACCATGGGAACAGCAGGCTTGCGTTCCACCAGCCGGCCATATGCGCTCCAGCTCAGTCCAAGCTCAGGGCTGTCACCAGCGGTAAGATGCCGAACTGCCCGTGTGTGCACCAGCTAGGGAAACAAATTAGATAGCCATAAAAACAACATCCCCATAGAAAATAGATACAAACATTATGAACAACTAGGACACACATCATATATTGATACATATGGGAGATGATCTAACAGTATCATACCATGAATATCAAATATACTGTCAGTACTTATAGCAAATCACCCCACTTTTTTTAAAACACAAGACATTCATAATAACCAAGACAAATATGCACAGTACACAAGCCTCATCACTTATAACAGACTATTCCAGTTAATTTTATCATTGAGTCCCCCTGGTTTAGTCGTGCCCAACTTAATAATTCAACGGGATTCTTTAAATAGCAGTGATCGAGCCCGATCACCACCCCGCACTGAAGCAGGGACATGATCAATGATGAAATATCGCAATGATTCTAACGTATGCCCAGCTTCCAGGAAGTGGCGTGCCACCGGTTGATCAATATCCCTACCATTGAGTATCATCCTGATCGCTGAACGATGAGCCGTCATCCTTTCCCTAAATTTCCTGGTAGTTTGACCTACATAATGTAGTCCACACGGGCACACAACAATGTATACAACATATGTTGAAAGACAAGTCAGCACATATCTAATATCAAAACTAGTATCCTTATGTGGATGCTTAAATGTTTTGCACGGTATCAAAAATTTACAAGTAGTGCAACCACTACATTTATAGCATCCCGAAGGTTTGAAATACATATTGGGGCAAGGGGATTTACCAAATTCAGAGACATCAGACCGCACAAGTCTGTCTCTAAGATTCCGACCCCTCCTAAAAGCTGCTAAAGGTCTTTTATTACAAAGCATCGGTAGATCTCTATCTGTACTTACAATTGGCCATAATGCTTGAGTAGCTCTCCTATGATCGGACTGGCCACCGTGTAGTCACTGACCCACGGGATAACATTAGTCTCCTCCCTTCTCATGGGATTTAACAAAAGTGATCTCTCCATCCCCAAGACCTCCATTTTTTGGTCCTGCAGCATCTTAATATCATAACCTCTAGAGGCAAATTTAGCAATCAGTATGTCTAACTCCAATTCAATCCTAGCGGGATCACTGGTAATACGCGCCACCCTCATCATTTGTGAACGTGGCAACCCTTTCTTTAGCGATGGTGGGTGATGGCTGTTTGCCATCAACGTGTTCCGATCCGTAGGTTTACGGAACACCTCTGTCTGTATCTTGCCCTCATGAATCTTTACAATCACATCCAAGAAATTGACCTGGCTGGTGCTGTAACTGTATGTAAATTTTATAGGTGAGTTAAGTGCATTGATCTCATGCATCACCATTTCAAACCTATCAACACCTCCCAGCCAAATCAAAAACACATCGTCTATATAACGAGTGTACAAATATATATGTCGACTGATATCTGGGTCACTGAAAAACATATCATGTTCTTGTTTAAACATATATACATTGGCATACGAGGGTGCCACAGACGACCCCATGGCACACCCTCGTAGCTGTAGATAGAAAGATCCATCAAACAAAAAATAGTTACGACGTAGTGTAAGTTCTAATAACGTCAGAAACAACTTATGATCAAACACAGAAGTGGCTAAGTTATTTTCCAAAAATAACTTCATGGCACACATCCCACCATAGTGAGGGATGGACGTGTACAAGCTACATACGTCTAAACAACAAAGGAGCGCATTATCAGGTAATATATCTATTGTTAATAGCATCTTCAAAAATGTCCCTTGTTGAGATAATAGTGGTTGGAGGATACAGTCAAGCAACTGTGACACTGGTTGTAGTAGTGAACCACGGGCCGATATAATAGGCCTCCCTGGTGGTCTAATGGGGTCCTTGTGTAATTTAGGTAACGTATAAATCACTGGGACAATAGGGTGCTGGACACATAAGGCCTTAAATATTTTCACATCCATGATCTCTTTTCCCTTTGCTTCTGATAGAATATTCATCAATTCTTTTTGGTACTCCATAGTAGGGTCAGACACAAGTTTCAAATACACCTCACTATCCGACAATTGGTGGTAGATCTCTCGCTTATAATCATCTACTCCTTGGATTACAATTGCTCCGCCTTTATCAGCGGGCCTAATAATGATGTCCTTATAACTCTCAAGGTCATGCAACGCCCGCGATTCCAATCTAGAAAGATTAGACCGTATCTTACACGGAGTAGATATATATCTATGAACAGAATCATCAAGCAGTCTGTTGAATGTCTTTAGTGAGGGATTAGTGGAAACAGGGTCGAAGTTAGACCGTGAGGTTTTGCAAAGGAAGGTATCTAGAACTGTTGGCACCTTCAAAGAATTATCGTCTTTATACAATTCCTTCAATCTCAGTTTTCTCGAAAACTTGTGTAGATTAAGTTTCCAGTTGAATTCATCATGTATATTAGTTGGTACAAAACTTAATCCTTTACTGAGTACCTTGAGTTCAACTGGAGTCAGCACACGTTCAGAGAGATTAAAGATTAGGGTTTCTTCCATGGTGCCAATTTTCTTGTTCCTCTTCCCTTGCGCCCCTCTGCGGGTGGGAGGTCGTCTCTGGTACTTGCAGAGGCCGTAGTTGCCATCTCTAAAGGGATCATCTGTCTAGATGCAGTGTCATCTGTTTCAGAGATAATGAAATCACTGTCGCTGCTTGATTTATATTTATCCTGATGGATTCCTTGTACTTTCCTCTGCCAAGGGCGTCTCCTCCTCATCCCCGCTTTGTTTGAGGGATATAGATCGCCACCTACTAGCCACTTATATACCCTATTGTCCTCGTAGTCAGAGTCTACTGCCATCTTCTTCCTACGTTTGAACTTCAAAAGTTCCTTCCGGTACTGATCACATTGACCGTTAAGTTTAGACATCCAATCATAGTTATTATCCTCCTGTAAAACTTGGATATGGTCTTTCTCAAAGATGGCAATCTTAGACCTAGTAAACGCCAGCTCCTTGTTGGCTTCCTCCACCACAAGTATCATCAGGTCAAATGCACACTTATTTAGAATCGCAATCCATTTGCGAACAAATTCAGGGTTATTCCTGCCAATAGTCGGCACGTTATGTACTCGAAACCCCCGGGGAATTTTATGTTCCCTAAAGTAGTCTGAGAGGGAGGTGCTGTGCAATAAATAATCTATCTCACGTCGTTTTAGTTTGAGAATTTGAAAATATAATTCTTCAGTATTCAGGGTAGGGTCACAAATAGGTACTGACTCCTTAGACAGAATCTGATCAATTTCTGTCTGTGTGAAACTGAAAGTCTCTCCCAAAGGTGTAGTTAATACACTGTGATGTCCTATAGGGTCTAATCCCTGTGTAGAACTGCGTAAGGGATCCATTACGCTGCCAAAGTAAAAGCAACTGGAGCTATATCGCACCACTAGGTGTATGAATCACAGTCCAGGGTAATCAACAAAATGATGAGCAATATTCAGGTGCCTTGCAACGGGTGCTAGATGCACAAATACCGAAAAGACACAATCTGCCGGCACTCAAAAGAATAAAGGGACAACTCGCTCCGGTGCATCCAGTAGCAAAAACAATATCCAGAAGGAGAAAGAACTGGCACTCGGAGACAGCAACAAGGAAAACGATGTATATTCTCTTCTAACGTTTTCGAGGTTACCACCCCGTCGTCAGGACACAATACATACAGCAACAAACAACACTAACCCCACCGTTAAATACCCCACCTGTGGCCAGCTTCCATCACCGTGCACCGCGGTCGTCGGCTCCTCCCACCGGATACAGTCATCACCGAACTTCCGGGACGCCTTGCAGCCGTTACCATGGGAACAGCAGGCTTGCGTTCCACCAGCCGGCCATATGCGCTCCAGCTCAGTCCAAGCTCAGGGCTGTCACCAGCGGTAAGATGCCGAACTGCCCGTGTGTGCACCAGCTAGGGAAACAAATTAGATAGCCATAAAAACAACATCCCCATAGAAAATATGGGGATGTTGTTTTTATGGCTATCTAATTTATTTCCCTAGCTGGTGCACACACGGGCAGTTCGGCATCTTACCGCTGGTGACAGCCCTGAGCTTGGACTGAGCTGGAGCGCATATGGCCGGCTGGTGGAACGCAAGCCTGCTGTTCCCATGGTAACGGCTGTAAGGCGTCCCGGAAGTTCGGTGATGACTGTATCCGGTGGGAGGAGCCGACGACCGCGGTGCACGGTGATGGAAGCTGGCCACAGGTGGGGTATTTAACGGTGGGGTAAGTGTTGTTTGTTGCTGTATGTATTGTGTCCTGACGACGGGGTGGTAACCTCGAAAACGTTAGAAGAGAATATACATCGTTTTTCCTTGTTGCTGTCTCCGAGTGCCAGTTCTTTCTCCTTCTGGATATTGTTTTTGCTACTGGATGCACCGGAGCGAGTTGTCCCTTTATTCTTTTGAGTGCCGGCAGATTGTGTCTTTTCGGTATTTGTGCATCTAGCACCCGTTGCAAGGCACCTGAATATTGCTCATCATTTTGTTGATTACCCTGGACTGTGATTCATACACCTAGTGGTGCGATATAGCTCCAGTTGCTTTTACTTTGGCAGCGAAATGGATCCCTTACGCAGTTCTACACAGGGATTAGACCCTATAGGACATCACAGTGTATTAACTACACCTTTGGGAGAGACTTTCAGTTTCACACAGACAGAAATTGATCAGATTCTGTCTAAGGAGTCAGTACCTATTTGTGACCCTACCCTGAATACTGAAGAATTATATTTTCAAATTCTCAAACTAAAACGACGTGAGATAGATTATTTATTGCACAGCACCTCCCTCTCAGACTACTTTAGGGAACATAAAATTCCCCGGGGGTTTCGAGTACATAACGTGCCGACTATTGGCAGGAATAACCCTGAATTTGTTCGCAAATGGATTGCGATTCTAAATTAGTGTGCGTTTGACCTGATGATACTTGTGGTGGAGGAAGCCAACAAGGAGCTGGCGTCTACTAGGTCTAAGATTGCCATCTTTGGGAAAGACCATATCCAAGTTTTACAGGAGGATAATAACTATGTTTGGATGTCTAAACTTAACGGTCAATGTGATCAGTACCGGAAGGAACTTTTGAAGTTCAAACGTAGGAAGAAGATGGCAGTAGACTCTGACTACGAGGACAATAGGGTATATAAGTGGCTAGTAGGTGGCGATCTATATCCCTCAAACAAAGCGGGGATGAGGAGGAGATGCCCTTGGCAGAGGAAAGTACAAGGAATCCATCAGGATAAATATAAATCAAGCAGCGACAGTGATTTCATTATCTCTGAAACAGATGACACTGCATCTAGACCGATGATCCCTTTAGAGATGGCAACTACGGCCTCTGCAAGTACCAGAGACGACCTCCCACCCGCAAAGGGGGGCAAGGGAAGAGGAACAAGAAAATTGGCACCATGGAAGAAACCCTAATCTTTAATCTCTCTGAACGTGTGCTGACTCCAGTTGAACTCAAGGTACTCAGTAAAGGATTAAGTTTTGTACCAACTAATATACATGATGAATTCAACTGGAAACTTAATCTACACAAGTTTTCGAGAAAACTGAGATTGAAGGAATTGTATAAAGACGATAATTCTTTGAAGGTGCCAACAGTTCTAGATACCTTCCTTTGCAAAACCTCATGGTCTAACTTCGACCCTGTTTCCTCTAATCCCTCACTAAAGACATTCAACAGACTGCTTGATGATTCTGTTCATAGATATATATCTACTCCGTGTAAGATACGGTCTAATCTTTCTAGATTGGAATCGCGGGCGTTGCATGACCTTGAGAGTTATAAGGACATCATTATTAGGCCCGCTGATAAAGGCGGAGCAATTGTAATCCAAGGAGTAGATGATTATAAGCGAGAGATCTACCAACAATTGTCGGATAGTGAGGTGTATTTGAAACTTGTGTCTGACCCTACTATGGAGTACCAAAAAGAATTGATGAATATTCTATCAGAAGCAAAGGGAAAAGAGATCATGGATGTGAAAATATTTAAGGCCTTATGTGTCCAGCACCCTATTGTCCCAGTGATTTATACGTTACCTAAATTACACAAGGACCCCATTAGACCACCAGGGAGGCCTATTATATCGGCCCGTGGTTCACTACTACAACCAGTGTCACAGTTGCTTGACTGTATCCTCCAACCACTATTATCTCAACAAGGGACATTTTTGAAGGACACTACAAGTTTTTTGAAGATGCTATTAACAATAGATATATTACCTGATAATCCGCTCCTTTGTTGTTTAGATGTATGTAGCTTGTACACGTCCATCCCTCACTATGGTGGGATGTGTGCCATGAAGTTATTTTTGGAAAATAACTTAGCCACTTCTGTGTTTGATCATAAGTTGTTTCTGACGTTATTAGAACTTACACTACGTCGTAACTATTTTTTGTTTGATGGATCTTTCTATCTACAGCTACGAGGGTGTGCCATGGGGTCGTCTGTGGCACCCTCGTATGCCAATGTATATATGTTTAAACAAGAACATGATATGTTTTTCAGTGACCCAGATATCAGTCGACATATATATTTGTACACTCGTTATATAGACGATGTGTTTTTGATTTGGCTGGGAGGTGTTGATAGGTTTGAAATGGTGATGCGTGAGATCAATGCACTTAACTCACCTATAAAATTTACATACAGTTACAGCACCAGCCAGGTCAATTTCTTGGATGTGATTGTAAAGATTAATGAGGGCAAGATACAGACAGAGGTGTTCCGTAAACCTACGGATCGGAACACGTTGTTGATGGCAAACAGCCATAACCCACCATCGCTAAAGAAAGGGTTGCCACATTCACAAATGATGAGGGTGGCGCGTATTACCAGTGATCCCGCTAGGATTGAATTGGAGTTAGACATACTGATTGCTAAATTTGCCTCTAGAGGTTATGATATTAAGATGCTGCAGGACCAAAAAATGGAGGTCTTGGGGATGGAGAGATCACTTTTGTTAAATCCCATGAGAAGGGAGGAGACTAATGTTATCCCGTGGGTCAGTGACTACACGGTGGCCAGTCCGATCATTAGGAGAGCTACTCAAGCATTATGGCCAATTGTAAGTACAGATAGAGATCTACCGATGCTTTGTAATAAAAGACCTTTAGCAGCTTTTAGGAGGGGTCGGAATCTTAGAGACAGACTTGTGCGGTCTGATGTCTCTGAATTTGGTAAATCCCCTTGCCCCAATATGTATTTCAAACCTTCGGGATGCTATAAATGTAGTGGTTGCACTACTTGTAAATTTTTGATACCGTGCAAAACATTTAAGCATCCACATAAGGATACTAGTTTTGATATTAGATATGTGCTGACTTGTCTTTCAACGTATGTTGTATACATTGTTGTGTGCCCGTGTGGACTACATTATGTAGGTCAAACTACCAGGAAATTTAGGGAAAGGATGACGGCTCATCGTTCAGCGATCAGGATGATACTCAATGGTAGGGATATTGATCAACCGGTGGCATGCAACTTCCAGGAAGCTGGGCATACGTTAGAATCATTGCGATATTTCATCATTGATCATGTCCCTGCTTCAGTGCGGGGTGGTGATCGGGCTCGATCACTGCTATTTAAAGAATCCCGTTGGATTATTAAGTTGGGCACGACTAAACCAGGGGGACTCAATGATTATATTAACTGGAATAGTCTGTTATAAGTGATGAGGCTTGTGTACTGTGCATATTTGTCTTGGTTATTATGAATGTCTTGTGTTTTAAAAAAAGTGGGGTGATTTGCTATAAGTACTGACAGTATATTTGATATTCATGGTATAATACTGTTAGATCATCTCCCATATGTATCAATATATGATGTGTGTCCTAGTTGTTCATAATGTTTGTATCTATTTTCTATGGGGATGTTGTTTTTATGGCTATCTAATTTGTTTCCCTAGCTGGTGCACACACGGGCAGTTCGGCATCTTACCACTGGTGACAGCCCTGAGCTTGGACTGAGCTGGAGCGCATATGGCCAGCTGGTGGAACGCATGCCTGCTGTTCCCATGGTAACGGCTGCAGGGCGTCCCGGAAGTTCGGTGATGACTGTATCCGGTGGGAGGAGCGGACGACCGCGGTGCACGGTGATGGAAGCTGGCCACAGGTGGGGTATTTAATGGTGGGGTAAGTGTTGTTTGTTGCTGTATGTATTGTGTCCTGACGACGGGGTGGTAACCTCGAAAACGTTAGAAGAGAATATACATCGTTTTTCCTTGTTGCTGTCTCCGAGTGCCAGTTCTTTCTCCTTCTGGATATATATATATATATATATATATATATATATATTGAGCCGTTTCAGGTGTTGGGGCTTTCAGCCGGAGAGCAGGCTGATTAGTGCTTGCACCTGGAAGAGGCTTGTATAAGCTGTGTCAGGGTTTGGCTCAGGGTCTCACACCTGGGGATAGCAAGCAGGTAGGCTTGATCAGAGACACTGTGTTATATTTATTGTAAGTACTGTGCATATGCCTATGTTTGTGGTTAGGGAAATACGCCTTACAATTTTGTGAGAGGGAATCTGTTGTTTAGTTAGTGCCCAGATGGACTAGGATTTATTTTTATTATTTCTGTTTTTATACTGCACAATAAAAACTAGCTGCGGCTAGCTTGCATGAAACCCTGGACTGGTGTGCTGTTTCCTGGGTGCTGTGTGTTTGGAGGTGTCCATCTACCCAATGAGAGGGACCTCCTACCCCAATCTTATTACAAGTGGTGGAGAATGCGGGCAGATACACACTGAAATTTGCATCAAGATGAAAAATTCTACATTTAAAATTTAAAGTGACAGATACCAATTTGTAATTTTGGATATTAACTTGTGTGCTGAGAAGTCAATGGCGGTGGCATTGGCAGATGCTTAGGGAAGCCAGATTCTGCTTCAAACCTACACCCAAAGATAACATGGAGGACATTGTTAAGGCCTTGCACCAGGCTACAGCAGCTCAGCAGGAAGCTACCAGGGCTCAGCAGGAAACTAACAAAACTCAGCAAGAATCCATCAGAGCTCAGCAAGAATCCACCAGGGCGCAACTATTGCCCATTGAAGCAGCCCAGGGGCAACAGCATGTGGCCATAGAGGAAACTCGCCAGGCCTTAATAGAGGTGGTACAGCAGCTAATAGCCCGGTCTGGAGATGCTTCCACTGATGGTCCAACTAATACTCGTTCCATATGGGCCAGTCACTTTCTGCAAAAGATGATCCAGTGTGATGATATTGAAGCGTATCTTACTGCCTTCGAGAGAACAGCCGAGAGAGAGAATTGGCCTAAAGAGCAGTGGGCAAGTCTTGTGGCACCCTTCCTGTCTGGAGAACCGCAAAAAAACGTACTTTAACTTGTGCCTGACTGATGCCAAAGACTATGATAAACTGAAACAAGAAATCCTAACTCGATTGGGAGTCACAGTGTTTCTTTGCACCCAACAATTCCACCGCTGGGGGTTCCAAATAGAAAAGACTCCATGCTCTCAAATGCATGACCTCGTCCATCTGACCACAAAATGGCTGCAGTCAGAGACTCTAACAGGACCACAGATCGTGGAAAGGGTAATTATGGATATATACCTGCGATCTCTACCTGCAACTCTGTGCAAGCGGGTGAGGCATGTGGACCCTAAAACAGCAGACCAATTGGTTGAACTGGTGGAGAGGTATGTGGTGGCTGAGGAACTGCTGAATGTGCCCCACCGAGCCCCAATTCTGCAGCGGTGATCTCCGGTAATCACTGGTAAGACTGTACCAGGGGAGAAGGGTGCTGGGCGGTGGAGTGAACCTAAGACTGTGGGTTTGAACCTGGAAGTAGTCCAACAGAGCCAAGAAGGTTCCTACCCGTAAAAGACTTGATAACAATATGATACAATGTTTTCGATGTTGTGGTTTGGGCCATATTGCTGCTAATTGTTCACTTACTTCAGAACCTATGCAATGTGATACTGCTTATGTCAATCGCAGTGTATCTTTCTTTGCTCAGCCAGCCTATACTACTGACCGACATGCTGCAACAGATAAGGAAATGTGTATAGTCACTATAGAAGGCAACTGGGTTGAGGCTCTGTTAGATTCTGGTAGCCTGGTTACACTTATGAAAGCTGAACTGGTGAACCCCTTAAATCATAAGGGAAAAACTGTAGGTGTGACTTGCATACATGGGGATACTCAGTATTATGTTACTGCTGAAGTGAACATAGAAACGCATTGTGGTTCCACTGTAGTTTCTGTGGGTTTGGTTCATGGCTTGATATATGATGCAATATTGGGGAGAGACTTTGCTCACTTCTGGAAGTTGTGGGAAAGCCAATTGGTTACAGAAGTAAATAACCACAACCCATTTGAGAAGGTTACTGATACAGTAGCAGTGGGAGTTTCTTCCGAGTCTGAGATGTTCCCTTTTTCTAGCATGATTGGTGAACCAGAGAATGCTGAGAGTGATGGTGGGTTGCCGAATGATGAGCCTTTCACTGAGATAGGAAATGTTGTTGAACCAGTTGATCGTCTGCCTGATCTTGAAGTCAGAAATGAGATCTTTGCCATGGAGCAGTTAAATGACTCTACTCTGGTTAAAGCCAGGGAGAATGTAAAAGTGAATGATGGTAAACCCGTAGACCATGATAGTCAGTTGTCATAGCCTCAAATGGCAGTACATCAGGATTTTTTGTATCAGGTGACTCAGAAAGGGGAAGATATCGTGGAACAATTGGTAGTTCGCAAGGCATATAGAAGAACAGTGTTAGACCTGGCTCATGGTCACATAAATGCAGGTCATCTAGGGGTAGAGAAAACCACTGAGTGAATTTTGCAGAGGTTTTTCTGGCTCGGGGTCCATAAAGAGGTATCTGAATATTGTGCATCCTGCCTTGAATGTCAGCATCATGCTCCAAGGCTACATTTTAAAAGTCCACTTGTCCCCTTACCCATTACTGAGATTCCGTTTGAAAGAATAACTATGGATTTGGTTGGACCTTTAATGAAATCTGCCCGGGGCCACGTCCACGAGTACGTCTCCGAATTCTTCAGAGATCGTCTCGGGCAGGAGGTCTAGGTATCCCTAATTTTAAGCATTACTACTTCTCTGCTCAACTCGCTCAGTGCATCTTATGGAATAGTTCTAATAGAATTTGGGTTCAGATTGAAGCAGAGGCCATAGGACTGCTTTCTCCTGCTTTCCTTCTTTGGCTTCCAAGAGCCTGTCGCCCTAAAAGAGTCCATGACCACCTTATTATATCTCATTCGCTGTCAATATGGGACACAATCACCCATAAACTTAGCCTCTCTCCTTCTCCCGCCCCAGTCATACCACTATTTAATTCCTCAGAGTTTCCTCCTGGCATGACTCCTTTAGCTTTCCTTCCCTGGCAAATGGCTGGAATTAGATATCTCAATGATTTATCCCCTGACTCCTCCTTTCCCTCATTTGCCAAACTCCAGTCTAAATTTCATATTCCATCAAAATATGTTTTCCAATAACTGCAATTATGGAATTGTCTTAACATAGTTAAACACCGCACTGTTCATCGTTCTCCGACTCCTACTGAGATGCTGTGTCTTCACCACTCCTCCACTGCTGGCCTAATGTCGGCTCTATATTTAGAACTCGCTACACCTTTAGACTTCCCACGTGACCCACACAAAGTGGCTTGGGAACGCGACCTGGGTGTAACCCTGAACCCTGAGGATTGGAGGGAGATTGGGGAGAGAGCCGCCTCCAGTTCCATATGCATCAGAATAAAAGAGAACATCTATAAAATTCTTTACAGATGGTATTTGGTCCCATTCCAACTAAAAAAGATGTTCCCTGACACTTCCGATAGATGTTGGCGTGGGTGCTTGTCAGAAGGCACATACTTCCACATTTGGTGGAGCTGTCCAAAACTTATTAATTTTTGGCTAAATATTAAGAATTTGATCATCTCAATTATTCATCTCCCGATCCCTCTAGACCCCAAATTCTTTCTTCTACCCCTACCTTTCCCGGCTGCCACTTATCATCAAAACAAATTAATCAGGCACATCCTTTTGACTGCTACCTGTCAGCTTGCAGCGGATTGGAAACAGTTAATGCCTCCCTCCCTACAATCAGTCATTAACAGGGTCTGATCGGTACAGTGTATGGAATACATGACCAGTATCCTTAACCACTCTTGCAAGACATTTGATAAAGTGTGGGCCCCTTGGTTGTCTTCATTCAATGATAGTTCCCCATTCACTTAATCTTCTCTTTCTTTCTCCTCCTTTTACTCTTCTCCTTTGACAGTACTAGCCACGCTGTCTCCTTTTTTTCTTCTTATCTTTTGCTCTGTTTGCTGATCTCTATATTTTTATAATTATTTTTTTTTTATTTAAAATTGTATCCCACAATTTTGTTAACACTGAATTATGTTCTTGTGTATTCATATTGCTATGCTCAGTGTAACTTGGCCGCCTTTTTGTAGACATATTTCGATGCATTTTGTGTGCATCTTTAATAAATACATCTTTAAAAAAAAAAAAGAAATCTGCCCGACCCCATCAATATATTCTGGTGATAATGGATTAAGCTACCAGATACCCAGAAGCAATACCATTGTGCAATACGTCCACAAAAACCATTGTTGGAGAATTAGTCCATGTCTTTAGCAGGTTGGGAATACCTAAGGAAATCCTGACTGACCAAGGTACCCCATTTATGTCAAAAATCATGAGAGTTAAGCCGCCTGTTTAAAATTGATCAGTTAAGAACCTCTGTGTATCACCCCCAGACTGATGTGGTAGTGGAGAGGTTTAACAAAACTTTAAAACACATTGTAAGGAAAGTGGTGGAAAAAGATGGTAGAGATTGGGATTACTTGTTACTTTATTTGTTGTTGGCCATGAGAGATTCCTCAATCCTCCACAGGGTTTTCACTTTTTGATTTATTGTACGGGAGACACCCAAGGGGATTATTTGACATTGCCAAAGACACATGGGAGGGGCAGTCCAGTTCGTATAAAATTTTATTGAGCATGGTTCCTAAATGCAGGAAAGAATTGCTGCAGTGGTGTCGATAGTGAGAGAGCACTTGGAACAGGCTCAATAGGCACAGCAGCAGGTGTACAACCGCAATTCCCAGTTTTGCGTCTTTGTTCCTGGAGACAGAGCATTGGTGTTGGTTCCTACTGTAGAAAATAAACTTTTGGCTAAATGGCAAGGACCCTTTGAAATCCTAGAAAAAATGGAGGTGGTTAATTATAAAGTTTACCAGCCTGGGAAAAGAAAGACAGACCAGATATATCATGTA
The DNA here is from genome assembly GCA_031769625.1 of Taudactylus pleione. Classification (NCBI taxonomy): domain Eukaryota; kingdom Metazoa; phylum Chordata; class Amphibia; order Anura; family Myobatrachidae; genus Taudactylus; species Taudactylus pleione. The sequence continues at coordinate 4,860,614 of JAUIMM010000670.1, forward strand.
AATCTTATAAACCTTGGAAGGATAGAGCAGCTCTGTCAGCTATACCAGACCCTCCGGTAAACCCAGGTTCCATTGGTTCCCAAAGTGACAGTAGCTAAAATCCTGTTGGCCATTCAACAGCAAGAAGTTAAGAATTTCTTATCAGAAATAGGGATTTGTTTTCAGATATACCGGGTAAAGCCACAGTCATTAAACATAACATAATCACTGACCCAGGGGTTAAGATTAATTTAAAGCCCTACAGATTACCAGAAGCCCAAAGGGAATCAGTGTCCAAAGAAATTAAAAAAAATTTGGAATTGGGTGTAATTGAAGAATTGCATAGTGAGTGGTCAAGTCCCATTGTGCTTATTCCAAAACCTGATGGGAGTTTGCGCTTCTGCAATGATTTCCGTAAATTGAACAGTGTGTCAAAGTTTGATGCCTATCCAATGCCTAGGGTGGATGAGCTAACTGAAAGATTAGGAACAGCCAGGTATTTAACTACTCTAGACTTAACCAAAGGGTATTGGCAAGTGCCGTTATCTGAGAGTGCCAAAGAAAAGACAGCTTTTTCTGCACCGGAAGGGTTGTTCCAATACAAGATGTTGACATTTGGGTTACATTGGGCACCTGCTACCTTTCAAAGGATGATGGATACAATTCTAAGGCCCCATAGACAGTATGCTGCTGCTTATCTAGATGATGTAATCATTTATAGTCCTGATTGGCAGTCTCACTTACCTAGAGTACAAGCAGTGTTGGACTCCATCTATAAGGCAGGATTGACAGCCATCCCAAAACAATGTTGCCTAGGGATGGAAGAAGTATATTGGATAGACCATTGGCAGAGGTTTGATAAAACCCCAACTTAATAAAATTGAGGCAACAAAAATTGTCCACGACCCCTAAATATGAAGCAGGTGAGACGGGGTATTATAGGAAATTTATACCTAATGTTGCCACCATTGCTGAAGCAGTGAAGGCTTTTCATGATTTAAAGGTAGCATTGTGTACCCAACCAGTGCTGATGACACCTGATTTTAACAGGAAGTTTGTTGTGCAAACTGATGCATCAGATGTAGGCATAGGAGCGGTCATGTCAAGGTGAAGAACACGCTATTGTTTACTTAAGCAGAAAATTGGATGTACATGAGAAAAACTATGCTACGGTTGAGAGAGAAGCGCTGGCCATAAAGTGGGCATTAGAAACTCTCAGGTACTACTTGATGGGAAAGAAATTCAGGTTGATCACTGATCATGCCCCTTTGAAATGAATGTCAGAGAATAAAGAGAGCAATGGGAGCATAACGAGGTGGTTCTTGGTATTGCAAAACTTTAAGTGTACAGTAGAACATAGGTCAGGAAGCCAGCTGGCCAATGTAGATGCTTTGTCACATATGTATTGTTTGGGGGCTGCAGTTGTTCCACCCAACAGGTCGAAACAAAGGGGGGAGATATGTGATAGAAGTACTGGTGAAGTGCTCAATGGAGTTTACATCTGTCCAAGATTTGTGTCCTATGTCTTTTAGACCCCCAGGAAAAGTCTGTATCTGCTTTAGTGGAGTTTTGGGCTTTAATAAAAAGCTGGATAATGGGTCCTGGGATGTGGATGTGAGAAAAGAAGGGAGGGCTCCTTCTACAGGGCTATTTCAGGTGTTGGGCCTTTCAGCCTGAGAGCAGGCTGATTAGTGATTGCACCTGGAAGAGGCTCATATAAGCTGTGTCAGAGTTTGGGTCCAGGTCTCACACCTGGGGAGAGCAAGCAGGCAGGCTTGTTCAGAGTCACTGTGTTATAGTAATTGTAAGTACTGTGCATATGCCTATGTTTGTGGTGAAGGTAATAGGCCCTACCATTTTTGAGAGAGGGAATCTGTTGTTTAGTTGCCCAGATGGGCTAGGATTTATTTTTATTACCTTCTACCCCGATCTTATTACAATATATATATATATATATATATATATATATATATATATAGCATGTAGAAGGCGGCTCTCAGAAATCATACACCAACGCTAACAGAAGTAGTATCAACGTTTTGAGACTTAATTATCTTGTTTAGAACATAAGAAGCGCTAATTGAGGAAGTATATAAATATACTTACTGGTTTGCTGGCCAGAGTGGGGGAAACTCGATGCTGTGTTGGTGTTAGGATAACAAAAAGCCCCAACGCGTTTCGTCCACGTGACGGACTTTATCAAGGAAGCCGGTCTGCCAGTCACTGTTTCCATTAGTACTCTAAGGTCTCTGATGATTGGCTAAAAGGTGCTATTGCACCAGTGGTGATTAATTCCCTCATTAGGGTTCTACATTTTATTAATAAGACTTTTTAAAAATCCTTGTGCAAGTAATAAATACTGCTATGGGTTTAAATGGTTGTGCAATCATATTATAGATAAGCAGGAAATTGAAAATAAAATAATAAATAAATAAATAAATAAAATAAAATAAAAATATAGATAAATAAATAGTGAATAAATAAATCATAAATGAATAAAAACAATGGTTTGCAGACATTATAAATGAACTTTTACTGCGGTGTTAAGAAAAAGATGGACAAAAAAAGGTGGTCAAAAAAACAGGACAAAAAACATTATTATTATCTATCTGTCAAAAAAGAACTCAGTTCAAAATCTATATTAAGACCCCCTGGGTGCAGGGTTTTGAGCTCATAGATCCACTGGGTTTCTTTTTTTGACATGCGATGTAGATAGTTTCCTCTTCTCCAGTCTTGATCCACTTTTTGTATTGCCATAAATTTTAATCCTTTTGGGTCATTATTATGTTTTGTGTGGAAATGGTCCGAGACACTGTGTGTTCTTAGACCTTTTTTAATATTGTTAATATGTTCATAGATTCTTATCTTCAGTTTTCTTTTTGTGCGTCCCACATATTGTAATCCACAGTCACATTCTAGTAGATATATAACCCCCTCGGTGTTGCATGTTAGATTTTGTTTCACCATATATTCTTTCTTAGTGACCTGTGACAGAAAATTCGTAACTGCTTTGGTTGATACTGTATTCATTGTGCTGATCCTTTGCAATTGTTACAGTAATGGAATCCCTTGTTACTTTTGTTGCCACTTATACTTGGCAGTGGAATATAGCTTGAGATTAGTGATGTTTTCAGGGTGTTTGCTCTTCTGTAGATCATTTCTGGTTTTGGTGGAATGATCTCTGATAGGAGTGAGTCTGTCTTGAGAATATGTCAGTGTTTTGTTAGTATATACTCTAATAACTTAGTATTGCTGTTATATTTTGTGATAAAAGCAACCTGTGGTGTCTTGTTTTCTTCTGGTTTCTTATATTTTATGAGATCATTTCTATTCTTTTTGCATGTTGCTTTCAAACTGTTTTCCAGTAGTTCTTTGTTGTAGCTTCTATCCACAAACCTCTCCTTCAATTTTCTGCTTTGTACTATGAAGTCCGAGTCCTTGGAACAGTTCCTTCTTAGTCTTTGAAATTGTCCCCCAGGTATATTCCTAATCCATTTAGGGTGGTGATTGCTTGACGCCAATAAATAATTATTGCAATCCACTTCTTTTATAAAAGTTCTTGTTTCAATGTTGTTTTCTATATAGATTTCAAGATCCAGGAAATTAATGATATGGTTGCTGAATGATGATGTAAACTCCAAGTTCAAATTGTTCGAATTGATGTACTTCAAGAATTTTTGCAGGTCTTCTTGGCTTCCGTCCCAAATCAATAGCACGTCGTCTATATATATACCTTGTCCACATGTGTATATGTGCTCCGTAGGGGTTGTTCTCCCAGATGTGGTCATCTTCTCATTTGGATACAAACAAATTCGCATAACTTGGTGCGAAACGACTGCCCATTGCAGTCCCGGTCTGTTGTTTGTAGTAATTGCCCTCGTACCAGAAATAATTATGTTCTAAAATAAATTCTATGCAGCTCATAATGAAATTGGCTTGGCTGTTTGGAATGTCTGATTGGTTGCACAGGTAGTGAGTGGTAAGTGTGGGCACATCCATCTGCATGCCTGATGCATGTATAAAGTGATTTGACATCACAGGTGACAAGTATAAATGAGTATTTCCACTTGACCGTTGCTTGTCTTTGTAGTACTGCTGTCGTATCCTTTATGAAGCTCCTCTGTATAACTACAATTTGTTGTAGATAACAGTCCACATATCCCGATAAATTGGATGTGATAGATCCTATGCCTGATACTATTGGGCGTCCCGGGGGATTTCTTTTATCCTTGTGAATCTTCGGGATTTGGTAGAAAACTGGTAATCTTGGTTCTGTTGTGTTGAGATAAGTATATTCATTTCTAGTTAATATACTTAAATGTAGGCCTTCGTCTAAAAGTTCTGTTAGTTCTTTCTTGTATCTCTTTGTCGGATCTGTTTCAAGTTTTTGGTATGTTTCTGTATCCATAAGAAGTCTAGCCGTTTCAAATTTGGATTGATACTTCATTCCTTAAGATCGGTTGTTTTACAAAGTACTTTTTCAGGCAGACCTTGCGTATGAATTTATGCAGATCTATGTACATTTCGAATTTGTTAGGTTTTGATTGTGGTGCAAATTTTAAGCCTTTACTCAATAGGCTCAATTCTCCTTCATTGAGTGTGGTGGAGCTTAGATTAAATATGCCTTCCCCCAGATTGGCATTGGTTTTTGAGGTGGTGTTTTTGCTCAGTCGGTTTTCTCCCCTCTTCCCTCTTTTTGTGGGTAGCCTTTCTTTTTCTTGATTTGTGGTGTTGCCGGATGTAGATCCTCTATTTCGTCTAGGAATTCTAAAAAATCCTCCTCAGATTCAACTTAGACAAAGACTGACAGAAAGAAATAAAGAAGAAGAGAAAAATCCTGCGGGATCATCAAAAAAGAGAACAAGACTTGAATCTGAGGAGGATTTTTTAGAATTCCTAGACGAAATAGAGGATCTACATCCGGCAACACCACAACATAAAATGTAATTCTTCAGCTACGCCTGACTGCTAAATGTCCAGATCTTCGCAATATTTATACATCTGTAAAGCACTGCATAAACTGTTGCTCATTTTATGTACAAAAAGTGATAGTAAAGAAGTGTGGTTAAATCTAAACATATATCTGTTTAGTCAAAGAGAGCCCCATTAGTGCAGTTGGATGATGACCCCAGTTTTGTGCATATATAAATATAAAACACAGCGGACTGAATAGTTTGTCTACCCTATTCAATATTGCCCAATATTATATATAAAATGCATTCGTCTGTTTGCTTGTCTGTCTGGTTATGCATTCGGACACCCCTACACCGATTTTAATGAAACAAATGCGAGGTGGTCCAGTTGGATCCTGGCCAGGTTTTAGGGGGGTTAGGGTCCAGGTTGGACCTCCCGTTGGTGTACGCAGGGCAGAATTTTGACCCGGGATGCTGTTCTAAGCCTTACACCGGATGGATTTGGATGAAAATTTCACAGTGTGGGAACATTTGATGCCAGAAGACATACTAGGGGGTTGAGGTCCCGGTCGGACTGCCCATTGGTATACACTGGGCAGAACTTTGACCTGGGGAGCCTGTTCTAGGCCTTCCACTGGCTGGATTTGGATGAAAACTTCACAGAGGGGTGGCAATAGGTGTGGGATACCTTATTAACTTGAAGATTTAAACCCGTACAACATTGGGTACTTCAGCTAGTAATTCATATTTGAGAATTGTAGCACAAGCATTTCTGTTCTACAAGTAGTATAATTGAATAAGTGACCAACAAAAATAATAAGCAATGGTCAGTATTTGCATATCACCGCACTGTCGTGTCCCAATTTTCAGGGTTTAAAGCAGCACTGATTAAGAGATTGTGGATCAAGTTGGTACAGCATTCCGGCATTCAGAATGCCTGCAGCGGCGGTCCTGATAGTGAAAATGCAGGCAAATTTCGGTAAGTATTTTCAGGCTAACCCTAACCCTTACTCTGACCGCCAGGATCCTGAATTCCAAGATTCCGACTACATCTTTGTGGACATGCACCAAAATGTTTATCATTCAGACACCCACCTTGTCTGGAAAATATAGGAGTCTGTTTATTAAGCAGCTGATGTTTATGAAAATGGCAGTAGCAACATTTTCTCTGAGATTTCTTTGAAGGCATCTGCAGTTGCCACACCCTCACTCATTATAGGTTTGCCACTGCACTGACACTCCCCTTTCTCCTTTCCTGAAGGTTTCTGTAAGGCCTCACATGTGCAGCTTGTAAATCCTGTAAGTATAATGATAACTATTGCTATTGATGTATTGAGACTCTTCACTAGAATAGCATCTTATCGGATACGCTGTCCCTGCTACAGTTTCATGATAAATTGCCCCCAAATAGACTCTCTAATTACAGAGAATAGTCTCAATAAGCATTGTTATTTATTGGTGCTAGTTAAATAGCCGCCATAGGGTGATCTGCACAGCACACCCATTTATTTGTGGTTACAGTCTATGGCTCTAGAGGTATGCTGGTACTTTTAGTTCCCAAACAACTTGAGAGTCAGGGGTTGTCTATCTCTGAACTGCAATATGTGTCTGTTGAAAGCAACATGGAGATTTCCAGTCATGATGGTACTAGAAGTCCCAGCATGCAATGTCATCTAGACTGATGCAGAGCAGCCGACTACTTCTGAATAGTAAAGCTGGGTATACAGTACACTTAAATGATGTAACAAACAATGAAATGCAGAGCCGGCCCTAACCAATTTGGTGCCCTAGGATATATTTTGGCTGTTGCTCCCTAGCAGATAATCACACCACATTACACTATACAGACACTGTCCCCCACCTCTTCAACCATGTTTCACTCCAGACTAGAAGGCATGCAGGGGCTTGGCATGATATGCCGGTGGCTGAAGAGCCGCCGGTTCAAATCCCAACGCTGGAAGCACGATGGAGTGAAATCCCAACAGTGGCGGTAAGTAACCCAACCCTCCCATGGTGGTGCCGAACCCTAACCTTCCCGTGGGGTGCTTAACCCTAACCTCCCCCTGGTGGTGCCTAACCCCCCCTCCCCGCACTCTAAACCTAACCCTCCCCAGGGCATGCCTAACCCTAACCTCACCCCGATGGTGCCTAACCCTAATGCCCCCTCCACGTAGCCTAACTCTAACCCTCCCCGGGGGGTGCCTAACCCTAATATCCCCTCTGGGGTGTCTAAACCTAACCCCCCCATCCATGGGCTAAGTATCATACTTGCCAGTCTTCTTACCTTCGGGATGGTGGGGGTTGGGATTCCGACATCAGTATCCTGATCCACTTCAGGAAATTGTTGTTGGCATTATGCTGGGTATTGGGATTCCGGCATCTGTATTTTGACACCCGGGATCCCGTCCACCGGCATATTCAACGTATCCCAGCATGTAGATGCACTGCTGCAACCAATAGCTTTTACTTGGTACTGTAGAGAAAGTTCCTTTCACCCTATACAGAAGCCACACAGTGGTGTAGTGCTAAACCATAAACTCCAGAACAACAGAGCTTCCAAAATGTGTAAGACAGCAAAAAACAATAATGCAAATTATTGCGCTGCTTAAACATTTTAAGTGCAAATGATGTAATATTTGCATTTTCTACCCATTTAGTTGACATTAAGGGGCCTATTCGTCATCACTAAAATGGCACATTACACATGCTGAAAAGCTAGTTTCCGCATATTTAAAGTAATGTGTCATTCATCATCAGAGTTCCGTTAGGCCCACCTGATATTCAGCAAACTCTGAAAACTTAAAGTTTGTTTGAGAGAACAAACGCCATCTTCGGATCCCTCCGTCAATGCCTCCCCACTGGCTTTGCACATGCGTGACCTCAGGTCACACATGCACAGAAAACGGCGACTGGGACAGGTAATGCTTATTGGAGCAACTGTCCCCGCACCAGAAAAATGTTGAATAGCTCTGGTGATAAGTATCCCCCGAGGCGAGGCACAGTACTTAGTGTATGAACTTGAGAACCTTTTTCAACAGCTCCTGTGAGCATGAACTATGTAATGCTGACTGGGCTATGGTCATCTTGACAAAATAAACCATGGTGCACAAGCTAGTATCAGTGTGCATATTTCTACTATAAAGCTTCCTTACCACAAGTGGTGTCAGTGCAGAAGCCAGTTTCCGGTTTCCAACCCACAAAGAAGTCAAATGGAGGAAATCCTGAAACTGCTAGTGAGCGGGCAGCAGCAAAGCCAGCAGATGTGTCAGTAGTTGCAGGAGCAAAGGCAGCGGCACTTTCTGCAGTTGTGGGAGCAAAGCCAGCAGCAGCAGCAGCAGTACTAACGGCAACTGGTACAAATGCAAAAGCAACTGATACAGAGGCAGCAACAAAGGCAGCTGGTGAGCCCAAGCTTCAGAAGAAGACAATTGATGATAACATAGAAGCCTATCTCACCACCTTTGAGAGAACGACGAAAAGGGCAAAATGGCCACCAGAAGTCTGTGTAGAAAAGCTAGTGCCATACTTAACAGGAGAGGCTCAGCGGACTTATATGTACTTCAATGAGATGGAGGCATCAGTGTACATGACTTTAAAGATGGAGTACTGCCTTGTGCCGATGTTACCGGGCCAGGTCAGGCTCAGTGCTACCATGAGTGGGGCGTTATTCCAAAGGACTTCCGGTCAGACGTCAGCTAGTCGCTTTAAACAAAATACTGAAGAAGTGGTTAAAGCCGGGGGAGAATTCACCCCAATGGATGCTGGAGCTGCCGGCGATTGACCACTGTGTATGAACCTTGGATTGGTGACTGCAAAAGTTTGTGCTGCAAGCAGACCTCCAAACCCCTGAAAACTCACCATGCTAGTGGAGAGGTTTGGGACCTTGCAGCAAATGACCAAGCCTCCTGGCTTTGTGCCAAAACCTATGCCAAGACAAAAACCGGGGTTGGCCGAGAACCACCCAGGCCCAATTGTGAAAACCCTCTGGAAAGATTGGTGAACCCGAGGCTGGCTAAACTAACTGTATTGAATGTGGGGAACCCAGACATGTCCGGATGGAATGTCCAACACTGTAGGAGTCTATGGACTGCTCCCTGTCCCAGGAGGTAGGGCCAGTGTTTCCATGTTACTGTACCATGAGTGTACCCCAGAAGGGCAGCAGATTGTTCCGGATCACAGTTCTTGGTAACCAGAATGTGGTGGACATGGGTAGGGAACTTAGGGCCTGATTGAGCTTGGATCACACAGCTGCGTGAGAACGCAGCCAGTCAATGTTTGTGTTCTGCGCATGCATATGCATCGCAGTGCACGTGCGCGAACTTGCCGAGGCGTTCGGGAAGCATTCGCAGTGAGCACACAGAATGATTGCCTGTATAGAGTAAGCACTGAACAGGAATAAGTTGTGGAACAGCTAGTAGTACCCCAAGTACATGTCTCACTTGTTTTGAAAGCAACACATACCCATGTTTGGGGGGGGGTCTCCTGGAAGAAGACAAAACCCAGGAGAGGGTCCTCTTTAGGTTTTATTGGCAAGGGGTACACATGGTCGTGAAAAAGTATTGCCAGACTTGCCCCGTTTGCCTGAGAACCTGCCCTAAACCATCATACTGGGCCCTTCTAGTTCCACTACCATTGATACTGGTACCCTTTGAGTGAATCAGATTTGATTGGGCCCCTAGATAATTCAGCTCAAGGCCACCAGTATGTTTTGGTGGTACTAGATTATGTAACATGCTATCCTGAAAGAATACCCTTACAAAATATAAAGTTAGCTAGGGAGCTGGTAAATTTGTTTACCCGATTGGGAATCCTTAAGCAAACTCTTATTGATCAGTGTATGCCATTCATGTCCAGGCCAATGCAGGATACGTGTCAGCTGCTAGGGGTGAAAATCCTCTGCACTTCCATTTACCATACACAAATGGATGGAATAGTGGAGATGTTCTATCTGACCCTGAAACATATGATCAGGAAGGCAGTGGCAAGGGAAAAGAAGGATTGGGACACCCTTCTTCCTAACCTGTTGTTCGCTGTCAGAGAGATTCCCCAAGCCTCAATGGGGTTTAGCTCTTTTGAGCTACTGTATGGGAGGTAACCCCAGGGGTTGGAATGATGGAACGATGGAACAGGGATGTGTTCTCTTCCCTACCAAGGTGCACAGCTTTGATCAAACATAATATTGTTATGCCTCATGGGGTATTAGTGAAACAAAAGCCCTACCAGAACCTTGAGGCCAGGTGAAGTGCAGTTAGAAAGGAGGTTGAGAATTAATTGAGTAGTCTACCAGTGAAGGTGTAGCCCAGTTGTGCTGGTTACAAAACCCAATGGCAGCATACGATTCTGCAATTACTTTAGAAATTTAAACAGTGTATCCCAGTTTGATGCCTATCCGATGCCCCGAGTTGACAAACTGGTGGAAAGTTTGTCTGGCAGCAAATGTTTAATCACTCTTGATCTCACAAAGGGCTACTGGCAGATTCCTCTTGCCTGCAGCCAGAGAAAAGATGGCTTTTTCTATGCCTGAAGGCCTTTTCCAGTACAAAGTCCTACCCTTTGGTTAGCATGGAGCGCTAGCCACCTTCCAAAGGGTGATGAACAAGGTGCTGAAACCCCATACTGCCTATGCAGCAGCTGACCAAGACAATGTAATTATAACACTCTCAAGACTGGGAATCACCTCTTCCTAAGGTTGAGGCGGTATTGGCCTCGTCGACGTCTGCAGGTTTCACAGCTAACCCTGAGATATGTGCAGTGGCCCTAAAAGAAGCTCAGTATTTGGGTTACATACTTGGACAGGGTCAGGTGAAACCACAGATAGGAAAAGTTGAACCATCAAAAATTGGTCAAAGCCTAAGATCAAGTCACAGTTGAGGACCTTCCTAGGCTGGGTCGGTTACTATAGGCAGTTTATCAGTCACTTTGCAACTAGAGCAGCTCCATTGACAGACTTTTTAAAGAAACGCTGTCCCGATCAGCTGGAGTGGACCAGCCTTGCTGAAACCCAATTTTACCTGCAGATTCTTTCTCCAGACAGATGCCTCTGATGTTGGCTTAGGTGCCTCTGATGTTGGCTTAGATGCAGTCCTGTCCAAGGAAAGTGAAGGTGTAGAGGACCCAGTGCTGTACGTACAGTATTTGTCAAACAAATCTTATTGACTTTTTTGACTGGGTGACTAAGGAAATAGATAAAGGAGAGCCATAGTTATAGCTTATCTAGACTTTAGTAAGGCTTTTGACACTGTTCCACATGGCAGACTGTTAAATAAACTGGAAAGCATGGGACTGGATACAAAGAGTGTTGAATGGATAAGATCATGGCTGCAGGATAGGAACAGAGAGTTGTAGTAAATGCAGTGCAGTCTCAAGAGAGGAATGTTACCAGGGGAGTACCTCAAGGGTCTGTACTTGGACCAGTGCTTTTTAATGTCTTTATTTGTGACATTGCAAATGGTATTAAAGGGAAACTATGCCTTTTTGCAGATGACACAAAGGTATGCAACATGGTAGATACACCAGGAGGGGTAAAACAAATTATTGATGATCTAGGTAGACTAGAGGAATGGTCAAGATCATGCACTTGGGTCTCAAAAATCCAAAGGCTAAATATAGTATTAATGGCACTATACTGGAAACTACTGAAGAGGAAAGGGATCTAGGAGTCAATATTTCAGGTGACTTAAAGGCAAGCAAACATTGTAACAAAGCAATGAGGAAGGCAAATCAGATGCTTGGTTGCATAGGGAGAGGAATCAGTAGCAGAAAGAAAGAAGTGATAATACCACTGTATAGGTCATTGGTACGTCCTCATCTCAAATACTGTGTTCAGTTCTGGAGGCCATATCTCCAGAAGGATATTAATACATTAGAGATTTTACAAAGAAGGGCAACTAAAATGGTGCAATGTCTACACCACAAAACGTACCAGGAAAGACTAAAAGATCTTAATATGTATAGTTTGGAGTAGAGAAGGGAAAGGGGGGACATGATAGAAATGTTCAAATATATAAAGGGTTTTAACAATGTAAAGGAAGGAGACATTCTTCAAAGAAAGAGAAGTATTAGAACAAGAGGACATGTTCTGAAACTGGAGGGTGGTAGGTTAAGGGGAAATTTGAGGAAAAATTACTTCACAGAAAGGGTAGTGGACAAGTGGAATAGCCTCCCATCAGAGGTGGTAGAGGCTGAGACAGTAGAGCAATTTAAACATGCATGGGATATCCTTCAGAAGAAGTAAGGATCAATAATTATTGAGGTAACAATGTGTTTAAAAATGGGGCAGTCTAGATGGGCCAAGTGGTTCTTATCTGCCGTCAAATTCAATGTTTCTATGTTTTAAGGAGGGGAGTTGTTGCTGAGGGAAATATGCTACAGTAGAAAAAGAGTACCTGGTGACGAAGTGGGCCATAGAGACTCTTTGGTACTATTTGTTGGGGAGGGAATTTTCTTTAATAACTGATCATGCCCCTTTACAGTGGATGCAGAAAAACCTGGAGGTGAATGCCAAGCTTACCAGGTGATTCTTGACACTACAACCTCTTCGGTTAGCAGTAGAGCATGGGCCTGGGATATTACACAAAAATGCAGATGCCTTGTCCCGGAAATTTGACGATGTTAGGGGGAAGAATATATGACAATGGATGCAGTATGCTGCAGAGAAACCAGGGGTATTTAGCTGTTAAGCCTGGACAGCCATACACTTAGAGGAGAGAAAATGTGTATCTTACCTGTTTGAGTGACTCAGCCTGCTACATGTGATGATTATACAAACAGAGCAGCTGTGAAGGCAAGGTGGGAGTGTGGTTTGCCTGTCAATCTGTGGGGAGGAGGAGTTTAAGTTTTAAAAGACTATTAGGGGGCACTTACCTGTGTGACTGATGCTGGACAAGCTGGCCGGTGGCTAGAGAGAGAGAGAAAGGTCTCTTTTAGTGATAGGGCCAATTGGCAAATCACTGTATGAACCTGAGAACCTTTGTCAACAGCTTGTGTGAGCATGAACTATGTAATGCTGACTGGTCTATGGTCATCCTGACAAAATAAACCATAATGCACAAGCCCAGAATCAATGTATCTACTATGAGGCTTCCTCACCACAATATATATATATATATATATATATATTGAGCCGTTTCAGGTGTTGGGGCTTTCAGCCGGAGAGCAGGCTGATTAGTGCTTGCACCTGGAAGAGGCTTGTATAAGCTGTGTCAGGGTTTGGCTCAGGGTCTCACACCTGGGGATAGCAAGCAGGTAGGCTTGATCAGAGACACTGTGTTATATTTATTGTAAGTACTGTGCATATGCCTATGTTTGTGGTTAGGGAAATACGCCTTACAATTTTGTGAGAGGGAATCTGTTGTTTAGTTAGTGCCCAGATGGACTAGGATTTATTTTTATTATTTCTGTTTTTATACTGCACAATAAAAACTAGCTGCGGCTAGCTTTTTTATACTGCACAATAAAAACTAGCTGCGGCTAGCTTGCATGAAACCCTGGACCGGTGTGCTGTTTCCTGGGTGCTGTGTGTTTGGAGGTGTCCATCTACCCCATGAGAGGGACCTCCTACCCCAATCTTATTACAAGTGGTGGAGAATGCGGGCAGATACACACTGAAATTTGCATCAAGATGAAAAATTCTACATTTAAAATTTAAAGTGACAGATACCAATTTGTAATTTTGGATATTAACTTGTGTGCTGAGAAGTCAATGGCGGTGGCATTGGCAGATGCTTAGGGAAGCCAGATTCTGCTTCAAACCTACACCCAAAGATAACATGGAGGACATTGTTAAGGCCTTGCACCAGGCTACAGCAGCTCAGCAGGAAGCTACCAGGGCTCAGCAGGAAACTAACAAAACTCAGCAAGAATCCATCAGAGCTCAGCAAGAATCCACCAGGGTGCAACTATTGGCCATTGAAGCAGCCCAGGGGCAACAGCATGTGGCCATAGAGGAAACTCGCCAGGCCTTAATAGAGGTGGTACAGCAGCTAATAGCCCGGTCTGGAGATGCTTCCACTGATGGTCCAACTAATACTCGTTCCATATGGGCCAGTCACTTTCTGCAAAAGATGATCCAGTGTGATGATATTGAAGCGTATCTTACTGCCTTCGAGAGAACAGCCGAGAGAGAGAATTGGCCTAAAGAGCAGTGGGCAAGTCTTGTGGCACCCTTCCTGTCTGGAGAACCGCAAAAAAACGTACTTTAACTTGTGCCTGACTGATGCCAAAGACTATGATAAACTGAAACAAGAAATCCTAACTCGATTGGGAGTCACAGTGTTTCTTTGCACCCAACAATTCCACCGCTGGGGGTTCCAAATAGAAAAGACTCCATGCTCTCAAATGCATGACCTCGTCCATCTGACCACAAAATGGCTGCAGTCAGAGACTCTAACAGGACCACAGATCGTGGAAAGGGTAATTATGGATATATACCTGCGATCTCTACCTGCAACTCTGTGCAAGCGGGTGAGGCATGTGGACCCTAAAACAGCAGACCAATTGGTTGAACTGGTGGAGAGGTATGTGGTGGCTGAGGAACTGCTGAATGTGCCCCACCGAGCCCCAATTCTGCAGCGGTGATCTCCGGTAATCACTGGTAAGACTGTACCAGGGGAGAAGGGTGCTGGGCGGTGGAGTGAACCTAAGACTGTGGGTTTGAACCTGGAAGTAGTCCAACAGAGCCAAGAAGGTTCCTACCCCGTAAAAGACTTGATAACAATATGATACAATGTTTTCGATGTTGTGGTTTGGGCCATATTGCTGCTAATTGTTCACTTACTTCAGAACCTATGCAATGTGATACTGCTTATGTCAATCGCAGTGTATCTTTCTTTGCTCAGCCAGCCTATACTACTGACCGACATGCTGCAACAGATAAGGAAATGTGTATAGTCACTATAGAAGGCAACTGGGTTGAGGCTCTGTTAGATTCTGGTAGCCTGGTTACACTTATGAAAGCTGAACTGGTGAACCCCTTAAATCATAAGGGAAAAACTGTAGGTGTGACTTGCATACATGGGGATACTCAGTATTATGTTACTGCTGAAGTGAACATAGAAACGCATTGTGGTTCCACTGTAGTTTCTGTGGGTTTGGTTCATGGCTTGATATATGATGCAATATTGGGGAGAGACTTTGCTCACTTCTGGAAGTTGTGGGAAAGCCAATTGGTTACAGAAGTAAATAACCACAACCCATTTGAGAAGGTTACTGATACAGTAGCAGTGGGAGTTTCTTCCGAGTCTGAGATGTTCCCTTTTTCTAGCATGATTGGTGAACCAGAGAATGCTGAAAGTGATGGTGGGTTGCCGAATGATGAGCCTTTCACTGAGATAGGAAATGTTGTTGAACCAGTTGATCGTCTGCCTGATCTTGAAGTCAGAAATGAGATCTTTGCCATGGAGCAGTTAAATGACTCTACTCTGGTTAAAGCCAGGGAGAATGTAAAAGTGAATGATGGTAAACCCGTAGACCATGATAGTCAGTTGTCATAGCCTCAAATGGCAGTACATCAGGATTTTTTGTATCAGGTGACTCAGAAAGGGGAAGATATCGTGGAACAATTGGTAGTTCGCAAGGCATATAGAAGAACAGTGTTAGACCTGGCTCATGGTCACATAAATGCAGGTCACCTAGGGGTAGAGAAAACCACTGAGTGAATTTTGCAGAGGTTTTTCTGGCTCGGGGTCCATAAAGAGGTATCTGAATATTGTGCATCCTGCCTTGAATGTCAGCATCATGCTCCAAGGCTACATTTTAAAAGTCCACTTGTCCCCTTACCCATTACTGAGATTCCGTTTGAAAGAATAACTATGGATTTGGTTGGACCTTTAATGAAATCTGCCCGGGGCCACGTCCACGAGTACGTCTCCGAATTCTTCAGAGATCGTCTCGGGCAGGAGGTCTAGGTATCCCTAATTTTAAGCATTACTACTTCTCTGCTCAACTCGCTCAGTGCATCTTATGGAATAGTTCTAATAGAATTTGGGTTCAGATTGAAGCAGAGGCCATAGGACTGCTTTCTCCTGCTTCCCTTCTTTGGCATCCAAGAGCCTGTCGCCCTAAAAGAGTCCATGACCACCTTATTATATCTCATTCGCTGTCAATATGGGACACAATCACCCATAAACTTAGCCTCTCTCCTTCTCCCACCCCAGTCATACCACTATTTAATTCCTCAGAGTTTCCTCCTGGCATGACTCCTTTAGCTTTCCTTCCCTGGCAAATGGCTGGAATTAGATATCTCAATGATTTATCCCCTGACTCCTCCTTTCCCTCATTTGCCAAACTCCAGTCTAAATTTCATATTCCATCAAAATATGTTTTCCAATAACTGCAATTATGGAGTTGTCCTAACATAGTTAAACACCGCACTATTCATCGTTCTCCGACTCCTACTGAGATGCTGTGTCTTCACCACTCCTCCACTGCTGGCCTAATGTCGGCTCTATATTTAGAACTCGCTACACCTTTAGACTTCCCACGTGACTCACACAAAGTGGCTTGGGAACGGGACCTGGGTGTAACCCTGAACCCTGAGGATTGGAGGGAGATTGGGGAGAGAGCCGCCTCCAGTTCCATATGCATCAGAATAAAAGAGAACGTCTATAAAATTCTTTACAGATGGTATTTGGTCCCATTCCAACTAAAAAAGATGTTCCCTGACACTTCCGATAGATGTTGGCGTGGGTGCTTGTCAGAAGGCACATACTTCCACATTTGGTGGAGCTGTCCAAAACTTATTAATTTTTGGCTAAATATTAAGAATTTGATCATCTCAATTATTCATCTCCCGATCCCTCTAGACCCCAAATTTTTTCTTCTACCCCTACCTTTCCCGGCTGCCACTTATCATCAAAACAAATTAATCAGGCACATCCTTTTGACTGCTACCTGTCAGCTTGCAGCTAATTGGAAACAGTTAATGCCTCCCTCCCTACAATCAGTCATTAACAGGGTCTGATCGGTACAGTGTATGGAATACATGACCAGTATCCTTAACCACTCTTGCAAGACATTTGATAAAGTGTGGGCCCCTTGGTTGTCTTCATTCAATGATAGTTCCCCATTCACTTAATCTTCTCTTTCTTTCTCCTCCTTTTACTCTTCTCCTTTGACAGTACTAGCCACGCTGTCTCCTTTTTTTCTTCTTATCTTTTGCTCTGTTTGCTGATCTCTATATATTTATAATTATTTTTTTTTATTTAAAATTGTATCCCACAATTTTGTTAACACTGAATTATGTTCTTGTGTATTCATATTGCTATGCTCAGTGTAACTTGGCCGCCTTTTTGTAGACATATTTCGATGCATTTTGTGTGCATCTTTAATAAATACATCTTTAAAAAAAAAAAAGAAATCTGCCCGACCCCATCAATATATTCTGGTGATAATGGATTAAGCTACCAGATACCCAGAAGCAATACCATTGTGCAATACGTCCACAAAAACCATTGTTGGAGAATTAGTCCATGTCTTTAGCAGGTTGGGAATACCTAAGGAAATCCTGACTGACCAAGGTACCCCATTTATGTCAAAAATCATGAGAGTTAAGCCGCCTGTTTAAAATTGATCAGTTAAGAACCTCTGTGTATCACCCCCAGACTGATGTGGTAGTGGAGAGGTTTAACAAAACTTTAAAACACATTGTAAGGAAAGTGGTGGAAAAAGATGGTAGAGATTGGGATTACTTGTTACTTTATTTGTTGTTGGCCATGAGAGATTCCTCAATCCTCCACAGGGTTTTCACTTTTTGATTTATTGTACGGGAGACACCCAAGGGGATTATTTGACATTGCCAAAGACACATGGGAGGGGCAGTCCAGTTCGTATAAAATTTTATTGAGCATGGTTCCTAAATGCAGGAAAGAATTGCTGCAGTGGTGTCGATAGTGAGAGAGCACTTGGAACAGGCTCAATAGGCACAGCAGCAGGTGTACAACCGCAATTCCCAGTTTTGCGTCTTTGTTCCTGGAGACAGAGCATTGGTGTTGGTTCCTACTGTAGAAAATAAACTTTTGGCTAAATGGCAAGGACCCTTTGAAATCCTAGAAAAAATGGAGGTGGTTAATTATAAAGTTTACCAGCCTGGGAAAAGAAAGACAGACCAGATATATCATGTAAATCTTATAAACCTTGGAAGGATAGAGCAGCTCTGTCAGCTATACCAGACCCTCCGGTAAACCCAGGTTCCATTGGTTCCCAAAGTGACAGTAGCTAAAATCCTGTTGGCCATTCAACAGCAAGAAGTTAAGAATTTCTTATCAGAAATAGGGATTTGTTTTCAGATATACCGGGTAAAACCACAGTCATTAAACATAACATAATCACTGACCCAGGGGTTAAGATTAATTTAAAGCCCTATAGATTACCAGAAGCCCAAAGGGAATCAGTGTCCAAAGAAATTTAAAAAATTTTGGAATTGGGTGTAATTGAAGAATTGCATAGTGAGTGGTCAAGTCCCATTGTGCTTATTCCAAAACCTGATGGGAGTTTGCGCTTCTGCAATGATTTCCGTAAATTGAACAGTGTGTCAAAGTTTGATGCCTATCCAATGCCTAGGGTGGATGAGCTAACTGAAAGATTAGGAACAGCCAGGTATTTAACTACTCTCGACTTAACCAAAGGGTATTGGCAAGTGCCGTTATCTGAGAGAGCCAAAGAAAAGACAGCTTTTTCTGCACCGGAAGGGTTGTTCCAATACAAGATGTTGACATTTGGGTTACATTGGGCACCTGCTACCTTTCAAAGGATGATGGATACAATTCTAAGGCCCCATAGACAGTATGCTGCTGCTTATCTAGATGATGTAATCATTTATAGTCCTGATTGGCAGTCTCACTTACCTAGAGTACAAGCAGTGTTGGACTCCATCTATAAGGCAGGATTGACAGCCATCCCAAAACAATGTTGCCTAGGGATGGAAGAAGTATATTGGATAGACCATTGGCAGAGGTTTGATAAAACCCCAACTTAATAAAATTGAGGCAACAAAAATTGTCCACGACCCCTAAATATGAAGCAGGTGAGACGGGGTATTATAGGAAATTTATACCTAATGTTGCCACCATTGCTGAAGCAGTGAAGGCTTTTCATGATTTAAAGGTAGCATTGTGTACCCAACCAGTGCTGATGACACCTGATTTTAACAGGAAGTTTGTTGTGCAAACTGATGCATCAGATGTAGGCATAGGAGCGGTCATGTCAAGGTGAAGAACACGCTATTGTTTACTTAAGCAGAAAATTGGATGTACATGAGAAAAACTATGCTACGGTTGAGAGAGAAGCGCTGGCCATAAAGTGGGCATTAGAAACTCTCAGGTACTACTTGATGGGAAAGAAATTCAGGTTGATCACTGATCATGCCCCTTTGAAATGAATGTCAGAGAATAAAGAGAGCAATGGGAGCATAACGAGGTGGTTCTTGGTATTGCAAAACTTTAAGTGTACAGTAGAACATAGGTCAGGAAGCCAGCTGGCCAATGTAGATGCTTTGTCACATATGTATTGTTTGGGGGCTGCAGTTGTTCCACCCAACAGGTCGAAACAAAGGGGGGAGATATGTGATAGAAGTACTGGTGAAGTGCTCAATGGAGTTTACATCTGTCCAAGATTTGTGTCCTATGTCTTTTAGACCCCCAGGAAAAGTCTGTATCTGCTTTAGTGGAGTTTTGGGCTTTAATAAAAAGCTGGATAATGGGTCCTGGGGTGTGGATGTGAGAAAAGAAGGGAGGGCTCCTTCTACAGGGCTATTTCAGGTGTTGGGCCTTTCAGCCTGAGAGCAGGCTGATTAGTGATTGCACCTGGAAGAGGCTCATATAAGCTGTGTCAGAGTTTGGGTCCAGGTCTCACACCTGGGGAGAGCAAGCAGGCAGGCTTGTTCAGAGTCACTGTGTTATAGTAATTGTAAGTACTGTGCATATGCCTATGTTTGTGGTGAAGGTAATAGGCCCTACCATTTTTGAGAGAGGGAATCTGTTGTTTAGTTGCCCAGATGGGCTAGGATTTATTTTTATTACCTTCTACCCCGATCTTATTACAATATATATATATATATATATATATATATATAGCATGTAGAAGGCGGCTCTCAGAAATCATACACCAACGCTAACAGAAGTAGTATCAACGTTTTGAGACTTAATTATCTTGTTTAGAACATAAGAAGCGCTAATTGAGGAAGTATATAAATATACTTACTGGTTTGCTGGCCAGAGTGGGGGAAACTCTATGCTGTGTTGGTGTTAGGATAACAAAAAGCCCCAACGCGTTTCGTCCACGTGACGGACTTTATCAAGGAAGCCGGTCTGCCAGTCACTGTTCCCATTAGTACTCTAAGGTCTCTGATGATTGGCTAAAAGGTGCTATTGCACCAGTGGTGATTAATTCCCTCATTAGGGTTCTACATTTTATTAATAAGACTTTTTAAAAATCCTTGTGCAAGTAATAAATACTGCTATGGGTTTAAATGGTTGTGCAATCATATTATAGATAAGCAGGAAATTGAAAATAAAATAATAAATAAATAAATAAATAAAATAAAATAAAAATATAGATAAATAAATAGTGAATAAATAAATCATAAATGAATAAAAACAATGGTTTGCAGACATTATAAATGAACTTTTACTGCGGTGTTAAGAAAAAGATGGACAAAAAAAGGTGGTCAAAAAAACAGGACAAAAAACATTATTATTATCTATCTGTCAAAAAAGAACTCAGTTCAAAATCTATATTAAGACCCCCTGGGTGCAGGGTTTTGAGCTCATAGATCCACTGGGTTTCTTTTTTTGACATGCGATGTAGATAGTTTCCTCCTCTCCAGTCTTGATCCACTTTTTGTATTGCCATAAATTTTAATCCTTTTGGGTCATTATTATGTTTTGTGTGGAAATGGTCCGAGACACTGTGTGTTCTTAGACCTTTTTTAATATTGTTAATATGTTCATAGATTCTTATCTTCAGTTTTCTTTTTGTGCGTCCCACATATTGTAATCCACAGTCACATTGTAGTAGATATATAACCCCCTCGGTGTTGCATGTTAGATTTTGTTTCACCATATATTCTTTCTTAGTGACCTGTGACAGAAAATTCTTAACTGCTTTGGTTGATACTGTATTCATTGTGCTGCATCCTTTGCAATTGTTACAGTAATGGAATCCCTTGTTACTTTTGTTGCCACTTATACTTGGCAGTGGAATATAGCTTGAGATTAGTGATGTTTTCAGGGTGTTTGCTCTTCTGTAGATCATTTCTGGTTTTGGTGGAATGATCTCTGATAGGAGTGAGTCTGTCTTGAGAATATGTCAGTGTTTTGTTAGTATATACTCTAATAACTTAGTATTGCTGTTATATTTTGTGATAAAAGCAACCTGTGGTGTCTTGTTTTCTTCTGGTTTCTTATATTTTATGAGATCATTTCTATTCTTTTTGCATGTTGCTTTTAAACTGTTTTCCAGTAGTTCTTTGTTGTAGCTTCTATCCACAAACCTCTCCTTCAATTTTCTGCTTTGTACTATGAAGTCCGAGTCCTTGGAACAGTTCCTTCTTAGTCTTTGAAATTGTCCCCCAGGTATATTCCTAATCCATTTAGGGTGGTGATTGCTTGACGCCAATAAATAATTATTGCAATCCACTTCTTTTATAAAAGTTCTTGTTTCAATGTTGTTTTCTATATAGATTTCAAGATCCAGGAAATTAATGATATGGTTGCTGAATGATGATGTAAACTCCAAGTTCAAATTGTTCGAATTGATGTACTTCAAGAATTTTTGCAGGTCTTCTTGGCTTCCGTCCCAAATCAATAGCACGTCGTCTATATACCTTGTCCACATGTGTATATGTGCTCCGTAGGGGTTGTTCTCCCAGATGTGGTCATCTTCTCATTTGGATACAAACAAATTCGCATAACTTGGTGCGAAACGACTGCCCATTGCAGTCCCGGTCTGTTGTTTGTAGTAATTGCCCTCGTACCAGAAATAATTATGTTCTAAAATAAATTCTATGCAGCTCATAATAAAATTGGCTTGGCTGTTTGGAATGTCTGATTGGTTGCACAGGTAGTGGTAAGTGTGGGCACATCCATCTGCATGCCTGATGCATGTATAAAGTGATTTGACATCACAGGTGACAAGTATAAATGAGTATTTCCACTTGACCGTTGCTTGTCTTTGTAGTACTGCTGTCGTATCCTTTATGAAGCTCCTCTGTATAACTACAATTTGTTGTAGATAACAGTCCACATATCCCGATAAATTGGATGTGATAGATCCTATGCCTGATACTATTGGGCGTCCCGGGGGATTTCTTTTATCCTTGTGAATCTTCGGGATTTGGTAGAAAACTGGTAATCTTGGTTCTGTTGTGTTGAGATAAGTATATTCATTTCTAGTTAATATACTTAAATGTAGGCCTTCGTCTAAAAGTTCTGTTAGTTCTTTCTTGTATCTCTTTGTCGGATCTGTTTCAAGTTTTTGGTATGTTTCTGTATCCATAAGAAGTCTAGCCATTTCAAATTTATAATCTATAGTGTTCATAATGACCAGGCCACCGCCTTTATCTGCTGGTTTTATTATGATGTCCTTGTTGGTTCTTAATTTTTCCAAGGCTTCTTTCTCTTTTTTCGTTAAATTCATTCATTTTAATTTTTGATTTTTCCGGTAGCATATCAATATCCTTCTCCACCAGTTTCTGGAATGTTTCCAGACCTGCTCCCTTCACATGGTAGGGGATAAAATGACTTTGCGGCTTGAAATGTGTATGTTTGAATCCTTGGTCTGTACTGCATTGGATTGATACTTCATTCCTTAAGATCGGTTGTTTTACAAAGTACTTTTTCAGGCAGACCTTGCGTATGAATTTATGCAGATCTATGTACATTTCGAATTTGTTAGGTTTTGATTGTGGTGCAAATTTTAAGCCTTTACTCAATAGGCTCAATTCTCCTTCATTGAGTGTGGTGGAGCTTAGATTAAATATGCCTTCCCCCAGATTGGCATTGGTTTTTGAGGTGGTGTTTTTGCTCAGTCGTTTTTCTCCCCTCTTCCCTCTTTTTGTGGGTAGCCTTTCTTTTTCTTGATTTGTGGTGTTGCCGGATGTAGATCCTCTATTTCGTCTAGGAATTCTAAAAAATCCTCCTCAGATTCAACTTAGACAAAGACTGACAGAAAGAAATAAAGAAGAAGAGAAAAATCCTGCGGGATCATCAAAAAAGAGAACAAGACTTGAATCTGAGGAGGATTTTTTAGAATTCCTAGACGAAATAGAGGATCTACATCCGGCAACACCACAACATAAAATGTAATTCTTCAGCTACGCCTGACTGCTAAATGTCCAGATCTTCGCAATATTTATACATCTGTAAAGCACTGCATAAACTGTTGCTCATTTTATGTACAAAAAGTGATAGTAAAGAAGTGTGGTTAAATCTAAACATATATCTGTTTAGTCAAAGAGAGCCCCATTAGTGCAGTTGGATGATGACCCCAGTTTTGTGCATATATAAATATAAAACACAGCGGACTGAATAGTTTGTCTACCCTATTTAATATTGCCCAATATTATATATAAAATGCATTCGTCTGTTTGCTTGTCTGTCTGGTTATGCATTCGGACACCCCTACACCGATTTTAATGAAACAAATGCGAGGTGGTCCAGTTGGATCCTGGCCAGGTTTTAGGGGGGTTAGGGTCCAGGTTGGACCTCCCGTTGGTGTACGCAGGGCAGAATTTTGACCCGGGATGCTGTTCTAAGCCTTACACCGGATGGATTTGGATGAAAATTTCACAGTGTGGGAACATTTGATGCCAGAAGACATACTAGGGGGTTGAGGTCCCGGTCGGACTGCCCATTGGTATACACTGGGCAGAACTTTGACCTGGGGAGCCTGTTCTAGGCCTTCCACTGGCTGGATTTGGATGAAAACTTCACAGAGGGGTGGCAATAGGTGTGGGATACCTTATTAACTTGAAGATTTAAACCCGTACAACATTGGGTACTTCAGCTAGTAATTCATATTTGAGAATTGTAGCACAAACATTTCTGTTCTACAAGTAGTATAATTGAATAAGTGACCAACAAAAATAATAAGCAATGGTCAGTATTTGCATATCACCGCACTGTCGTGTCCCAATTTTCAGGGTTTAAAGCAGCACTGATTAAGAGATTGTGGATCAAGTTGGTACAGCATTCCAGCATTCAGAATGCCTGCAGCGGCGGTCCTGATAGTGAAAATGCAGGCAAATTTCGGTAAGTATTTTCAGGCTAACCCTAACCCTTACTCTGACCGCCAGGATCCTGAATTCCAAGATTCCGACTACATCTTTGTGGATCTAACCATGGCTAAATCAATGCCTGACTATATCATTTGGGGGTGTGGTCCAAATAAATCTTGCAGTGAGAATTTTTTGTACTATTTTTTTTTATTTTAACATGGAATGATGTCATTAATGTCTCAGCAAGTTTAGGGACATGCACCAAAATGTTTATCATTCAGACACCCACCTTGTCTGGAAAATATAGGAGTCTGTTTATTAAGCAGCTGATGTTTATGAAAATGGCAGTAGCAACATTTTCTCTGAGATTTCTTTGAAGGCATCTGCAGTTGCCACACCCTCACTCATTATAGGTTTGCCACTGCACTGACACTCCCCTTTCTCCTTTCCTGAAGGTTTCTGTAAGGCCTCACATGTGCAGCTTGTAAATCCTGTAAGTATAATGATAACTATTGCTATTGATGTATTGAGACTCTTCACTAGAATAGCATCTTATCGGATACGCTGTCCCTGCTACAGTTTCATGATAAATTGCACCCAAATAGACTCTCTAATTACAGAGAATAGTGGCAATAAGCATTGTTATTTATTGGTGCTAGTTAAATAGCCGTCATAGGGTGATCTGCACAGCACACCCATTTATTTGTGGTTACAGTCTATGGCTCTAGAGGTATGCTGGTACTTTTAGTTCCCAAACAACTTGAGAGTCAGGGGTTGTCTATCTCTGAACTGCAATATGTGTCTGTTGAAAGCAACATGGAGATTTCCAGTCATGATGGTACTAGAAGTCCCAGCATGCAATGTCATCTAGACTGATGCAGAGCAGCCGACTACTTCTGAATAGTAAAGCTGGGTATACAGTACACTTAAATGATGTAACAAACAATGCAATGCAGAGCCGGCCCTAACCAATTTGGTGCCCTAGGATATATTTTGGCTGTTGCTCCCTAGCAGATAATCACACCACATTACACTATACAGACACTGTCCCCCACCTCTTCAACCATGTTTCACTCCAGACTAGAAGGCATGCAGGGGTTTGGCATGATATGCCGGTGGCTGAAGAGCCGCCGGTTCAAATCCCAACGCTGGAAGCACGATGGAGTGAAATCCCGACAGTGGCGGTAAGTAACCCAACCCTCCCATGGTGGTGCCGAACCCTAACCTTCCCGTGGGGTGCTTAACCCTAACCTCCCCCTGGTGGTGCCTAACCCCCCCTTCCCGCACCCTAAACCTAACCCTCCCCAGGGGATGCCTAACCCTAACCTCACCCCGATGGTGCCTAACCCTAATGCCCCCTCCACGTAGCCTAACTCTAATACTCCTCGGGGGGTGCCTAACCCTAATCTCCCCTCTGGGGTGTCTAAACCTAACCCCCCCATCCATGGGCTAAGTATCATACTTGCCAGTCTTCTTACCTTCGGGATGGTGGGGGTTGGGATTCCGACATCAGTATCCTGATCCACTTCAGGAAATTGTTGTTGGCATTATGCTGGGTATTGGGATTCCGGCATCTGTATTTTGACACCCGGGATCCCGTCCACCGGCATATTCAACGTATCCCAGCATGTAGATGCACTGCTGCAACCAATAGCTTTTACTTGGTACTGTAGAGAAAGTTCCTTTCACCCAATACAGAAGCCACACAGTGGTGTAGTGCTAAACCATAAACTCCAGAACAACAGAGCTTCCAAAATGTGTAAGACAGCAAAAAACAATAATGCAAATTATTGCGCTGCTTAAACATTTTAAGTGCAAATGATGTAATATTTGCATTTTCTACCCATTTAGTTGACATTAAGGGGCCTATTCGTCATCACTAAAATGGCACATTACACATGCTGAAAAGCTAGTTTCCGCATATTTAAAGTAATGTGTCATTCATCATCAGAGTTCCGTTAGGCCCACCTGATATTCAGCAAACTCTGAAAACTTAAAGTTTGTTTGAGAGAACAAACGCCATCTTCGGATCCCTCCGTCAATGCCTCCCCACTGGCTTTGCACATGCGTGACCTCAGGTCACACATGCACAGAAAACGTCGACTGGGACAGGTAATGCTTATTGGAGCAACTGTCCCCGCACCAGAAAAATGTTGAATAGCTCTGGTGATAAGTATCCCCCGAGGCGAGGCACAGTACTTAGTGTATGAACTTGAGAACCTTTTTCAACAGCTCCTGTGAGCATGAACTATGTAATGCTGACTGGGCTATGGTCATCTTGACAAAATAAACCATGGTGCACAAGCTAGTATCAGTGTGCATATTTCTACTATAAAGCTTCCTTACCACAAGTGGTGTCAGTGCAGAAGCCAGTTTCCGGTTTCCAACCCACAAAGAAGTCAAATGGAGGAAATCGTGAAACTGCTAGTGAGCGGGCAGCAGCAAAGCCAGCAGATGTGTCAGTAGTTGCAGGAGCAAAGGCAGCGGCACTTTCTGCAGTTGTGGGAGCAAAGCCAGCAGTAGCAGCAGCAGTACTAACGGCAACTGGTACAGATGCAAAAGCAACTGATACAGAGGCAGCAACAAAGGCAGCTGGTGAGCCCAAGCTTCAGAAGAAGACAATTGATGATAACATAGAAGCCTATCTCACCACCTTTGAGAGAACGACGAAAGGGCAAAATGGCCACCAGAAGTCTGTGTAGAAAAGCTAGTGCCATACTTAACAGGAGAGGCTCAGCGGACTTATATGTACTTCAATGAGATGGAGGCATCAGTGTACATGACTTTAAAGATGGAGTACTGCCTTGTGCCGATGTTACCGGGCCAGGTCAGGCTCAGTGCTACCATGAGTGGGGCGTTATTCCAAAGGACTTCCGGTCAGACGTCAGCTAGTCGCTTTAAACAAAATACTGAAGAAGTGGTTAAAGCCGGGGGAGAATTCACCCCAATGGATGCTGGAGCTGCTGGCGATTGACCACTGTGTATGAACCTTGGATTGGTGACTGCAAAAGTTTGTGCTGCAAGCAGACCTCCAAACCCCTGAAAACTCACCATGCTAGTGGAGAGGTTTGGGACCTTGCAGCAAATGACCAAGTCTCCTGGCTTTGTGCCAAAACCTATGCCAAGACAAAAACCGGGGTTGGCCGAGAACCACCCAGGCCCAATTGTGAAAACCCTCTGGAAAGATTGGTGAACCCAAGGCTGGCTAAACTAACTGTATTGAATGTGGGGAACCCAGACATGTCCGGATGGAATGTCCAACACTGTAGGAGTCTATGGACTGCTCCCTGTCCCAGGAGGTAGGGCCAGTGTTCCCACGTTACTGTACCATGAGTGTACCCCAGAAGGGCAGCAGATTGTTCTGGATCACAGTTCTTGGTAACCAGAATGTGGTGGACATGGGTAGGGAACTTAGGGCCTGATTGAGCTTGGATCACACAGCTGCGTGAGAACGCAGCCGGTCAATGTTTGTGTTCTGCGCATGCATATGCATTGCAGTGCACGTGCGCGAACTTGCCGAGGCGTTCGGGAAGGGTTCGCAGTGAGCACACAGAATGATTGCCTGTATAGAGTAAGCACTGAACAGGAATAAGTTGTGGAACAGCTAGTAGTACCCCAAGTACATGTCTCACTTGTTTTGAAAGCAACACATACCCATGTTTGGGGGGGGGGTCTCCTGGAAGAAGACAAAACCCAGGAGAGGGTCCTCTTTAGGTTTTATTGGCAAGGGGTACACATGGTCGTGAAAAAGTATTGCCAGACTTGCCCCGTTTGCCTGAGAACCTGCCCTAAACCATCATACTGGGCCCTTCTAGTTCCACTACCATTGATACTGGTACCCTTTGAGTGAATCAGATTTGATTGGGCCCCTAGATAATTCAGCTCGAGGCCACCAGTATGTTTTGGTGGTACTAGATTATGTAACATGCTATCTTGAAAGAATACCCTTACAAAATATAAAGTTAGCTAGGGAGCTGGTAAATTTGTTTACCCGATTGGGAATCCTTAAGCAAACTCTTATTGATCAGTGTATGCCATTCATGTCCAGGCCAATGCAGGATACGTGTCAGCTGCTAGGGGTGAAAATCCTCTGCACTTCCATTTACCATACACAAATGGATGGACTAGTGGAGATGTTCTATCTGACCCTGAAACATATGATCAGGAAGGCAGTGGCAAGGGAAAAGAAGGATTGGGACACCCTTCTTCCTAACCTGTTGTTCGCTGTCAGAGAGATTCCCCAAGCCTCAATGGGGTTTCGCTCTTTTGAGCTACTGTATGGGAGGTAACCCCGGGGGTTGGAATGATGGAACGATGGAACAGGGATGTGTTCTCTTCCCTACCAAGGTGCACAGCTTTGATCAAACATAATATTGTTATGCCTCATGGGGTATTAGTGAAACAAATGCCCTACCTGAACTTGAGGCCAGGTGAAGTGCAGTTAGAAAGGAGGTTGAGAATTAATTGAGTAGTCTACCAGTGAAGGTGTAGCCCAGTTGTGCTGGTTACAAAACCCAATGGCAGCATACGATTCTGCAATTACTTTAGAAATTTAAACAGTGTATCCCAGTTTGATGCCTATCCGATGCCCCGAGTTGACAAACTGGTGGAAAGTTTGTCTGGCAGCAAATGTTTAATCACTCTTGATCTCACAAAGGGCTACTGGCAGATTCCTTTTGCCTGCAGCCAGAGAAAAGATGGCTTTTTCTATGCCTGAAGGCCTTTTCCAGTACAAAGTCCTACCCTTTGGTTAGCATGGAGCGCTAGCCACCTTCCAAAGGGTGATGAACAAGGTGCTGAAACCCCATACTGCCTATGCAGCAGCTGACCAAGACAATGTAATTATAACACTCTCAAGACTGGGAATCACCTCTTCCTAAGGTTGAGGCGGTATTGGCCTCGTCGACGTCTGCAGGTTTCACAGCTAACCCTGAGATATGTGCAGTGGCCCTAAAAGAAGCTCAGTATTTGGGTTACATACTTGGACAGGGTCAGGTGAAACCACAGATAGGAAAAGTTGAACCATCAAAAATTGGTCAAAGCCTAAGATCAAGTCACAGTTGAGGACCTTCCTAGGCTGGGTCGGTTACTATAGGCAGTTTATCAGTCACTTTGCAACTAGAGCAGCTCCATTGACAGACTTTTTAAAGAAACGCTGTCCCGATCAGCTGGAGTGGACCAGCCTTGCTGAAACCCAATTTTACCTGCAGATTCTTTCTCCAGACAGATGCCTCTGATGTTGGCTTAGGTGCCTCTGATGTTGGCTTAGATGCAGTCCTGTCCAAGGAAAGTGAAGGTGTAGAGGACCCAGTGCTGTACGTACAGTATTTGTCAAACAAATCTTATTGACTTTTTTGACTGGGTGACTAAGGAAATAGATAAAGGAGGGCCATAGTTATAGCTTATCTAGACTTTAGTAAGGCTTTTGACACTGTTCCACATGGCAGACTGTTAAATAAACTGGAAAGCATGGGACTGGATACAAAGAGTGTTGAATGGATAACATCATGGCTGCAGGATAGGAACAGAGAGTTGTAGTAAATGCAGTGCAGTCTCAAGAGAGGAATGTTACCAGGGGAGTACCTCAAGGGTCTGTACTTGGACCAGTGCTTTTTAATGTCTTTATTTGTGACATTGCAAATGGTATTAAAGGGAAACTATGCCTTTTTGCAGATGACACAAAGGTATGCAACATGGTAGATACACCAGGAGGGGTAAAACAAATTATTGATGATCTAGGTAGACTAGAGGAATGGTCAAGATCATGCACTTGGGTCTCAAAAATCCAAAGGCTAAATATAGTATTAATGGCACTATACTGGAAACTACTGAAGAGGAAAGGGATCTAGGAGTCAATATTTCAGGTGACTTAAAGGCAAGCAAACATTGTAACAAAGCAATGAGGAAGGCAAATCAGATGCTTGGTTGCATAG
The DNA here is from genome assembly GCA_031769625.1 of Taudactylus pleione. Taxonomy (NCBI): domain Eukaryota; kingdom Metazoa; phylum Chordata; class Amphibia; order Anura; family Myobatrachidae; genus Taudactylus; species Taudactylus pleione. Next base: position 4,890,649 of record JAUIMM010000670.1, read on the forward strand.
GGAGAGGAATCAGTAGCAGAAAGAAAGAAGTGATAATACCACTGTATAGGTCATTGGTACGTCCTCATCTCAAATACTGTGTTCAGTTCTGGAGGCCATATCTCCAGAAGGATATTAATACATTAGAGATTTTACAAAGAAGGGCAACTAAAATGGTGCAATGTCTACACCACAAAACGTACCAGGAAAGACTAAAAGATCTTAATATGTATAGTTTGGAGTAGAGAAGGGAAAGGGGGGACATGATAGAAATGTTCAAATATATAAAGGGTTTTAACAATGTAAAGGAAGGAGACATTCTTCAAAGAAAGAGAAGTATTAGAACAAGAGGACATGTTCTGAAACTGGAGGGTGGTAGGTTAAGGGGAAATTTGAGGAAAAATTACTTCACAGAAAGGGTAGTGGACAAGTGGAATAGCCTCCCATCAGAGGTGGTAGAGGCTGAGACAGTAGAGCAATTTAAACATGCATGGGATATCCTTCAGAAGAAGTAAGGATCAATAATTATTGAGGTAACAATGTGTTTAAAAATGGGGCAGTCTAGATGGGCCAAGTGGTTCTTATCTGCCGTCAAATTCAATGTTTCTATGTTTTAAGGAGGGGAGTTGTTGCTGAGGGAAATATGCTACAGTAGAAAAAGAGTACCTGGTGACGAAGTGGGCCATAGAGACTCTTTGGTACTATTTGTTGGGGAGGGAATTTTCTTTAATAACTGATCATGCCCCTTTACAGTGGATGCAGAAAAACCTGGAGGTGAATGCCAAGCTTACCAGGTGATTCTTGACACTACAACCTCTTCGGTTTACAGTAGAGCATGGGCCTGGGATATTACACAAAAATGCAGATGCCTTGTCCCGGAAATTTGACGATGTTAGGGGGAAGAATATGTGACAATAGATGCAGTATGCTGCAGAGAAACCAGGGGTATTTAGCTGTTAAGCCTGGACAGCCATACACTTAGAGGAGAGAAAATGTGTATCTTACCTGTTTGAGTGACTCAGCCTGCTACATGTGATGATTATACAAACAGAGCAGCTGTGAAGGCAAGGTGGGAGTGTGGTTTGCCTGTCAATCTGTGGGGAGGAGGAGTTTAAGTTTTAAAAGACTATTAGGGGGCACTTACCTGTGTGACTGATGCTGGACAAGCTGGCCGGTGGCTAGAGAGAGAGAGAAAGGTCTCTTTTAGTGATAGGGCCAATTGGCAAATCACTGTATGAACCTGAGAACCTTTGTCAACAGCTTGTGTGAGCATGAACTATGTAGTGCTGACTGGTCTATGGTCATCCTGACAAAATAAACCATAATGCACAAGCCCAGAATCAATGTATTTACTATGAGGCTTCCTCACCACAATATATATATATATATATATATATATATATATATATATTGAGCCGTTTCAGGTGTTGGGGCTTTCAGCCGGAGAGCAGGCTGATTAGTGCTTGCACCTGGAAGAGGCTTGTATAAGCTGTGTCAGGGTTTGGCTCAGGGTCTCACACCTGGGGATAGCAAGCAGGTAGGCTTGATCAGAGACACTGTGTTATATTTATTGTAAGTACTGTGCATATGCCTATGTTTGTGGTTAGGGAAATACGCCTTACCATTTTGTGAGAGGGAATCTGTTGTTTAGTTAGTGCCCAGATGGACTAGGATTTATTTTTATTATTTCTGTTTTTATACTGCACAATAAAAACTAGCTGCGGCTAGCTTGCATGAAAACCAGGACCGGTGTGCTGTTTCCTGGGTGCTGTGTGTTTGGAGGTGTCCATCTACCCCATGAGAGGGACCTCCTACCCCAATCTTATTACAAGTGGTGGAGAATGCGGGCAGATACACACTGAAATTTGCATCAAGATGAAAAATTCTACATTTAAAATTTAAAGTGACAGATACCAATTTGTAATTTTGGATATTAACTTGTGTGCTGAGAAGTCAATGGAGGTGGCATTGGCAGATGCTTAGGGAAGCCAGATTCTGCTTCAAACCTACACCCAAAGATAACATGGAGGACATTGTTAAGGCCTTGCACCAGGCTACAGCAGCTCAGCAGGAAGCTACCAGGGCTCAGCAGGAAACTAACAAAACTCAGCAAGAATCCATCAGAGCTCAGCAAGAATCCACCAGGGCGCAACTATTGGCCATTGAAGCAGCCCAGGGGCAACAGCATGTGGCCATAGAGGAAACTCACCAGGCCTTAATAGAGGTGGTACAGCAGCTAATAGTCCGGTCTGGAGATGCTTCCACTGATGGCCCAACTAATACTCGTTCCATATAGGCCAGTCACTTTCTGCAAAAGATGATCCAGTGTGATGATGTTGAAGCGTATCTTACTGCCTTCGAGAGAACAGCCGAGAGAGAGAATTGGCCTAAAGAGCAGTGGGCAAGTCTTGTGGCACCCTTCCTGTCTGAATAACCACAAAAAACGTACTTTAACTTGTGCCTGACTGATGCCAAAGACTATGATAAACTGAAACAAGAAATCCTAACTCGATTGGGAGTCACAGTGTTTCTTTGCACCCAACAATTCCACCGCTGGGGGTTCCAAATAGAAAAGACTCCATGCTCTCAAATGCATGACCTCGTCCATCTGACCACAAAATGGCTGCAGCCAGAGACTCTAACAGGACCACAGATCGTGGAAAGGGTAATTATGGATATATACCTGCGATCTCTACCTGCAACTCTGTGCAAGCGGGTGAGGCATGTGGACCCTAAAACAGCAGACCAATTGGTTGAACTGGTGGAGAGGTATGTGGTGGCTGAGGAACTGCTGAATGTGCCCCACCGAGCCCCAATTCTGCAGCGGTGATCTCCGGTAATCACTGGTAAGACAGTACCAGGGGAGAAGGGTGCTGGGCGGTGGAGTGAACCTAAGACTGTGGGTTTGAACCTGGAAGTAGTCCAGCAGAGCCAAGAAGGTTCCTACCCCGTAAAAGACTTGATAACAATATGATACAATGTTTTCGATGTTGTGGTTTGGGCCATATTGCTGCTAATTGTTCACTTACTTCAGAACCTATGCAATGTGATACTGCTTATGTCAATCGCAGTGTATCTTTCTTTGCTCAGCCAGCCTATACTGCTGACCGACATGCTGCAACAGATAAGGAAATGTGTATAGTCACTATAGAAGGCAACTGGGTTGAGGCTCTGTTAGATTCTGGTAGCCTGGTTACACTTATGAAAGCTGAACTGGTGAACCCCTTAAATCATAAGGGAAAAACTGTAGGTGTGACTTGCATACATGGGGATACTCAGTATTATGTTACTGCTGAAGTGAACATAGAAACGCATTGTGGTTCCACTGTAGTTTCTGTGGGTTTGGTTCATGGCTTGATATATGATGCAATATTGGGGAGAGACTTTGCTCACTTCTGGAAGTTGTGGGAAAGCCAATTGGTTACAGAAGTAAATAACCACAACCCATTTGAGAAGGTTACTGATACAGTAGCAGTGGGAGTTTCTTCCGAGTCTGAGATGTTCCCTTTTTCTAGCATGATTGGTGAACCAGAGAATGCTGAGAGTGATGGTGGGTTGCCGAATGATGAGCCTTTCACTGAGATAGGAAATGTTGTTGAACCAGTTGATCGTCTGCCTGATCTTGAAGTCAGAAATGAGATCTTTGCCATGGAGCAGTTAAATGACTCTACTCTGGTTAAAGCCAGGGAGAATGTAAAAGTGAATGATGGTAAACCCGTAGACCATGATAGTCAGTTGTCATAGCCTCAAATGGCAGTACACCAGGATTTTTTGTATCAGGTGACTCAGAAAGGGGAAGATATCGTGGAACAATTGGTAGTTCGCAAGGCATATAGAAGAACAGTGTTAGACCTGGCTCATGGTCACATAAATGCAGGTCACCTAGGGGTAGAGAAAACCACTGAGTGAATTTTACAGAGGTTTTTCTGGCTCGGGGTCCATAAAGAGGTATCTGAATATTGTGCATCCTGCCTTGAATGTCAGCATCATGCTCCAAGGCTACATTTTAAAAGTCCACTTGTCCCCTTACCCATTACTGAGATTCCGTTTGAAAGAATAACTATGGATTTGGTTGGACCTTTAATGAAATCTGCCCGGGGCCACGTCCACGAGTACGTCTCCGAATTCTTCAGAGATCGTCTCAGGCAGGAGGTCTAGGTATCCCTAATTTTAAGCATTACTACTTCTCTGCTCAACTCGCTCAGTGCATCTTATGGAATAGTTCTAATAGAATTTGGGTTCAGATTGAAGCAGAGGCCATAGGACTGCTTTCTCCTGCTTCCCTTCTTTGGCTTCCAAGAGCCTGTCGCCCTAAAAGAGTCCATGACCACCTTATTATATCTCATTCGCTGTCAATATGGGACACAGTCACCCATAAACTTAGCCTCTCTCCTTCTCCCACCCCAGTCATACCACTATTTAATTCCTCAGAGTTTCCTCCTGGCATGACTCCTTTAGCTTTCCTTCCCTGGCAAATGGCTGGAATTAGATATCTCAATGATTTATCCCCTGACTCCTCCTTTCCCTCATTTGCCAAACTCCAGTCTAAATTTCATATTCCATCAAAATATGTTTTCCAATAACTGCAATTATGGAATTGTCATAACATAGTTAAACACCGCACTATTCATCGTTCTCCGACTCCTACTGAGATGCTGTGTCTTCGCCACTCCTCCACTGCTGGCCTAATGTCGGCTCTATATTTAGAACTCGCTACACCTTTAGACTTCCCACGTGACCCACACATAGTGGCTTGGGAACGGGACCTGGGTGTAACCCTGAACCCTGAGGATTGGAGGGAGATTGGGGAGAGAGCCGCCTCCAGTTCCATATGCATCAGAATAAAAGAGAACGTCTATAAAATTCTTTACAGATGGTATTTGGTCCCATTCCAACTAAAAAAGATGTTCCCTGACACTTCCGATAGATGTTGGCGTGGGTGCTTGTCAGAAGGCAAATACTTCCACATTTGGTGGAGCTGTCCAAAACTTATTAATTTTTGGCTAAATATTAAGAATTTGATCATCACAATTATTCATCTCCCGATCCCTCTAGACCCCAAATTCTTTCTTCTACCCCTACCTTTCCCGGCTGCCACTTATCATCAAAACAAATTAATCAGGCACATCCTTTTGACTGCTACCTGTCAGCTTGCAGCGGATTGGAAACAGTTAATACCTCCCTCCCTACAATCAGTCATTAACAGGGTCTGGTCGGTACAGTGTATGGAATACATGACCAGTATCCTTAACCACTCTTGCAAGACATTTGATAAAGTGTGGGCCCCTTGGTTGTCTTCATTCAATGATAGTTCCCCATTCACTTAATCTTCTCTTTCTTTCTCCTCCTTTTACTCTTCTCCTTTGACAGTACTAGCCACGCTGTCTCCTTTTTTTCTTCTTAACTTTGGCTCTGTTTGCTGATCTCTATATTTTTATAATTATTTTTTTTTTTATTTAAAATTGTATCCCACAATTTTGTTAACACTGAATTATGTTCTTGTGTATTCATATTGCTATGCTCAGTGTAACTTGGCCGCCTTTTTGTAGACATATTTCGATGCATTTTGTGTGCATCTTTAATAAATACATCTTTAAAAAAAAAAAAGAAATCTGCCCGACCCCATCAATATATTCTGGTGATAATGGATTAAGCTACCAGATACCCAGAAGCAATACCATTGTGCAATACGTCCACAAAAACCATTGTTGGAGAATTAGTCCATGTCTTTAGCAGGTTGGGAATACCTAAGGAAATCCTGACTGACCAAGGTACCCCATTTATGTCAAAAATCATGAGAGTTAAGCCGCCTGTTTAAAATTGATCAGTTAAGAACCTCTGTGTATCACCCCCAGACTGATGTGGTAGTGGAGAGGTTTAACAAAACTTTAAAACACATTGTAAGGAAAGTGGTGGAAAAAGATGGTAGAGATTGGGATTACTTGTTACTTTATTTGTTGTTGGCCATGAGAGATTCCTCAATCCTCCACAGGGTTTTCACTTTTTGATTTATTGTACGGGAGACACCCAAGGGGATTATTTGACATTGCCAAAGACACATGGGAGGGGCAGTCCAGTTCGTATAAAATTTTATTGAGCATGGTTCCTAAATGCAGGAAAGAATTGCTGCAGTGGTGTCGATAGTGAGAGAGCACTTGGAACAGGCTCAATAGGCACAGCAGCAGGTGTACAACCGCAATTCCCAGTTTTGCGTCTTTGTTCCTGGAGACAGAGCATTGGTGTTGGTTCCTACTGTAGAAAATAAACTTTTGGCTAAATGGCAAGGACCCTTTGAAATCCTAGAAAAAATGGAGGTGGTTAATTATAAAGTTTACCAGCCTGGGAAAAGAAAGACAGACCAGATATATCATGTAAATCTTATAAACCTTGGAAGGATAGAGCAGCTCTGTCAGCTATACCAGACCCTCCGGTAAACCCAGGTTCCATTGGTTCCCAAAGTGACAGTAGCTAAAATCCTGTTGGCCATTCAACAGCAAGAAGTTAAGAATTTCTTATCAGAAATAGGGATTTGTTTTCAGATATACCGGGTAAAACCACAGTCATTAAACATAACATAATCACTGACCCAGGGGTTAAGATTAATTTAAAGCCCTATAGATTACCAGAAGCCCAAAGGGAATCAGTGTCCAAAGAAATTTAAAAAATTTTGGAATTGGGTGTAATTGAAGAATTGCATAGTGAGTGGTCAAGTCCCATTGTGCTTATTCCAAAACCTGATGGGAGTTTGCGCTTCTGCAATGATTTCCGTAAATTGAACAGTGTGTCAAAGTTTGATGCCTATCCAATGCCTAGGGTGGATGAGCTAACTGAAAGATTAGGAACAGCCAGGTATTTAACTACTCTCGACTTAACCAAAGGGTATTGGCAAGTGCCGTTATCTGAGAGAGCCAAAGAAAAGACAGCTTTTTCTGCACCGGAAGGGTTGTTCCAATACAAGATGTTGACATTTGGGTTACATTGGGCACCTGCTACCTTTCAAAGGATGATGGATACAATTCTAAGGCCCCATAGACAGTATGCTGCTGCTTATCTAGATGATGTAATCATTTATAGTCCTGATTGGCAGTCTCACTTACCTAGAGTACAAGCAGTGTTGGACTCCATCTATAAGGCAGGATTGACAGCCATCCCAAAACAATGTTGCCTAGGGATGGAAGAAGTATATTGGATAGACCATTGGCAGAGGTTTGATAAAACCCCAACTTAATAAAATTGAGGCAACAAAAATTGTCCACGACCCCTAAATATGAAGCAGGTGAGACGGGGTATTATAGGAAATTTATACCTAATGTTGCCACCATTGCTGAAGCAGTGAAGGCTTTTCATGATTTAAAGGTAGCATTGTGTACCCAACCAGTGCTGATGACACCTGATTTTAACAGGAAGTTTGTTGTGCAAACTGATGCATCAGATGTAGGCATAGGAGCGGTCATGTCAAGGTGAAGAACACGCTATTGTTTACTTAAGCAGAAAATTGGATGTACATGAGAAAAACTATGCTACGGTTGAGAGAGAAGCGCTGGCCATAAAGTGGGCATTAGAAACTCTCAGGTACTACTTGATGGGAAAGAAATTCAGGTTGATCACTGATCATGCCCCTTTGAAATGAATGTCAGAGAATAAAGAGAGCAATGGGAGCATAACGAGGTGGTTCTTGGTATTGCAAAACTTTAAGTGTACAGTAGAACATAGGTCAGGAAGCCAGCTGGCCAATGTAGATGCTTTGTCACATATGTATTGTTTGGGGGCTGCAGTTGTTCCACCCAACAGGTCGAAACAAAGGGGGGAGATATGTGATAGAAGTACTGGTGAAGTGCTCAATGGAGTTTACATCTGTCCAAGATTTGTGTCCTATGTCTTTTAGACCCCCAGGAAAAGTCTGTATCTGCTTTAGTGGAGTTTTGGGCTTTAATAAAAAGCTGGATAATGGGTCCTGGGGTGTGGATGTGAGAAAAGAAGGGAGGGCTCCTTCTACAGGGCTATTTCAGGTGTTGGGCCTTTCAGCCTGAGAGCAGGCTGATTAGTGATTGCACCTGGAAGAGGCTCATATAAGCTGTGTCAGAGTTTGGGTCCAGGTCTCACACCTGGGGAGAGCAAGCAGGCAGGCTTGTTCAGAGTCACTGTGTTATAGTAATTGTAAGTACTGTGCATATGCCTATGTTTGTGGTGAAGGTAATAGGCCCTACCATTTTTGAGAGAGGGAATCTGTTGTTTAGTTGCCCAGATGGGCTAGGATTTATTTTTATTACCTTCTACCCCGATCTTATTACAATATATATATATATATATATATATATATAGCATGTAGAAGGCGGCTCTCAGAAATCATACACCAACGCTAACAGAAGTAGTATCAACGTTTTGAGACTTAATTATCTTGTTTAGAACATAAGAAGCGCTAATTGAGGAAGTATATAAATATACTTACTGGTTTGCTGGCCAGAGTGGGGGAAACTCTATGCTGTGTTGGTGTTAGGATAACAAAAAGCCCCAACGCGTTTCGTCCACGTGACGGACTTTATCAAGGAAGCCGGTCTGCCAGTCACTGTTCCCATTAGTACTCTAAGGTCTCTGATGATTGGCTAAAAGGTGCTATTGCACCAGTGGTGATTAATTCCCTCATTAGGGTTCTACATTTTATTAATAAGACTTTTTAAAAATCCTTGTGCAAGTAATAAATACTGCTATGGGTTTAAATGGTTGTGCAATCATATTATAGATAAGCAGGAAATTGAAAATAAAATAATAAATAAATAAATAAATAAAATAAAATAAAAATATAGATAAATAAATAGTGAATAAATAAATCATAAATGAATAAAAACAATGGTTTGCAGACATTATAAATGAACTTTTACTGCGGTGTTAAGAAAAAGATGGACAAAAAAAGGTGGTCAAAAAAACAGGACAAAAAACATTATTATTATCTATCTGTCAAAAAAGAACTCAGTTCAAAATCTATATTAAGACCCCCTGGGTGCAGGGTTTTGAGCTCATAGATCCACTGGGTTTCTTTTTTTGACATGCGATGTAGATAGTTTCCTCCTCTCCAGTCTTGATCCACTTTTTGTATTGCCATAAATTTTAATCCTTTTGGGTCATTATTATGTTTTGTGTGGAAATGGTCCGAGACACTGTGTGTTCTTAGACCTTTTTTAACATTGTTAACATGTTCATAGATTCTTATCTTCAGTTTTCTTTTTGTGCGTCCCACATATTGTAATCCACAGTCACATTGTAGTAGATATATAACCCCCTCGGTGTTGCATGTTAGATTTTGTTTCACCATATATTCTTTCTTAGTGACCTGTGACAGAAAATTCGTAACTGCTTTGGTTGATACTGTATTCATTGTGCTGCATCCTTTGCAATTGTTACAGTAATGGAATCCCTTGTTACTTTTGTTGCCACTTATACTTGGCAGTGGAATATAGCTTGAGATTAGTGATGTTTTCAGGGTGTTTGCTCTTCTGTAGATCATTTCTGGTTTTGGTGGAATGATCTCTGTTAGGAGTGAGTCTGTCTTGAGAATATGTCAGTGTTTTGTTAGTATATTCTCTAATAACTTAGTATTGCTGTTATATTTTGTGATAAAAGCAACCTGTGGTGTCTTGTTTTCTTCTGGTTTCTTATATTTTATGAGATCATTTCTATTCTTTTTGCATGTTGCTTTTAAACTGTTTTCCAGTAGTTCTTTGTTGTAGCTTCTATCCACAAACCTCTCCTTCAATTTTCTGCTTTGTACTATGAAGTCCGAGTCCTTGGAACAGTTCCTTCTTAGTCTTTGAAATTGTCCCCCAGGTATATTCCTAATCCATTTAGGGTGGTGATTGCTTGACGCCAATAAATAATTATTGCAATCCACTTCTTTTATAAAAGTTCTTGTTTCAATGTTGTTGTTTTCTATATAGATTTCAAGATCCAGGAAATTAATGTTATGGTTGCTGAATGATGATGTAAACTCCAAGTTCAAATTATTCGAATTGATGTACTTCAAGAATTTTTGCAGGTCTTCTTGGCTTCCGTCCCAAATCAATAGCACGTCGTCTATATACCTTGTCCACATGTGTATATGTGCTCCGTAGGGGTTGTTCTCCCAGATGTGGTCATCTTCTCATTTGGATACAAACAAATTTGCATAACTTGGTGCGAAACGACTGCCCATTGCAGTCCCGGTCTGTTGTTTGTAGTAATTGCCCTCGTACCAGAAATAATTATGTTCTAAAATAAATTCTATGCAGCTCATAATAAAATTGGCTTGGCTGTTTGGAATGTCTAATTGGTTGCACAGGTAGTGGTAAGTGTGGGCACATCCATCTGCATGCCTGATGCATGTATAAAGTGATTTGACATCACAGGTGACAAGTATAAATGAGTCTTTCCACTTGACCGTTGCTAGTCTTTGTAGTACTGCTGTCGTATCCTTTATGAAGCTCCTCTGTATAACTACAATTTGTTGTAGATAACAGTCCACATATCCCGATAAATTGGATGTGATAGATCCTATGCCTGATACTATTGGGCGTCCCGGGGGATTTCTTTTATCCTTGTGAATCTTCGGGATTTGGTAGAAAACTGGTAATCTTGGTTCTGTTGTGTTGAGATAAGTATATTAATTTCTAGTTAATATACTTAAATGTAGGCCTTCGTCTAAAAGTTCTGTTAGTTCTTTCTTGTATCTCTTTGTCGGATCTGTTTCAAGTTTTTGGTATGTTTCTGTATCCATAAGAAGTCTCGCCGTTTCAAATTTATAATCTATAGTGTTCATAATGACCAGGCCACCGCCTTTATCTGCTGGTTTTATTATGATGTCCTTGTTGGTTCTTAATTTTTCCAAGGCTTCTTTCTCTTTTTTTGTTAAATTCATTCATTTTAATTTTTGACTTTTCCGGTAGCATATCAATATCCTTCTCCACCAGTTTCTGGAATGTTTCCAGACCTGCTCCCTTCACATGGTAGGGGGTAAAATGACTTTGCAGCTTGAAATGTGTATGTTTGAATCCTTGGTCTGTACTGCATTGGATTGATACTTCATTCCTTAAGATCGGTTGTTTTACAAAGTACTTTTTCAGGCAGACCTTGCGTATGAATTTATGCAGATCTATGTACATTTCGAATTTGTTAGGTTTTGATTGTGGTGCAAATTTTAAGCCTTTACTCAATAGGCTCAATTCTCCTTCATTGATTGTGGTGGTTTAGCTTAGATTAAATATGCCATCCCCCAGATTGGCATTGGTTTTTGAGGTGGTGTTTTTGCTCAGTCGTTTTCCTCCCCTCTTCCCTCTTTTTGTGGGTAGCCTTTCTTTTTCTTGATTTGTGGTGTTGCCGGATGTAGATCCTCTATTTCGTCTAGGAATTCTAAAAAATCCTCCTCAGATTCAACTTAGACAAAGACTGACAGAAAGAAATAAAGAAGAAGAGAAAAATCCAGCGGGATCATCAAAAAAGAGAACAAGACTTGAATCTGAGGAGGATTTTTTAGAATTCCTAGACGAAATAGAGGATCTACATCCGGCAACACCACAAATCAAGAAAAAGAAAGGCTACCCACAAAAAGAGGGAAGAGGGGAGGAAAACGACTGAGCAAAAACACCACCTCAAAAACCAATGCCAATCTGGGGGAAGGCATATTTAATCTAAGCTCCACCACACTCAATGAAGGAGAATTGAGCCTATTGAGTAAAGGCTTAAAATTTGCACCACAATCAAAACCTAACAAATTTGAAATGTACATAGATCTGCATAAATTCATACGCAAGGTCTGCCTGAAAAAGTACTTTGCAAAAGAACCGATCTTAAGGAATGAAGTATCAATCCAATGCAGTACAGACCAAGGATTCAAACATACACATTTCAAGCCGCAAAGTCATTTTACCCCCTACCATGTGAAGGGAGCAGGTCTGGAAACATTCCAGAAACTGGTGGAGAAGGATATTGATATGCTACCGGAAAAGTCAAAAATTAAAATGAATTTAACGAAAAAAGAGAAAGAAGCCTTGGAAAAATTAAGAACCAACAAGGACATCATAATAAAACCAGCAGATAAAGGCTGTGGCCTGGTCATTATGAACACTATAGATTATAAATTTGAAACGGCTAGACTTCTTATGGATACAGAAACATACCAAAAACTTGAAACAGATCCGACAGAGAGATACAAGAAAGAACTAACAGAACTTTTAGACGAAGGCTTACATTTAAGTATATTAACCAGAAATGAATATACTTATCTCAACACAACAGAACCAAGATTACCAGTTTTCTACCAAATCCCGAAGATTCACAAGGATAAAAGAAATCCCCCGGGACGCCCAATAGTATCAGGCATAGGATCTATCACATCCAATTTATCGGGATATGTGGACTGTTATCTACAACAAATTGTAGTTATACAGAGGAGCTTCATAAAGGATACGACAGCAGTACTACAAAGACTAGCAATGGTCAAGTGGAAAGACTCATTTATACTTGTCATCTGTGATATCAAATCACTTTATACATGCATCAGGCATGCAGATGGATGTGCCCACACTTACTACTACCTGTGCAACCAATCAGACATTCCAAACAGCCAAGCCAATTTTATTATGAGCTGCATAGAATTTATTTTAGAACATAATTATTTCTGGTACGAGGGCAATTACTACAAACAACAGACCGGGACTGCAATGGGCAGTCGTTTCGCACCAAGTTATGCGAATTTGTTTGTATCCAAATGAGAAGATGACCACATCTGGGAGAACAACCCCTACGGAGCACATATACACATGTGGACAAGGTATATAGACGACGTGCTATTGATTTGGGACGGAAGCCAAGAAGACCTGCAAAAATTCTTGAAGTACATCAATTCGAACAATTTGAACTTGGAGTTTACATCATCATTCAGCAACCATAACATTAATTTCCTGGATCTTGAAATCTATATAGAAAACAACAACATTGAAACAAGAACTTTTATAAAAGAAGTGGATTGCAATAATTATTTATTGGCGTCAAGCAATCACCACCCTAAATGGATTAGGAGTATACCTGGGGGACAATTTCAAAGACTAAGAAGGAACTGTTCCAAGGACTCGGACTTCATAGTACAAAGCAGAAAATTGAAGGAGAGGTTTGTGGATAGAAGCTACAACAAAGAACTACTGGAAAACAGTTTAAAAGCAACATGCAAAAAGAATAGAAATGATCTCATAAAATATAAGAAACCAGAAGAAAACAAGACACCACAGGTTGCTTTTATCACAAAATATAACAGCAATACTAAGTTATTAGAGAATATACTAACAAAACACTGGCATATTCTCAAGACAGACTCACTCCTAACAGAGATCATTCCACCAAAACCAGAAATAATCTACAGAAGAGCAAACACCCTGAAAACATCACTAATCTCAAGCTATATTCCACTGCCAAGTCTAAGTGGCAACAAAAGTAATAAGGGATTCCATTACTGTAACAATTGCAAAGGATGCAGCACAATGAATACAGTATCAACCAAAGCAGTTACGAATTTTCTGTCACAGGTCACTAAGAAAGAATATATGGTGAAACAAAATCTAACATGCAACACCGAGGGGGTTATATATCTACTACAATGCGACTGTGGATTACAATATGTGGGACGCACAAAAAGAAAACTGAAGATAAGAATCTATGAACATGTTAACAATGTTAAAAAAGGTCTAAGAACACACAGTGTCTCGGACCATTTCCACACAAAACATAATAATGACCCAAAAGGATTAAAATTTATGGCAATACAAAAAGTGGATCAAGACTGGAGAGGAGGAAACTATCTACATCGCATGTCAAAAAAAGAAACCCAGTGGATCTATGAGCTCAAAACCCTGCACCCAGGGGGTCTTAATATAGATTTTGAACTGAGTTCTTTTTTGACAGATAGATAATAATAATGTTTTTTGTCCTGTTTTTTTGACCACCTTTTTCTTAACACCGCAGTAAAAGTTCATTTATAATGTCTGCAAACCATTGTTTTTATTCGTTTATGATTTATTTATTCACCATTTATTTATCTATATTTTTATTTTATTTTATTTATTTTTAATTTTATTTTCAATTTCCTGCTTATCTATAATATGATTGCACAACCATTTAAACCCATAGCAGTATTTATTACTTGCTCAAGGATTTTTAAAAAGTCTTATTAATAAAATGTAGAACCCTAATGAGGGAATTAATCACCACTGGTGCAATAGCACCTTTTAGCCAATCATCAGAGACCTTAGAGTACTAATGGGAACAGTGACTGGCAGACCGGCTTCCTTGATAAAGTCCGTCACGTGGACGAAACGCGTTGGAGCTTTTTGTTATCCTAACACCAACACAGCATCGAGTTTCCCCCACTCTGGCCAGCAAACCAGTAAGGGGACGGAAGAAGAAAGCGGATGGCAGCAAGCCGGAGCAAACGGCAAGCAACCAACACCGCATCCAGTTCGGGACAGAGCACACTGAACGCCGAAGTCAATATCGGCTTTGGAGGTGTGTGCAGCAAGCTGAACCCCGTCTCTCAGGGAAAGTTAGGGACAGAAACCCACAGCACTGCAGTATAGCAGCGGGCACCCATCAGATCCCCAAAAGTTCATAAACATCATTGCAATCTAATTATTTATTTATTCTATATTTGTATTTATATTTATATCTATACTTCACATTTTAGTTTATATTTGGTTCCATACATTTATACTCTCTCTCTTTTTTGTTTATTTATATGGTTTTATTTATTTGAATGGTTTTGCAGATTCATTTAAAATACATAGGGTACTACATCTCCATTATATTTATATACTTCCTCAATTAGCGCTTCTTATGTTCTAAACTATCCTTTCTCATTGCAAAATAGAGATTATAGAAGCTGCTTTAGAATTTTAGGTGCGCTTTGTTACCACTCTCTGTTAATTATCTCGTCATCAGGAATACATCGGTGTGTCCTGATGACGAGATAATTAAGTCTGGAATGTTGATACTACTTCTGCCAGCATTGGTGTATGATTCCTGAGTGCCGTCTTCTACATGCTGTATTTGTCTCCCACGTTGGGATTCCTAGGAGGGCACCGGCGACTATTTACCTATCGATTTTGAAGTACTACCTATTTGGTGAATATACAGTCAGGTGCATAAATATTGGGACATTGACAGAATTTTCATATTTTGGCCTCTATTCACTACCACAATGGCTTAGAAATGAAACAAACAAGATGTGCTTTAACTGCAGACTTTCAGATTTAATTTGAGGGTAATTACATCCAAATCAGGTGAACGGTGTAGGAATTACAATGGTTTCTATATGTGCCTCCCACTTTTTAAGGGGCCAAAAGTAATGGGACAAACTAAACAATCCTAAATCTAACTTTCACTTTTTAATATTGCAAATCCTTTGCAGGCAATTACAGCCTGAAGTCTGGAACACATAGACATCACCAGATGCTGGGTTTCATCCCTGGTGATGCTCTGCCAGGCTTCTACTGCAAATATTTTCAGTTCCTGCTTGTTCTTGGGGCATTTTCCCTTCAGTTTTGTCTTCATCAAGTGAAATGCATGGTCAATCGGATTCAGGTCAGGGGATTGACTTGGCCATTGCATAACATTCCATCTTTTAGCCTTAAAAAACTCTCTGGTTGCTTTTGCAGTATGCTTCGGGTCATTGTCCATCTGCACTGTGAAGCGCTGTCCAATGAGTTCTGAAGCATTTGACTGAATATGAGCATATAATATTGCCCGAAACACTTCAGAATTCATTCTGCTGCTTTTGTCAGCAGTCACATCATCAATAAATACAAGGGAACCAGTCCCATTGGCAGCCATACATGCCCACGCCATGACACTACCACCACAATGCTTCACTGATGAGGTGGTATGTTTTGGATCATGAGCAGTTCCTTTCCTTCTCCACACTCTTCTCTTCCCATCACTCTGGTACAAGTTGATCTTTGTCTCATCTCTCCATAGGATGTTGTTCCGGAACTGTAATGGCTTTTTTAGATGTTGTTTGGCAAACTCTAATCTGGTCTTTTTGATGTTAAGAATTAAGTCAATTCAAATTGTCGCCAAAATGAAGGTTCTTTTAACAAATAATCCAAATCACAGTCTATTCATCTGTTTTGAATCCAATATTGTTGATGGTAGATTCCATATGTTTCGAAACAATTTGTCTAAAAAAGACCCGCTCACCAGCGAACACCCAAAAACATGGCACAAAGGCCAACCATTAGAATCGTTTGAAAAATAAAATATTTTTATTATTATAAAATTTCTCTGTCAGTCTGACATATAAAATGTATACACAAAAATGCTTACATAATCAATTTTTTGACATGCATAATCCTGATAATTCCATTATAGCACTAAAATCCAATGTACAGATAATTCTTCTCTGTTTGATGGATTCACTCCACAACCCCATATATATATATATATATATATATATATATATATATATATACACTGACCCAGTTACTGCCCACCACACAGCACTCACTGACCCTCCTCTCAGCACCACATACTGTACTACTCCTTTCACTGCCCGTCTCCATGGGCGCCGAGAGGGGGGGAGCGGGTACAGTTTACCCGGGCCCGGGTTTGCTAGAGGGGCCCAGCGGGGCCCGGGTCCGACGTCGCCCCCCCCTTGTGCTAGGCTGCTGTGTGAGACTGCTCGCGGCTGCTGCAGCAGCCGGAGCAGTCTCCTATGGTTGTGGGGGAAAGCGATCACACTGATCGTGCCCCCCCTCTGCTTAACGCTGGGCTGGGGGGCTTACAGCGGCCCCCTCCCCGGCACGCAGCGACGCTATGCGGCGCTGAAAAAATTATATTTTTTCTATATTTTTTTTCAAGGGGGCGTGGCCACGCCTCACGCAATTAGGCCATGCCCCCTTTACCCAGGCCCAGCCAGGCTCTCTACGGCCCTGCCCGTCTCACAGCACAGCACCCCTGTCAGCACAGCACTCCTCATCCAGCAAGCCTCTCCCAACACAGCACCCCTCATCTAGCACCCCTCTCGTAGTACAGCACCCATGGCCTCATCCAGCAACCCTTTCCCAGCACAACACACCTCATCCAGCACCCCTCTCTCAGCACAGCACCCCTCATCCACGACCCCTCTCCTAGAACAGCACCCCTGGCCTCATCTAGCACCTCTTTCCCAGCACAGCACCCCTCATCCAGCACCCCACTCCCAGTACAGCACCCCTGGCCTCATCCAGCAACCCTTTCCCAGCACAACACCCCTCATCCAGCACCTCTCTCTCAGCACAGCACCACTCATCCAGGACCCCTCTCCTATCACAGCACCCCTGGCCTCATCCAGCACCCCTTTCCCAGCACAGCAGCCCGGGCCTCATCCATCACCCCTTTCCCAGCACAGCACCACTCGTCCAGCACCCCTCTCTCAGCACAGCACACCTAGCTTCATCACAGCACTCATTTTCCCAGCACAGTACCCCTCATCCAGCACAATACCCCTGGCCTCATCCAGCACCCCTTTCTTAGCACAGCACACCTCATACAGCACAGCACCCCTGGCTTCATCCAGCACCCCTCTACCAGCACAGCACACCTAGCCTCATCCAGCAACCCTCTCCCAGCACAGCACCCCTCATTCAGCACCCCTCTCCCAGCACAGTACCTCTCATCTAGCACCCCTCTCCCAGCACAGCTTCCCTGGCTTCTTCACAGCACTCATTTTCCCAGCACAGTACCCCTCATCCAGCACAATACCCCTGGCCTCATCCAGCACCCCTTTCTTAGCACGGCACACCTCATACAGCACAGCACCCCTGGCTTCATCCAGCAACCCTCTACCAGCAGAGCACCTCTGGCCTCATCCAGCAACCCTCTCCCAGCACAGCACCCCTCATCCAGCACCCCTCTCCCAGCACAGCTGCCCTGGCTTCATCACAGCACTCATTTTCCCAGCACAGTACCCCTCATCCAGCACAATACCCCTGGCCTCATCCAGCACCCCTTTCTTAGCACGGCACACCTCATACAGCACAGCACCCCTGGCTTCATCCAGCAACCTCTACCAGCAGAGCACCTCTGGCCTCATCCAGCACCCCTTTCCCAGCACAGCACACCTAGCCTCATCCAGCAACCCTCTCCCAGCACAGCACCCCTCATCCAGCACCTCTCCCAGCACAGTACCCCTCATCTAGCACCCCTCTCCCAGCACAACACCTCTCATTCAGCACCCTTCTACCAGCTGACTTACTTAAGACTCTTTAAAGTCATTGCCAGGCAGCCACGGCTGCTTCTGCTTGTATTTTCTGTCTCTTTGCTGAACTTGGTGGATGCCTGCTGGAGGCGGAGCCATGAAGTGTGACTCACGAGCTCCGCAAAGGCCCATGGGAGGAGTAGCTGTGGCTGAGCATGTGCAACAGCCCTTCTGTGGCCATTTTACTTGTAGATAGAATGAGCTTCTGCATGCACAGAAGGTCATTTATTATTATTATTATTATTATCCTTTATTTATATGGCGCCACAAAGGTTCCGCAGCGCCTTACATAGTACATATATGAGCACAAAAGAAAAACAGTTAATAGTATTACAGAACAATACAGGACAAGGACATGGTTTATAAACATAGCTGCATAACATAAGCAGCAGGACATGAGCAACCAGGTGTTAGGTGCTGTTGTGGGTAGTTAGGAGTAAATGACACTATAAGTAGGAGGAGGAGAAGCACGTGAGGAACGACGGCCCTGCTCATGAGAGCTTACATGCTAAAGGGGAAGGGCAGACAGACAGGGGCGACACAGATGGGATAGATAGTGAGGAAGGAGCATGGAGCAATGGGTTAGGATATGTGCTGTGGAATGTGTGTATTTAAGTCCTTCATTCATCTTTCTCTATGACAGAATATAGATTTTGATTGTGTTATTTACATGAGAGATGTACAAAGTAAAGTTGTAGCACTTTAATTATTGTGTGTTACATTTTAGCATCTAAATACATCCTGATAAAAAATGGATATATTATGGGACTGTCCCGCCATCCTAATACAGTAGTGACTACTTTAATACCAGCTGCTGGGTGCTATGCCATGCTCCAGTGAGTGAGTGCATCTCACATGCTAGACCCACCCACAAATGGGTGTAGCCATCCCCATCTGACTGCTGCCCGATCATGGTAGCCAGTAGCCGCCGCTTTCCCACTCTGCCTCTGGCAATAGAATTGAGAATCGGGATGCCCCATGGCATTCCGGATGCACCTAGGCATTTGCCTACAATGCCACTCCGATGCAACAGAAACGGCCCTACGCATGTTTTCCTTTTGTCTCACCCTTCCCTTCAGCATGTAAGCTCCATGAGCAGGGCTCTCCTCCCTCCTGTTCTCACCACCTACTTCTTCTGCACACCTGACACACATCCTCCTTGGGCTCTCTGCCCCTGGACCCCAAGCATCTGTTTTTGTTTTTTTCAGATGAACTAGACCCGTCATTTGCACCTACGCTTACAGCTACAGGTTTCAGCTGATGCTGTACATTTAAATTGCACACATTGCATCAGTGTCAAAATTTTTTGTTCTATATGTACTGTACTGTTTTACCCTGTACTGTCTTATTGTTTTGCCCTTGTTTGGCGCTGCAAAACTCTTGTGTACCCTATAAATAAAATTTAATAATAATGGTTGATCCAATTACACTAATCCCAGAACACACGATATGCAATCTGCTGAACGATGGCACTATATATCGTCTTGGGGGATTGTATCCAATTAATCTTTGCACCTGTACACTATGTGCTGTCTTGCGTATACACTGCACGATGTGCACCACATTGTACGTAGTATCGTCCCATCTGTCGGAATGATTTTATGTTTGGGGGAAATAAAATTGTTCCAATGCCCCCTTCCTTCCTTCACTCCCTCACCTCCCTTCCATGACTGCCTCCCTCCTTCCCTCCCTCCAACTTACCTGCGTGCAGGGACTGCAGTGGCGGTCGCGGACGGTCAGGGGCTGTGCTTTATAACAAAAGGCTGCACAACCCATGCACTGCACACACCTTCTCCTCCATGAAATGCAGGGGCTGTGCAGCCTATTACTATAAAGCACATCCCCTTTCAAATGTTTTGGGGGAAGTGAGACGCCCCCTTAAGCCGCTCCCCCACATTATGATGCCTATGGATGGGACCAGGAGAGCCAAGAGGGGGGGGAGCGGGTACTAATTACCAGGGCCTGGGCTTGCAGGAGGGGCCCGGCGGGGGGCCCAGGTCCGACGCCGCTCCGGTCTCCTCCCTGTCAGCTAAGCAGCCCAGCACACACTGCTGTGTGCTGGGCTGCAATGGTAGACTGCTTGCTGCTGCAGAGCAGCAGTCTCCTCTGCCTGTGGGGGGGAGCGATCATCCTGATTGCGTACCCCCTGGATATGTGCTGGGCTGAGGGGGCTCACAGCGCCCCCCTCCCCAGTGCGCATTCCTTTATTTTTCTCAAGGGGGCAATTAAGCCACGCCCGTTTCACCCGGGCCCGACTCGGCTCTTGGCAGCCCTGGATGGGACGATGTAATAAATGACTGGTGTAAACAACGGATTGGGAGTCCATGCTATAGGATAGTCTTGCAGATTGGTCGAAAGTACCAAGATTCATCCTATAGTGTCTACATAGCTTTGCATAACATTGATGCTCAGACAAGATGAGCATAAAACAATGGAAAATACAGGTCATTTTTACATAAGGAATGCCATGAAGCAAATGCATCAATGTAAATGCAAAATATTTATTTTTGGAGATACATAATAAGACAATGTACTGTATTATAAACTTAGAACACCGTAGCTGTTGGTCTCATATTCAGGGGGTTAATAATGTTTACATAGAAAATCCATCCTCTTCTGATCCTTGCTGAACAGATGGCCGGGAAGTGTCACTGTGACAGCACAGAGCTCTTTAATGCCCTCCAATAAGACAGCACTGCCCCTTTAAGGAGTTTCCTTTTGCTATTTGTACTGTCTCTTTAAAAGGCAGTTCCAGCAGGCAGAAGGGGGTATATCCATTGTTTCTGCCAAAAGGTTTTTTTTTCCTCCCTCTCTGATCTGATTATTTTAACTCCAGTTAAAGGGAAGGCAAGATGGCTGAGATGGGGAAGGGAGTCTCTGCGGGCAAAATAGCCAGCAACGTGCAGAAGAAGCTCACCAGAGCACAGGAGAAGGTAAGCCGGGCAGTGTTGGGGACAGAGATCGGCTTGCTGTGACAGGAAGAATGTGTGTGTGACAGATCCTTATAGTGTATAAGCTCTGCGCTGTAATGCAGTGCACCCATATGGCAGCAGACAGCAGTTATATAAAGAAGTACATTAATCCTCCCTGGCTGTTCCAGGACTGTAGCAGTGCAGGGACGGATGTGGATCAATGTGTCAGCAGGGACTTCCATGCGGATCAGCTCTGCTGCTGTGCTGGATGCATGCACCTCTATTGGAGCAGGATGTGTGTAGCTGCAGATAAGGCTCCATGTACAGGATATCTAACACCTGAGCTGTGATCTGTAACAATGTTGCATTTATTCAAACAGTGAAATAATCTTCCTTGTTTTATAAATAACACGTCATGTTGCAGATGTGGGTAAAGAGACAAGACCTAGGTGAAATATATTCTAGGTCATCTGTTACATGTAATAACATGGTGTGGGCTTATTATAATAATATGGTGTGAGCTTGGTGCAAGTTACATCTTCTAATGTGTTATGTATACTATCGTTTTGATCTATCTATCTTCACTAGTTACATGGCATCAATACATTGCAATAATATGTAAAATGTATAAGGAGCTGTCCCGAACGGTCTGCCTGCTCACTTGCAGCAAGAGGCGTATGGAGGAGTCGCCTGCAGGTTGCTGAAGAAGGGAGGGCTTCCCCCCTATCAGTACAGGGGGAATTGCTGAGTCCTGATCTACTGGCACAGTCTTTCCCTGCATATTACTAGGCAGCACTTGGTGGCAGTAGGGGAAGCTCCTAAATATGGTCTCCCTAGATCTTCCGATCCCTGCACTCTTTATGCTTGTAACTCACATCCAATATATCTGGCAGTGAGCGAGGACAGTGCAATAAAGTGTTCAGCCATTCATCCATCCTTGTATCCATCCATTCACCTATCTATCCATCCATTAACACACTTAGCCATCTCTCCACCCATGCACCCATCTACCAATACATTCCTCCAATTATCCATCCATCTACCAAGTCACCCATCTATTCATTCACCCATCATTCTCTCCATCTCTCTAGTGATCCATTCATATCCCCATTTCCGCACCCATCTCTCTATCATCCATCCATCATCCACAACCTAGGGTCTTTTATTGCTGCCACTTGTTGGACTATGTTGGCACTATAGAAATTCCTCTCAGTTCCTCTGATTGATGTATTGCAGACGTATGCTAGAAGCAGACCAGAGGTCACAGCTGGTTTAGGAGAAATAGATGATTCTGGATATTTGAGACAGACCATTCTATTTTTAACTCATACAGTAAGTCACTAGATTGCGTGCTGGGAAAGTACTGAGCCCATACTAAGAAGCAGACAAAGGTTTCCTGCATTAAACTATAAATCTGCCCTCTGCGTAGCACATGTGCTGGGTTATCCTATAGAGGCTGCCAGTTTCCATATCTTGTCTATATTTCAGGTAGTGCTGGATATTAAATATGGAAAAAGGTTTTTTTAGTAGATTTGTGGAATATTTGAAATATGAAAACAAGTTATAGACTGATATAACTAATACAGAAAAGGATGATTTGGAAGTTTAGGAGCTTATTGTGTCCTGTGTTCACTGTTTGTGAGACGGGTGTCTAATCATTAATACACTACCTGGGATATTGAGCGGTGTGAAAAATTGGACATCTATTTCATCATTTTTGCTGTGAGTGTTGTCCTTGTGTATAAAGCTATCTTCATCCATCAGTCATAGAGCACAGATCAAACACTTAAACTGCAAAGAACTGACGTTCACATAGCAATCAACAATTTTAAATTTTCACCTAAGCTCACAGACAATGGATGGCGATAGATTGTGGTGATTTGCACTTAGTGAATTCTGGGAGACAATTTTTTTTAAAAGAAATAGTGAATCCACTGTCCATTTTGTGATTTCATTTAATTCTAGTGTTCAGGACTTTAACATGATCTCAGTTGCCACCAAGAGTTAAGGTTAGAAATTATGTTTAGTTTAGGCTTCTATTGATTTTCTTTCACTTTTAAATGTAGTGCCACAACCTGATAAGTCTGGCCCCAGTGTCCCTCTAGATAGCTCCTCCTCAGTACCATCACATGACATTTCAGTCCCTGTGCCTCCAACTGATATCTTTCCTTACTGCTAGAAACCTCAGCTCCCACGTCACAGCCTGATATCTTGGCCTCCCTGCCTCAATAGAAATTTTAGCCTCAGTGCCACCACCTGATGTAAAGGCCTCTGTGTCACCAGGTCTTGTTTTGTAGAATATAGTGACCAGATGGTCTCACTCCATCAGGTGGTCACAGATAGGATATTCCTTGAGCAACCGTAGGCTTACTTCACCACTCCTAGCTTTTAGGGATTTCCTTTCATTGTCAATACTAACCAGTCAACATCTAACTGTCATTTTACAGACTGTGCTAGACAAATTACAGTTAGAAGCTGATTGGTTGGTACTTTTATCTATCTCCCATTTATCTCTCTCCAAGATTTGATAAATCTCCCCCATGTGGTGTCAGCTAATTACCATTGGCCTCTTACTATGGACTGGTACTGTGCTTGGTAGCAAACAGAGGACAGTGCTTGGAGGCACTGGGTTTAACCGCAGTACAGCTGGAGAATGGAATAGCATTTTGCCCTATTCTGGTGGTCACAAGATGCAAGTAGATGTTTATTTGCTCCATAGAAATGTCCTTAAAAGGACATTTTCAGTGGAGGTCATCTTAGCCACTTTGCTCAGATCCCTAACCACAAGAAGCTACAGGCAAGAAGTGTGTAACATATTCAGACTGGCCTAAATTTGTTAATGCTGCACCACTAGGGTCTGTAGGGTTATTAACATATGGCTGTATAGTAACTTACTTCAGAAAGTTTTAAGCTTTTTTAAGTTTTTTTTAATGAACGATTTGAGTAAACGATTTTTTCCCTTGAAAAAATTTACTAAAATCGTTTACTAAAGTTGTTCATTTACTAAATGTCATGAACGATTTTTATGAACTACAAACGATTTTTGCATATTCCCTTAATGAAAATCGTTGAGTTGACAAGTCTGACTGAACGACAAACTACAAACGACAAACTACAAACGTGAACGCGCATGAACGATAATCGTTCATCGTTTGACTCAGAAAGTGCACGATTTTTGCCATCAATTATCGTTAAACGATATCGTTTAACGATAATCATTAAAAAAATCGTTGTGTGTGTATGCAGCTTATCAAATTGACCTGTGAAATGACAGGTGGAATTTAATCTAGATAAATTTAAGTTTATGCACCAGGGCTATGGTATTAACTGTATTACTTACAGGAAGGTGAAATGGAAAAGAACTTGGGAACACTAGTTGACAGAAAGCTGAGTAGCTGCACAGGTCCAGGCAGCAGCTGCAAATGGAACTAAAAGTGGCATTAATGCATGTAATTCAAGCACAGTATTACCAGAGGGATGTAGTCAGCTTCCCGCCGTGGGGATGCCGACGGCCGAAATACAGCTTCGAGATCACGGCACAAGAATCCTGTCCGCCAGCATCCCGAAGGTATGTATCAAGCGTTAGTGTGCGGGGTTAGGGTTAGCCATTAGGGGGAGGGTTAGGGTTAGGCAAAAGGGGGGAGGTTAGGGATAGGCACTAGGGGGGGAGGGTTAGGGGTAAGGGTTAGTCTTACCTAAGTTCACTTATGGGTGTCAGGATTCTGACTGTCGGGATGCCACTGTCGGTATTCTGACCAGTGGCATCCCGACAGCCGGGATCTCATACCCAACCCTTACCATATAGCATAAGTATTACCCCCAATCGTCCTGATTTTGGAACACTGTTCACCATCTTGTGATTAGGACATTTGTCCTTATATGTGATGGGTAAGGAGTTATTCTACTGCTACGCACCATGAATGCAGGTAGTTTCACTGTGAACTGCTTAAAGATTGGCTTAAAAAAATACAATTAAATATGCTCAAAATGGACATGGCCAAATCTACATGGTGTGTGGGTGGCCACATCTCCCAGTGTACCGCAGCCCTTGTCCTGCTTTGTAGACCTCTCATGTTGTTAGATCTGGTATAAGTTAGACATTATAAATATGAAGTACAGTTTTTTGAGCACCAAGCCATAAAAGGATGTAAGTTAGAACTAGATCTGTTTAGTTCTCGGGGAAAATTGCACCTTAGAGGTGACTGTAAATAATTTCCGATGTCGCCACAACACGTCACTGACCGTTGCGTTTCCGGTTAGCTGAAACCTCTTTAAAAAATTTTGTTTGCGTCCACAATAAACTACACAGACATTCACAAATTACTTTTCAGGCCATGTTCTGTGTCAGAGTGCACCTTCTACAGAAGCCTTTACAAGGCACATCCGTGATGATTATTATTATTATTATAAATGCTGCCTAGAAGTTGGTCACCCACTGTTTTCCTCCTCTTGAGAAAATAACAGTTTGTTTGGAATGCAGAAATTAGTGGGAGCTGTTCTGAAACAAAGATCCATCTGATCAGAAGTCCTGGAATGCATGGGAAATGATCAGTCAGCAATGGGCACCAGAAAAGATTTTCCTATCTTAAATATACCATCAATGAGCTTTACCATTTCCTTCTCTTTATGTAATGATGTGATCTCGGCATTACTGATAACCTGACATCCATGCCAGGTGCTGCCAGCTGAGTATATTGCCACCTTTTGTTTGTAATCTTTCTAATTTGGCTTGGATGTTCTTCAACTCACTTATGGACATATTAATGATAGGACGAAAAGCCCTATTTCATTATTACTCTGGTTTCACCCGGGTAGTCCTTAAATATTTACTGTTTCCATTTCCTGCATCCTTTTTTGACTTATATGCCTAGTTCATTGTATGCCTATGTAGTTGAGATCCCTGCTGTCGGAATGCTGGCACTGAGAGTGCCAGCTTCTGGAATCCCGACACCAGTCAGAATCCCGGCGCCAGCAGCCTGACCGCCAGCATCTCGATGGCATGTATAAGGGTTAGGGGGTGGGACAGGTTTAGAGTTGGGAACTAGGGGGAGGGTTATGGTTAGGCTACGTGGGGTGGATGGTTAGGGTTAGGCTGCGGCCAGGGGGAAGGTTAGGTTTAGGCTATGGGGGGAGGGAGGGTTAGGTTTAGGGTACTTACCAGCAGGTGTTGGTATCCTTACCCTGTCGGGATTCTGACCGCTGAGACGCTGAGCACCGGTATCCCGCACCCAACCTGTATACCTCTGGGGTAAAGGTGCGTGGTAGTATCCATTTTAAATAAAGTTCGTTTTTTAAAATGAATGAATTGAAGATGGGTTATAATACATACATACAGTATGTAAACCCTTTTTTTTTTCTTTGTAAACCACATTGGTGGTTCGCTCCTCAGATGCTACGATCACCAGGCTGCAGGGTGAGCTCGCTCTGGAGCAGCCACGTAGAACTGCCCATGTGAGAAGCAGTCCTTCCTCAAGTCAATCCCTGCCACCTTCAGCGACTGTTTCTGGGACTTGTTGAAGGTCATTGTAAAGCAGACCTTGAGGGGAACTGCAGCCTTTTGAACTCAAAGGGGTACTCTGATGGTCAGCGAAGCTGCATACACACGTAAAGATTATCTGTCAAACCAACCAACTAGTTTTATTAGTTGGAATGAAAATCCGGTAAGGTATAAAAGCAAATGACAATCAGCAATTTGCTCCCAAATGCCAGAAAATGGAAAAAAACTGTTGTTTGAACAAATTGTTTAGATCAAAAATTTAACAAACTTGTCTGAACGACCATATTCATCTGTTTTCTGGCATTTAGGAGCAAATTGCTGATCATCAGTTACTCCCATACATTACCAGATTTTCATTCCAACCAATCAACTAGTTGGTTGGTTTGACAGAGTGTATGGTGTGGGCACCCATTACAGATATGCCCCTGCCGTAGTCCTTAGTGGTTAGTAGGTGCTTATGTCACGGAAGCAATCTACTCCCCGAATTTCATTTTCCAATTCAAGGGGTGTGGGCTGGGCATTGATGAGTCAGTGTGTCAGGACATGTGTGTGTGTGTGTGTGTGTATGTATGTATGTATATATATTTGGTCTCAAATCTCCTGCTCCCCTTGAAGAAGTCTGAAATAGATGAAACGCGTTCGGACCTCCTCCACCCTCCAATATATGGACTAAACGGACTGCCATACTAAGTGTTTGCACCAGCACTTTACCGGACTTTTGTACTCAGCTAAGTCTTATGGAATTTTTTTAAGAACATCTTTTAGTTCTTTTTATTGATTGTATTGCTGCTCCCCCTTTTTTCCATTTTCTCCCCTTTTTTATTGAAAAAATTAAATTTTTTTCTTCTTTTGTGTAGATTTTACCCTGCTGTCCCTATTAAATATTTATATTATCAATATTTATTGCGGTCTGGTTCTCTATATTAATTGAACCTCTAGGAAGAGGTCAACATCCATATTGATTAGCTATTTGTAGATATTCCGCACATCATTTAAAAAATTAATTTTTTTTATTTATTTTTTTCCTCTTACTCTGTGTTAACACTGGATCACCTTATTGGAAAATATTAATTCATTATTACCAAGAAAACATCTGGTACGCACATATTAATTATGTGTTGTATGTTTACCATACGTTCACTAAATATATTACACTATTAGGCGCCTTTGCTCTCCTACTTTTTCAGATCTACCTAGCTGTTTTGTTCAAACCAGCATCCTGAAGGAAAAGGAGCCATCTCTTATTTACGTAGAAGTGTGGTGTTCACATATATATATATATATATATATATATATATATATATATATATTCCGATATCCAAAATGCTTGGGACCATGGGTATTTTGGATAACGGAATATTCCGTAATTTGGAATATTTGCATATCATAATGAAATATCTTGGGAATGGGACCCAAATATACACACAGAATGCATTTATGTGTTATATACACCTTATACACACAGCCTGCAGGTCATTTTATACAATATTTTCAATAATTTTGTGGCTCAAACAAAGTTTGTGTACATACATGAAATTCATTTATGTTTAATTTACACCTTACACACAGAGCCTGAAGGTTATTTTATACAGTATTTTTAATAATTTGTGCCTTAAACAAAGTTTGTGCACTTTGAACCATCAGAAAGCAAAGGTTTCATTTTCTCAGTTAAGCCAAAAAAATTCCGTATTTTGGAATATTTGGATATGGGAGACTCAACCTGTGTGTGTGTGTGTGTGTGTGTGTGTGTGTGTGTGTGTGTGTGTGTGTGTGTATATTAGGGGTGTTCACCGGCCACTTTTCGTGTTTTGTGTTTTGGTTTTGGATCTGGATCTTTCTTCGTGTTTTGGATCTGGATTGGTTTTGCCAAAACCACCCTTCCGTGTTTTGGGTTCTGGGTTTTGTGTTTTGGATCTGTATTTTTTTTTTAAAAAGCATAAAAACAGCTAAAATCACAGAATTTGTTGGTTTCTCTGCTCCTATGCTATTATTAACCTCAATAACCTTAATTTCCACTCATTTCCAGTCTATTCTGAACACCTCACACCTCACAATAGTGTTTTCATGTCCAAAAGGTTGCACCGAGGTAGCTGGATGACTATGCTAAGCGACACGAGTGGGCGGCACAAACACGTGACCCATCTAGGAGTGACACTGCAGTGGCAGACAGGATGGCAGTTAGAAAAACTAGGCCCCAAACTGTACATAATGCAAAGAAAAAAAAGAAGTGCAAGATGGAATTGTCCTTGGGCCCTCCCACCCACCCTTATGTTGTATAAACAGGACATGCACACTTTAACAAATCAATCATTTCAGCGCCAGGGTCTGCCACACAACTGTGGCTGAAATGATTGGTTCGTTTGGGCCCCCACAAAACAAGCTGGCAATTAATGTGTCCCTGCACAAACTGGCTCTACGGAGGCAAGATGTCATCCTCATCCTCCTCATCCACCGATTCCTCACCCTCTTCAGTGTGTACATCCTCATCCTCACAAAGTATTAACTCGTCCCCACTTGAATCCACCACCACAGGTCCCTCTGTACCTTCTGGAGGCTGGTCTCCCTGGAAGAGCTGATAATTCATTTTGATGAACATCATCTTCTCCACATTCTGTGGAAGCAACCTCCTACGCCTTTCGCTGACAAGGTTCCCGGCTGCACTAAACACTCTTTCGGAGTACACACTGGAGGGGGGGCAACTCAGGTAAAATAGAGCCAGCTTGTACAGTACAGGTATGGACTGTCTGACATGCCTACTTGGATGCTGTCACCGATGTAATCCTCCACCATTCTGTCAATGGTGACAGTATCATATGCAGTGACAGTAGACATGTCAGAAATTGTTGCCAGGTCCTTCAGTCCGGACCAGATGTCCAAACTTGGTCCTGCCTGCCCTGCATCACCGCCAGCGGGTTGCTTAGGATACCTAAGTTTTTTCCTGGCAGCCCCAGTTGCGGGAGAAAATGAAGAAGGAGCCGTTGACGTGTCACGTTCCGCTTCAGCTGACAGTGTGTTCACCAGCAGGTCTTTGCACCTCTGCAGGCTTGTGTCGGCCAGAAAGAGAGACACCACATAGGCTTTAAACCTAGGATCAAGCACGGTGGCCAAAATGTAGTGGTCTGATTTCAACAGATTGACCACCCTGGAATCCTGGCAAAGCAAATGAAGGGCTTCATCCACAAGTCCCACATGCCGAGCGGAATCGCTCCGTCTTAGCTCCTCCTTCACTTTCTCCAGCTGCTTCTGCAAAAGCCTGATGAGGGGAATGACCTGACTCAAGCTGGCTGTGTCTGAACTGACTTCACGTGTGGCAAGTTCGAAGGGCTGGAGAACCTTGCACAACACGGAAATCATTCTCCACTGCGCTTGAGTCAGGTGCATACCCCCTCCTTTGCCTATGTCATAGGTGGATGTATAGGCTTGTATGGCCTTTTGCTGCTCCTCCATCCTCTGAAGCATATAGAGGGTTGAGTTCCACCGCGTCACAACCTCTTGCTTCAGGTGATGGCGGGGCAGGTTCAAGAGTGTTTGCTGGCACTCCAGTCTTCGGCACGCAGTCGCTGAATGGCGAAAGTGGCCAGAAATTTTTCGGGCCACCCAAAGCGTCTCCTGCACGCCCCTGTCGCTTTTCAGAAAATTCTGCACCACCAAGTTTATTGTGTGAGCAAAACATGGGACGTGCTGGAATTTGCCCAGATGTAATGCCCGCACAATATTGGTGGCGTTGTCAGATATCACAAATCCCCAGGAGAGTCTAAGTGGGGTAAGCCACTGGGCGATGATTTCCCTCAGTTTCTCTAAGAGGTTGTCGGCGGTGTGCCTCTTACTGAAACCGGTGATACACAGCGTAGCCTGCCTTGTAACGAGCTGGCGTTTCTGAGATGCTGCTACTGGTGACGCTGCTGCTGTTGCTGCGTAAGGTGATACATCTACCCAGTGGGCTGTCACAGTCATATAGTCCTTAGTCTGCCCTGTTCCACTTGTCCACATGTCCGTGGTTAAGTGGACATTGTGTACAACGGCATTTTTCAGGACACTGAGGACACTTTTTCTGACGTTTCTGTACAGTCTCGGTATCGCCTGCCTAGTGAAGTGGAATCTAGACGGGATTTGGAACCGGGGACACACTACCTCCATCAATTGTCTAAATCCCACTGCACTAATGGCGGATACCGGACGCACGTCTAACACCAACATAGCAGTCAAGGCCTCAGTTATACGTTTTGCTTCAGGATGACTGCTGTCGTACTTCATCCTCCTCGCTAAGGACTGTTGGAGGGTCAATTGTTTAGTAAAAGTAGTGGTGTTCCTACTTCCTCTCTGGGATGATGAACGACTCCCAGCAGCAGCAACAGCAGCAGCGGCAGCAGTAGGCGTAGCAATGCAGGATCCTCCAGAGGAATCCCGGATAGGAGAGTCAGTCATGCCAGTGACATGGCCTGCAGGACTACTTCCGATCCTGACTAAGGAGGAAATTGACGAGGAGGGAGTTGACGGTGTGGTTTGCAGGCGCTTGGATACAACAGGACAACGGGATTTAGGTGTCCCTGGACTGCTTACGGTCTTAGCCAAAGTTTCTGAACTTGCCAGTAACTTTTTATGAACGCGCTGCAGGTGCCGTATAAGGGAGGATGTTCCTAGGTGGTTGACGTCCCTACCCCTACTTATTTCACCTTTACATATGGTACATATGGCAAGACAGTTGTTGTCCGGATTTGGATAGAAATATTGCCAGACCAAAGAGGTGGAATGTTTGGTCTTCTGCCCAGGCATGACCGTGATGGGCTTTTTCATCCCACGGACAATAACTGTCTCCCCCGGAGCCTGATTTAAACAATTCACATCACCATCAGAATCCTCCTCGCCAACTTCCTCCTCAGCGCCAGCTACACCAGTATCCTCATCCTGTTGTACTTCAACAGTGACATCTTCAATTTGCATATCAGCAAGTGGACTGTGGGTACTCCTTTCAGCACTTGCAGGGGGCGTGCAAATGGTGGAAAGAGCCACCTCTTCCCGTCCAGTGCTGGGAAGGTCAGGCATCGCAACCACCACCACACTTGGACTCTCCTTGGGGATTTGTGATATCTTCTTAGAAAGCACAGTTCTTCGCTGTGCTTTTGCCAGCTTAACTCTTTTGATTTTTTTAGTGGGAGGAGGGCTTCCATCGTCATGTGAAGCTGAACCACTAGTCATGAACATACTAGGGATCGACCTTAGCCGTTCCTTGCCACTCCGTGTCGTAAATGGCATATTGGCAAGTTTACGTTTCTCTTCAGCTGATTTAAATGTCTTTTTCAAGGTCATTTTCCTGAACTTTGCCATTTGGGATTGTATGTGCCCTCTACTATGACATTGGGCATCGGCCTTGGCAGACGACGTTGATGGCATGTTATCGTCTATGTCATGACTAGTGGCAGCAGCTTCAGCACTAGGAGGAAGTGGTTCTTGATCTTTCTCTATTTTATTTTTATCGGAGAAAGTTTGGTCCTCCATTTATGTTATATCGATTTGATATATACGTGCGGCTAAACACAGAAAATAAATTTTTTTTTGGTTTGGACTGGAGTGTACTTTGGGGGTTACAGCACCCTTTAACGGTCAAGCCAGCCGGCCCTTTACTTATGACACAGGCGCACGCTTGGCACTACTTTGTTGATGCACGTGCGGCTACTGCGCACACAATTCACAAACACAGAAAATAATTTTTTTTTTGGTTTGGACTGGAGTGTACTTTGGGGGTTACAGCACCCTTTAACGGTCAAGCCAGCCGGCCCTTTACTTATGACACAGGCGCACGCTTGGCACTACTTTGTTGATGCACGTGCGGCTACTGCGCACACAATTCACAAACACAGAAAATAATTTTTTTTTTGGTTTGGACTGGAGTGTACTTTGGGGGTTACAGCACCCTTTAACGGTCAAGCCAGCCGGCCCTTTACTTATGACACAGGCGCACGCTTGGCACTACTTTGTTGATGCACGTGCGGCTACTGTGCACACAATTCACAAACACAGAAAATATATTATTTTTTTAGCACTTGGGGGGAGCACCCCTGATGGACAGAGCACCCCCTGGACAACACTACAGCACTCCTTTAGGACTGGGACACTGCACAGGACTTTGGAGTGGACACAGCCCCTATGGAGAACTGACTGCACAACACAGTCCAGCCAGCCCCTATGGACTTTGAAGTAGTGGACACAGCCCCTATTAACAACAGCAGCACAGCACAACACAGCCAGCCCCTATGGACTTTGAAGTAGTGGACACAGCCCCTATTAACAACAGCAGCACAGCACAACACAGCCAGCCCCTATGGACTTTGAAGTAGTGGACAACAGCAGCACTACACTACACTACACTACACAGCCCTAACTCCCACCCTCCCTCTTCACTGTCCACAGCCGAGTGAGAAAATGGCGCCGACGTGGGTACCTTATATAGGATCCAAAACCCGCGAGACTCGGAAGGCGGGATGATGACGTTTTGCCTCGATTTCAGATCCGAGTCAGGCGGGAAAAGTCGAGCCTGACTCAGATCGGCCTCGGATCGGGGGGGCTCGGGGGGTTCGGATTTCAGAAATCCGAACCCGCTCACCCCTAGTATATATATATATATATATATATATATATATATATATATATATATATATATATATATTAGTCAAAAAAGTCCGGCACTCACATAAGTAGCTTGGCCCGGTGCCCTCACAAAGCAATCATGCTTGTAGATATATCCAATAGTGCGGCACTCGCGGCGCTTGGTCAGAGAAATGAATAGCACATACACAGGATGTATATCAACGTTTCAATCTCTTTCGATTTTCTTCAGGACATATATACATTTTGTATATGTCCTGAAGAAAATCGAAATAGATTGAAACGTTGATATACATCCTGTGTATGTGCTATTCATTTCTCTGACCAAGCGCCGCGAGTGCTGCACTATTGGATATATATATATATATACACTCGTTAATTATGAGATGTGGTGTCCTGGGCCAAAATTTATTTTCCTTAAGATAAGTTTTATATAAATACACAAATGCATAAATAGATAAAGAGATAAAGGCACTCAGAGATTATCCAAAACGTCATTGTATTTAAATCATTGCAAATAAGCAGCTGTCATTTCGGGGCATAAACACTTACGACTCTGTGAATATATAACTGGGCATCCCTTCATTCTTTAGCTGACCCACAATATTATTTTGTTAAATTGCAAGGTTGTGTTGTTTTTGTATCGTAAGTGGTGATAAAGAGAAAAAATCTGCCTTATTGAAGCAATTTTTTAATTTTTTGATAAATTTGCCTGGAAAAAAACTACTGTCTGCATAAAATGTAGGCCACCATTTTGTGTGGAGAGAGATAATTAATTCAGGAGGAACTAGTAATATTACTTTAGCCTTAAGAAACATTGTGTTAAATGCCTGGCTAATTTCTAGCAAAGCAATAGGCTGCACTGACACGTTGGATTAATCTAAAAAAACATTCGCCATGTACTGCTTAAATTTGCATTTGATGTCCTGTATTCTATGAACGTGGCTTGGTTTGTTGCACAAAACCTTGTTACCTAGTAGTACTCAGAGGCAGCGTCACATGGACTTGTAGTTCTTATGGCAGCCCAGTGGCAGTTCAGAGAATTGCTGTTTTTATCACCACCTTTCATGGTATTGGTATAAGGCAGAATTACATATATTGGTACTTTTGGGAAGGTGGCTCTGGGTCAAAGAGTCATTAAATACACTGTGGTTATTAATGTGTGCCTAGTAATGTGTGTTAATTCAACAGTATTTGTACAACTTTAGGGGAGTATTTATCAAAGCTTCTAATTGTAATTTTTCTACCACAGTCTCTAAAATGACAGAAGATGATTGGTTTCTATTGTTATCTCTCTCCAGGTTTTGATAAACCTCCTCCTAAATCTGGTTTCAGAATATTAGTAGATTCCGAATCGGTCATTGAATTCAAGTCCAGACTGTATAAAGTTAACACGTGTGATCATCCTAACATGGCAGCCTCTGACATGCTACATAGAATTCATTCCATTGATGACACATCTAGGAATGTTTAGTCAAATGACTTGCACACCACAGCTTGGACCAGTTCCTTGGAAATGAATTAAAAATATTTTCTGAATCTGCAGAACTGGAATCTACAATAAATACATGTAAATATTGTTGATGATGACGACGATGAATGCCCGCATACTAAGACTATTTACTCCTAGCTTTGCATTACCCACTGTGCATTTTGTCTGATATCCATGTGAAGAGCAGGTTTATGACTCATCGCCAAACCCATGTTTGTGTATTAAAGGGAAATATGCCTAGTGAAGAGCTGCTTAATTATGTCCACATAGACTAGAGTTAGGCAATTTGTAGTTTATCTGCTGCTGTGGGACAAAGTCCAATAATTCAGGTTAATCTGAGACTTGTAGTTTCACATTAGACGCTGAAACATTTGTTACCATGTGAAAAAATTGAGTTACAGTACTACGAATCCTACTACAGGTTGAGTCTCTGTCAGTGGCGTATCTATAATGGGTGCAGTGTGTGCGGGGCACACGGATCCACCTGTCCGTGGTCCCACGTCAGGTGGCTGCGCTGCTCAGAACACCGGAAAATGGCCGCCGCTGCCATTTTTCCGGTGTTCTGCGCATGCGCGGTAGACTCCTTGCACTAGTGGCTGCCACGGCCAGTTTCCGGCGTTCTGCGCATGCGCAGTAGACTCCGGGCACACTCTCTAGTGTCCGGAGTCTACTAAGGCTCCGGTGGCTGGCTAGCTGCGTCAGTCGGCTGCCGGCCACCGGGGAGAGAGGAGGGGACCCCGCACAGGGATTGCACACGGGCCCCCTCCTCTCTTAAGACGCCCCTGGTCTCTGATATCCAAAATCCGTATTTTGGAATAATTACATACAGTAATGAAATATCTTGGGAATAGGACCAAAATATACACACAGAATGCATTTATGTGTTATATACACACAGTCTGCAGGTAATTTTATACAATATATTCAATAATATTGTGGTTCAAACAAAGTTTGTGTACAGAAACGAAATTCATTTATGTTTCATATACACCTTATACCCCGAGCCTGAAGGTAATTTTATATAAAATTCTGTATTTTGGAATATTTGGATATGGGAGACTCAACCTGTAGTAAAAAAATATAATTATCCTTTAAGTAGTTTTTATCTTTTGAAAGATAGAAAGCCGTGGATATAAAATAATGCGATCACTTTTCATTTTTAGATGTTTGTGTCTGTATGATCCTATAATTAACAACAACAAAAAAAATATTGTGTTTTGAGAAGGGCCGGCAGCTGCATTTCTTAAAATGAAATGAGCCGGGTTTTATTTAAAGTGGTGATCACAACTGTTTCTGTGGATCAAACGGACATCTAAGTCTGTGACGCAGCCTGTCAGGGCCTCTTCTCGTCTCTCTCTCTCGTGACTACTCCAGTCCCATCTCTCAAGGCTGAAAGTGTTGGGGTTCACACCTGTTTGCAGGTGTTGAAGACCATGGACAACTGAATAAACTCAACTGCAGATCAAACTCCATGGGATTCTGCCAATGTTTTGCATATTACATGGGAATTCCGCCTAAAATATAGAATATAGGGAGTAATTTAGTCTTGTGACTATCAGGATTTGGGAGCATAGATTCCAAGTTCTGTCACTTTCCTGTTTAGTTTATGAGGCATTTAACAGATTTGTGTTTCTTCCCAATACTTAATTCTGCTGTTCTGCAGCAATAGAAGACAGTCAGGATGGGCAAGGTTTAATGAGACTACAAGCTAGAATCCTAGTTTCTTATATCTTAGCATCAGTAACTCAACTGGTTCTTGTTTTTTGTTTTTTTGTATTATTTGACTTACAAAATTACATGTACAGTAAGTGCCAATATTTACAATATAATTCCTATGCCATGTCTAATCAATTTGCTGTAGCTGTGTGTGTTATAGTGAGTTTAGCCTGTAAAGCTGGGTACACACTTATACAATTCTTGGCCTGATCATCTGATATCGGTTGATCGGGCCGACGATTGTATAATTATGTATGCAGTTGTTGCAGGAGCGTTAGCCAATAAACTGCTTATAACGCTCCTGAAACGGCCTGGATCAGGAGTTTCCATCTTATGTGCTGTTTAATATTTATCGGCCGAACCCCCCGATCCCTATAGAAGCCTGTACACACTGAGCTATTTCTAGCAGTGTGTATGGGGCTTAAGCTGGGAACACAGTACTCGGCTGATCGGGAGCGCTTACCCTATCAGCTGGGGATTGGAAAGGTACAGAGCCGTAACTAGACTGTTTGGTGCCCTGGGCTAGAAAGAGCATTGCCGTTCCCCTTTCTCCCTGAATTTTTTTAAATCTGATCATAAGAGGTGTGCTTTGGGAAAAAAGGGGTGTGGCCTCATGGGAAAGGGGCATGCAAAACTGATTTGTCCCGTACGATGATGAAGGGGTACCGATCCTGTTGTACCACTGTTATACAGGTGTCACTGCCAAATACAGTGTGAATCCAATAGCAGCAATGATGATCATGATACACAATAATTATGCAGTATAACTCACTAGCATCTGCAGCAGAATTTGTCCATCAGAACAGCCATGCACAAGCATTGAACCGGCAGTGTAGATCACCAAC
Source organism: Taudactylus pleione (assembly GCA_031769625.1). NCBI lineage: Eukaryota > Metazoa > Chordata > Amphibia > Anura > Myobatrachidae > Taudactylus > Taudactylus pleione. Next base: position 4,927,943 of record JAUIMM010000670.1, read on the forward strand.
TCAAGGTACAGACCGAGTGCTACTGGTAGTGCATATGCAGCAAATATCAGCGGCTGGGAGATCTGTGTATGTAACCTGCGCCAGCAGTTGAACTCACTGGCAAGTGTACTCGAGGTGTGCTGGTAACACCTGGTTCGGGAATCAGTGGCTGTGTTCAGTACAGCCATCAGAAATTGTGGCATACTTGCCTACTTTTGGAAACCACTTTGAGGGAGATTGTAGAAAGCGACACGCGTAGCGCGTCGCGCAGTTTTGGGGGCGTGGTCTGCTCCACCCAAAGGGCGTGTCTAACTCCACCTATGGGTGTATACATTCCTATAATCTGATACCCTAGCTCCCCCACTGACATTAATATCTGACACACACACACACACACACACATTACTAGATCTCACTACACACACACACACACACACACACACACACACACACACACACACACACACACTACCAGATCTCACTACATACACACACACACACACACACAATTACCAGATCTCACTACATACACACACACACACACACACACACACACACACATTGCCAGAACTCACCACACACACAGACTTACATGAGTAGATATAGGGAGTAGGGACTGACCTGCTGCTGCTGCCGGGAACTGCTGGGAGAGCAGAAGGACCCGGAGGAAGACCCCATCAGCTGCCGGCTGCCCAGAGTAGTGCCCGCTGACAAGAAGACTGCTAAGGAGCCTGCTGCCAGGACCAGAGGGAAGGAGCCACCGTCGCAGAGGACTTAATGCTGCTGCTGACGCCCATAAATAGGAAGGCCCCGCCGAGGAGACTGGAGGGACAGCCTGACAGCCGCAGGCAGAAGAAGGGCAAGCCCCTGAAGAGGACCCTAAAAGGACCAGCACCACCTTGCATGTGGGTAGAAGTGGCCACCACTGTCGCGTCTCCTGCTGAAGCCTCCGTCAGAGAGGTACTGTGTAAATAGACGGCCACCGCTGTCCATAACCCCGCGGTGGCCAGCCTTCACGTCACACGTTGTGAGTGAGGTCTCCATTTGTAGTCTCCGCCCGTTGCGCATGCGCAGTGCTAATTTTAAAGGGGTCGATAGAAAAACCGGGAGTAGTGGCAATGTTTGCGGGACAGCGGGAGCCTGAGGTGAAAATCGGGAGGCTCCCGCTAAAAGCGGGAGGGTAGGCATGTACGAATTGTGGGGCAGATAGTTCCATGTGTAAGGTGTCTGACTGCCATGTGAGAGGTATTAGGTTAGAGTCCCAGGTATGACCTTATTTTGAAATGTGTGTAATGAAAAGAAAATGTGACTGAAGGTGCTTGGTGAGGTGGCCAGATGGAGGGGGAGTCAGCCAGGGAGGAGATAGGGGCAGCCTGGAGGTGCTGTGGATGAAAGAAGAGGAAGCTACAATTGAGATTGATTATAAACACTAACTTGACAGACCCGAGCCGTGCCCCCGCCCTGTGGTGCCCTGTGCCGTGGCACATGTCACTCCATCCTAGTTACGGCCCTGCAAATACCCAGCTTAACCCCCAATGGGGCAGGGACTGAGGGCCTCATTCAGAGGCGGTCGGAGGATGCAAGCGGTCTCTCAGAAACTGGGCGGCCACTTGCATCCTGACTGCCCGCCTCTGTTTCGGTCGTTAGGCTGTGGGTTTACACCCACAGCTCTAACGACCGCTCAGGTGATTGTCGCGATGGTCCATCGAGACCATCGCGACCATCGGGGCTTACGACGAGACCCTAGGGTAGGGTCTCACTTGTCGTAAGCCCCAGAGAGCTTCTGGCTCTCAGAGCCGGAAGCTCTCCACTGACATCACTTGTGATGTCAGTGGGACCTCCCCCAAATGGTAGGCGTTCCCATGGGAACGCCTCCGTTTGGGCTGCCACCCCCCCGGCCCGCCTTCCAAACGGGGCGAGCTGTCAATCAACATCGACAGCTCGCCCCCTTTGGAAAGAGACCCGCTACGACCGGCGCTGTCGGTAGTAGCGGGTCTCACGCATGCGCACGAGGGAGCCGGCTCCCTCGTACGCATGCGCACTGGCCAAACATCGAGGCGGTCGTAGACCGTACGGCCGCCTCTGAATAAGGTCCTGAGTGAATAGTCTGTACAGTGCTGCATTATAAGGTGGTTCTATTTAAATAAATAAAAAACAATTCTCTCTGCTAGATTGTATCTAGCAATTACGTTTCCTACAAACTCTCTATATTTGATAAATCGAACATTTCCAACCCCCTGTCTGCTCCCAACCACACTAGTGTATCACAAACCCAACATATTTGGGCTAGAACTGAGTAGTACGAATAGTGTATCAGACTACTCTGTTCAAAATGCTGGTGTACGCCAAATGAGATTACACCACAAAATACATCAAATGCATAAGGAAAACCCCTTTTAACTATTGAACATTTAATGACTTTAGAAGACGGTGTCTCCCATTCAGTAGTTCTGGATAATTAGCAGTGTTACACTGTTTTCATGGGCACCAGCAGATGTTTTAAGGACCTATGTATTAATAACAGCGGCACTGCCATGATTATTAACAGTCAGTAGCGCAACAGATATTTTCCTTTTGAATGAAAATATCCCCGCTATGTACTTGCGTTAACTCTCAGCGACCACGAGTTACATCCCTGGCACATCGGAGGAGTCATTTACATTTTAGAAAGACATTCTCTGAGGAATCTGGCACCATGCGCACAGTATCTGATTCAGGAGGCAGCGGGAGGGGAATCGTAGTTTGATACATAGTGGTCAGATCATAGTCCCCTTTTGCAGGAGATATCCTTTGTCCTTGAAAAAGGACAGTGTGTCCGAAACGCATTGGTGGAGGAGAATGCTGTCAGTACCTTGAGTACCCAGTGTGTGACCTGTTCCAGGAAGATTGTGTCTGGAGGGAGGTGACTTGCCCAGGGATCATCCTCTTTTTCTGATGTTACATCTCTATCGTGCCTTTGTGGAAAGGCCACATAGGGTACAAAGTGATTTTGGATTTATTTTTACCAATAAATGTGATACTTTTTAAAACACTATGATAAGCTTTCCTATTACATGTGGAGGAAAACTACAGCATGAGGCTGGATGCTGCTAAGTAGAAGTGACGTATGAGAATGAATAAAGAAACCTTTATATGCAAGTGTTCATCTTTAGTAGGTGAGGAGTTTCTGAGAATATCAGAACCATTGTTATTCCCATTGAAGTGGATAAAACCATTTGTTATATTTTCTATTAAGAGATTTTAGAGACACAATCCAGCGCAAGTTGGCCTTCTCGTATTGTATATTTGCATTGTATGAGGTGTGGTGGTCCTGAGTTGGCCTTCTCGTATTGTATATTTGCATTGTATGAGGTGTGGTGGTCCTGAGTTGGCCTTCTCGTATTGTATATTTGCATTGTATGAGGTGTGGTGGTCCTGAGTTGGCCTTCTCGTATTGTATATTTGCATTGTATGAGGTGTGGTGGTCCTGAGTTGGCTTTCTCGTATTGTATATTTGCATTGTATGAGGTGTGGTGGTCCTGAGTTGGCCTTCTCGTATTGTATATTTGCATTGTATGAGGTGTGGTGGTCCTGAGTTGGCCTTCTCGTATTGTATATTTGCATTGTATGAGGTGTGGTGGTCCTGAGTTGGCCTTCTCGTATTGTATATTTGCATTGTATGAGGTGTGGTGGTCCTGAGTTGGACGCTTGCAGCAGGATTGAAAAGTGCAGGTTATATCTTTTCTTATTTTATCTGTCTTCAGCATTAGTTGGCTTAATGTAGGAGAAATCTCTCGCAGGCATTTGTTAAATCGGCATGATAATATAAATAATCATGGGAAACAGATGATTTTACAGAATTGTGAGGAGGGAGGGATATACTTAAGAAATGGGCCCCTTGAGGTCGTGTTTATAAAGGGTCAGCATTTTAGTCTAGCTCAGAGATTTAACAGCAATATCCTATCTGGTTTCAAAAACACAAGGTCGGCAGGGACTTCTGCACAGGGCAGAACTTAACTGACTAATATATTCTATAGTGACCAGAAAAGGGAAATCCGCATATTATTCTCTTCATAAACCCATGTGAAGATCAGATTTCACAGGCGTTCTTCACTTCTCATTACTCTGCATTTCCTGGGAATAAAACTTGACATCAGACTGTTTGCTTTGCTATGATGTGTGGATGTTATCTGCCTGAGATCAGCAGAAAGTTACTCCCTATATATAGCAATACTATGCCTTGCTTTATAGTATTTTGTACTGGGTAATTTACCTGAAGAGCAAGTCACTAGTCCCAGATTATGTTGAGTTAATCCTTTAAAAATGTACATTAACCCCTTGTAACTTGTACTTAACCTGTTGCTTCATCTTCAAAGTTGCTTTGTGTTTAATATATCCATGTTTGTATATCTTCAGGTAAAGTTAGTTATTGTTATATGAAACAATTCTGTCTATTAGATACAATTATATCCAGAGAGCAACTCTGTCTATGATGTAGGGGCCTATTTATCAAGTGTTTTTTTTTTCTAAAAAATTTATGTAGAAACTGCAGTTTCCGCATACATTTATGAATTGTTGCTATGTACTAATAGCCTAATGCAGGAGATTTCACACAAATTTCCTGCAGAAGGCTAATTAGTGCTGCAAATTACAGTCCCCATTATAATCAATATCTGCCTACTCTGCCGGGAGCCTCCTGAAAATTCTCGACCGCCCAGAGGGCAAGTCTCCCAAAATGGCCACCACTCCCCACAGCTGCTAACTTACCCAGCAAAAGTGGCCATTCCAGGGGAAAGGGAGCAGTAATCTGATTCACACTTTTCGCAGTTTGGCCCCCTTAGTTTACACCATCTTCAGATGGTGTAGACTGTTTCATGCCAATATTTATCGCAGGAGACAGATCCTCCAATTCCTCTGCTGCAGCCTCAGCCCGGTCCCAGAAACTGACACTGTGCACATGGTCAGATTACTTTGAAGGAGTCTTTCACAAATGTGACTCCACCATAGTACCCGGGAAATTATCAGTGTCCCTGCAGGTTCAGTTTAGAACATAGGGCTGAATTCAATTAGAGGCGAAAAGCCGCGATCGTTGATGCGCGGGATGTTTTTTGCCTGTTTTGACACAATTTTTTTGCCATGCGTGTCCCCACGTTTCACCCTATTCAATTGTAAAACAGGCGAAAATGCGGATAGGTGAATGTAGTGCAAAGCGAAACTAGCAAAGTGCAGTTTTTTGGGGGGAAATCAGTCTGTACACCATAAAAAGCCTAACTGAGTCTGGGGATCATTATAGAAGAGTAATAGCCCTAATAAAAGTATTTAGTGAAGTTATTTACTAGTAAATGGGTTGTTATATGCATATTAGCAAAAGTGTGGAAAAATAATGTAAAACAATGTTTTGTTTTTTTTAAGAAAAATAAGTACCGGAGTTAAATTTGGGGTACTAGTATATTTTGGTGCCTCTAAAGTGAAGATTTAAAAATATCTCAAACATACACCAGCTGCAGCTTCCTGCTATCTTAAAAACACCTGTCTCAAACTTATAGCCCCAGGCCCCCTACTTTTTTCCATTTTCCAACACTTTTTTTACCCCAAAAATGACATGTCTTTTTTGGGGTGAATTAAGATAAAAAAATTTTTTTTTTTTTTTATAGACTAATTAGTCATTAGGGGAGTTGTACAAAGGGTTCTGAACCAAGTCCCCACATTTGTACCCCAAAATATGGATTTTGCACTTCTTTTCTTTTGCTGGAGAAAACTCCCGGGAATTGAATACAGAGATACTTTGCTTTTCGCCTCTAAATGAATTCGGCCCATAGAGGGAATATTTTCATTCAAAGTGAAAATATCTGCCACAATACAGATTGTTAATAATCATGGCAGTGCCATGATTATTAATGTATAGGCCCCATAGTACAAGTTGCTGAAGAACATGCCAATAAATGGAAGTTATGGAAACGCTAGTTCAGTCTGTATTGCTGTGATTGGTAATCATTGTCCTCTGTGCAATTCGGATGAAAGACAGTGAAGAAAATACTAAAGATTCATAAGTGTCCTTGGTAATGCACTAATTTGCTATTTTGGGTTTTAGACCCATATCAACTTTAATTTACTAATTAATTTATGGTTGAATGAAGCATTTTTGGCTGAAATGCAATGAATGGAACACTCCATTACACTTTAGCTTTTAATTGCTGTGGAGAGTTAATGAAAGACTAAGCATTGCACATACTGTGGAACACACATTGGCTATAACTGTCCCAAACGGAAGCCCCCTCTTTTTCTCGTTGACCAGACTGAGCTGTGGCCCTGATTCAGAGCTGAACGCTCTGAGCAGAACGCTCGCTCTGAATCAGGGCCGTCCTATTTAAATGTGGAGTGGCCTTATGGACGCTCGCATAGCTGTGGGTTACCACCCACAGCTTATACGAGCGTCCATGATGATGGTCGCGATGGTCAAGACCATCGCGACCATCGGGCTTGCGACGAGACCCTTGCGGTAGGGTCTCGCTGCCGCAAGCCCAGGAGTGATTTTGGCTCTATCAGAGCCAAAATCACTCCCACTGACATCATTACTGATGTCAGTGGGGCTGGACTCAGTCGGTAGGCGTTCCCATGGGAACACCTCCGTCTGGCTGCCACGCCCCCGGCACGCCCACCAAAGGGGGCGTGCTGTCAGTCACCATCGACAGCATGCCCCCTTTGGTGCGAGACCCCGAACTACGTATTTCTCGTCGCTCGCCTCCGTCATGCGCATGCGCATTCCCACAACATCGACCCGCTTGCGAACTTTGCTCGCGAGCGGGTCTGAATGACCCCCTGTGTCTGTACTCCTCCCCAGTGGACAAACCATTCATGAGAATGGGTGTGCTGCATCAGCCACTGCACCTGCATGAGTCAGGCTGAGCAGTAAAAGGAGAGCATAGCTAGTCTTGTGAACGCCCTCCTTTGGGCAGCAGGAGGTCCTGGTGCACATAACGCCCTTTTCCTCATAGCACATGCGCAGCAGGAACTGTCCCGGTAATTTAAATTGATACATTTCAGATTTCAGTGGAAAAATAATCTTTATTGCTGTGATATGCATCTTTAAGGATTCTTGCATCCCGCCACTCATTGCATGCATGCTGGTGTAAATAACACCAGTATGCATGCATAAAATTGCAAAGGACAGCTCTCTCAGAGCTGTCCTTTGTGATAGAAGGAATTCCGGGTTCATGACCCAGAAGTCCTTCTGCGCATGCATTGAGTGACGCATGCACCGTGGGGGAGGCTAGGAAGAATCAGACTTGATCCCTCTCACTGCACTTTGCGAATAGAAGCCCATAGGCTTCTATTGAGCAACGCCATCTAAGACGGCATTGCTCACTGTATCCAAGCCCCGGAATGGATTACACTCCGGAGCTAGGTGTATATGTGTCCAAACCTCTGATATTTTCATTTGTCATTTTCTGAGGTTTGGCCGCAAAAACTGCATTGATGCTTCCCGCCTATTATACAGTAATAAATATGCCCAAGTGGGAGAGAAATGTCTGCTGGCTGAGACTGATCGTCAATGGATGAGCTGTGCCTTGGCCAATGAGAGGTTCGCCATCTGGCAGAAATGAACTGTAACAAAAAAAGCAGAATTGTCAGCATTATGTGAATGAACGATATACTTTTACCTTTGCTGTTTCATTCTAAAATAATAATAGCAATAATAATAATTAGACTACAAATTGTTTGAGAAAGCACTGCTGATTTCCTAGTTAATTATGGTCATTAATGTATTGCTAAGTAAATAAACACACTTAGCTGACGTATTACACGTTCTACACAGAGCTAAGGCAGCCATTTTTTTGGATGACCTCACTAAGGTAGGAGGCACAATTTGAGGCAGAATATTGATTTGGCCCACAAAATGGCTGCCTCTGGTTACCGGTCCTCTGAATGTCCCTTTTTTTCATTATTGACAATTGACACAATACAATTGATATTTTAATTCTCTTACTTTTTGAACTATAGTTTTTATTTAAAATGTAAAAGATATATATTATTATCAAAATTGGTAAGCATGACACGATTATTGGGATTGTAGTGCTCTGAGGTCCACTGATACAGTATCACTTGCTTAGATGCTCTGGCTGAGGAGCACACGTAACTTGTAAAGTATGTGCAGTCCTTGGCAACTATGCTTTCAGGTATAGATACTGTGCTTGACCTGCCTGAAATAGTTCCTAATAAATTGATAGGATGCATAGGTTTGGCTCCATAGTGTGTAGGAAGTGCACTTTAATGCAGAACGCAATGTGAGGATCTGCAGCACAAAGGTCAGCAAGTAATGAATCTCCCCTGTACCTGGCATGCTGTGTCATTTTTCTGGTCCTGTGAACCCATCCTTACCTACAGGGATGTCAGGACACGCTCCCTGCACATGAACCAACACTCAAATGGCTAAGAAGAATGGTGGTGTGTGGATTCCTTTGTCCCAGCAAAGAAAGTCTGCAAGCAGGGTTGTCTTAACAGCAGTGTGGGCTCTGGGCAAAGCAATGCACTGGGGCCCCTACCCACCCATTCACTGGAAAAAATGTAAATGTAAATGGTCATATATGCTGCCCAGAACAATGATATGACACATACCATATAGTACACAAGAGAGTCTGCTGCCCTTATTGGGAATCAGTATGAATGACCGCCGGAAAACCATCGCCGCTGGTTCCCTCATTATCAATGTGGAAGATGAAGTCTACCTGAGCAGTGTCCTATCCCCCTGGGCCCCACTCCCAATATCTCTCCCCCTTTCCCCAAAAGCAGTATCATAAACACCCTGAGCCCCTGCTCCCCATGTGTTTCTGCCTTCTGCCCTCCCCCCAATAGCAGTGTCCTCAGCCCTGAGCTCCTACACACCCTTGTCTCTGCCTCCCCCCATAACAGGTCATCAGCCCCCACATATATCTGCCTCCTCCTCCTCCCATAGCAGTATCATCAGCTCCCTGAGTCCCTACTTCCCATGTCTTTGTCTCACCCTCCCATATCAGTGGCATCAGCCCTCACTCACCCTATGTATCTGCTTCCCCCTGCCCCATAGCAGTATCATCAGCTCCCTGAGCCCCTATTCCCCATGTATTTGTTTGCCCTTCCCATAGTAGTGCCACCAGCCCCCACTCCCCAAATGTATCCTCCTCCCCTACTCCTGCTCTTACCTTTATCCTGTGTGCTGGAATCGGGTCTGTCAGCAGCTCCGCGGGTGTTGTCTGGCAACTCCCCTGCACTCTGCAGTAGCTCGTGTCAGGCTCACAGGCAGAAAGTGAAAGTGAAACTAAAAACACTTCCTGCCTGTGTGAGTGCCCTGCTGCTGCAGCCGCCTGATCTCTCCTGCTGCCTGGGCCCCTTGGAGCTTCGGGCCTTTGGGCAACTGCCCAACAAGCCCAATGGAAGAGACGGCCCTGTCTGCAAGCCTGTCATAAGTGAGAAGATTATTATTATTAGGTTCAATCATACTTGCCAACTCTCCCTGTCCCGGAAATAGCAGCAATCTCCCTGACTCCCCGAAGAGTCTAGCAGTCTCCCTGATTGCACCTTACCCCCATTATGAAGCTGTTATAGAAAAGTAAAAACAGATTATATATATATATATATATATATAATTATATATTTTACATTAAAATGGGATCATTAGTATGATTTCCCTGCACTGGTTATTAGGCACAATGATCCCTATGGCTACATGCATTTTCTGAAAAGTATCAGTGTGTTTTCATCAACAAGTAGATCTTACTAATAGCTTTGGAGTTTATTTACATTTGGATATAAATAAATTTTATGACACACCTCTCAGATTTATCAGTACACGCCCACTTTAACGCTCGCTCATCGGTGGTGCTTTCACAATCTCCCTGAAATGCTGTTTCAAAAGTAGGCAAGTATGGGTTCAATGCGTCTCAATTGTCAAAAAGCAGAGTAACCTCTAACAATAATCCATAGCTGTTATATAGGTCTCTACAGAAAATCATTGGAATATTTTCTCCATTTTAAGTAAACATTTTGTAGCTTTACTTTCTTTTTCATGGGTATGATAACAATGTGAAATATTATTCCTAAGCCGTTTCCCCTGTAATGAACTATCTGAGTCCCTGAGTTATGTTAAAGTCACGCCAAGAACATGGACTGCCTACTGATGACTAATTGTTGAGTCGTCCTGAGGTTAATTGAGGACACACTCTATAATAAGGGATTACATTTGCTTCTAAAAATCTATTAGTGTTTGGTATTTTGTTATTTAGACTGATTATTGTTTGACATATGAGACCATTTCATAAGAGGACGATTTGCTGAAGAAATGGAAAGCTATAGGGGCCTATTCATCATCGAAGGCCGTATGGTCTCAGATGATTTAGTACTGATCTCGCTGCAAGGGATACTTAAGTATCCAACTCGCAGCGGGGATAGATTACACCAGAGCAATTCATCATTGCTCAGGTGAGGGGACAGCTCCTCTGAAAAGCAGCTGTCGACTCGGTTAGTATCGCAGCTACAGATGTAGGTGCGTTACTTACCTCTTCCCCATCAGCCCAGCTACGCATGTGTGACCCAAGGTCACGCATGTGCACAGCCGCCGGGGAGTCCGTGAGAAGACGGCGGAGGCATCCGCTCTGATCCCTCTTCGCATCCCCGGAACTCCTTCCATAGGAAGGAGCCAGGTTCCGAGAACAAGCACCGTCTGTTTTTGGAGTTTGCGGAATATCACTGGGTCCTATCGGACCCCTGATGATGAATGGCATGCTAAGTAAAATATGTGGAAACTAGTGTTTCCGAATGGTTACCTGGCCATTTGTCGATGATGAATAGACCCCATAGTCTTGCATTGAAAGGTTCATATTTCTGTTTGATGAATAGAGACAGGAACATTGGATGATTTGAGAAATATTTTGGGCCTTAGAAGAAAGTCACTTTGCTCCCTTCACCCATTACAGAGATGAAATGAAAAGCTTATATTTTTTATCTTATCCGTTATTAATAAATTGGTGACCTAATACACAGCACTGTACATTAAGGGCATCATGACACAAACAAATGATATACAATGACATGAAACAGTAGGAAAATATGGCCCTGTCCTAGGCTTACCATATCATCCCTTTAAATCGGGACACTCATGGATTACACGGGTTATGTCGGTAATTAAAACCAGGTGACATCCAGTCTTGAAGTCAGCCAGCCACAGAACCTGTGTAATTCATGAGTGTCCCAGTTTAAAGGGATAGTATGGTATACCTACCCTGTCCTAAACAATTACAGGACAATCTAAGAGGTGAGGGGAACACCTGAGGTATAAGGTACCTTTTGCTTGTGATACTTGTTAATAGGTGCAGAGACTGTGCTGACTTCAGTCTCTGTGCATTAGGTGGACACCAGGGGTGTATTAAGAGAGGAAGGGTCCCATGTGCAGTCTCCATTTGGGGTACTCTCCTCTCATGCGCAGGTCACCAGGGAAATGGCATGGCAGCCATTTTCCTGGTGATTTTCCTACTACACATGCGCAAAACGTCTGGAAAATGGCCATGGTGGCCATTTTCCAGGCGATTTGTACAGTGATGCTATCGCCGATGCGGAACTCCGGAGAGGTGTTGAATAAATGGGTGCAGGGGGTGCGATGTGGGCCTTCCTGGACCCAGGGGCCCGTGTGCACCACACACTCTGCACCCATTATAGATACACCCCTGGGGGACACAGACACTGAATTATGGCTGTGTGTGTTCCTGACAGCTACCCCTATGCTGTGCTGGTCATATTGTTAAACTGGTGATGGGGAATTTTCTGCTATATTGGTTAGGGTTCTGGAAAGGCACTTTCCTCTTTCTCCTTGCTTCTGCAACTGCAGTTCCTTATTCTAAGAACATAATTAGTTTCATTTTATCGTAACTGAACAAAGCCACATGTCCTTGTGCAGTGTAATACTGTTCATGTAATTATCAACAGCATAACATTTTTAACTATACTATGAAGAAGAGTTTCATTTAAAACTATTGTTATAGTATTGAAGCCCACTTCTCCATATTGGCAAATGTAAAAATTAGAGATGAGCGGTTCGGATTCTGTGGAATCCGAACCGCTCCGAACATTGGGGATCCGAGTCCACCCGAACCCTGTTCGGGTGTTCACCGCCTGACTCTGATCCCCGTTCGGGGCCGAACGGCGGCCGCCTGATGTTGGATTCTCACTAGAGAATCCGACATCAGGTCTCCTATTGTGTAGGGCAGAGCGCTGTGATAGCGCTCTGCCCTACACAGATACAAACACACAGCCGCCAGCGGCAGCTGTGTGTTTGTTACAGCAGCCAATGAGAGTCACACAGACTCTCATTGGCTGCTGCACGGAGGGAGCCGGCTGGAGCTCACACATGAGCTCTGTCTTCCGGCTCCCTCCGCAGTGTGTGACAGGCTCAGCAGAGCGGACGGCGCGGGAGCGGGGAATCAGGAATCAGGTAAGTTTTTTTCTTTTTTTTTTTTTTTTTGTGAAAGTTGTGCAAGGGCCGGGGGCGCTACTGGGGGGGTCTGCTACTGGGGGGGCTATACTACTGGGGGGGCTATACTACTGGGGGGGCTATACTACTGGGGGGGCCTGCTACTGGGGGGGCTATACAACTGGGGGGGTCTGCTACTGGGCGTCCATACTACTGAGGGGCCTGCTACTGGGGGGGGGGCTATACTACTGGGGGGGTCCGCTACTGGGGGGGCCATACTACTGAGGGGCCTGCTACTGGGGGGGCCATACTACTGTGGGGGCTTACTACTACTGGGGGGGCTTACTACTACAGGGGGGGCCATACTACAGGGGGGCTATTACTTGGGCAGCCTACTACTGAGGGGGGCCTGCTACTGGGGCAGCCTACTACTGGGGGGGCCATACTACTGGGGGGGCTGCTAATGGGGGGCATACTACTGGGGGGGCTGCTAATGGGGGGCATACTACTGGGGGGGCCTGCTAATGGGGGGCATACTACTGGGTGGCATGCTAATGGGGGGCATACTACTGGGGGGCATACTACTGGGGGCACTGTATAGGGGACCCTACTACTAAGGGGACTACATAGGGGGCACCACTGCTGGGGGCATTGTGTAAGGGACACCGCTACTGTGGGCATTGTGTAAAAGGGGCACTACTGTGTGTCGTAACATAAATAAGAGACACTACTTTATGGTGTAATGTGAATCAGGCCCTATGTGCGGTGTAATGTGAATAAGATTGTGCACTGTGACTCTTTGGGCCGTAGCCCACTATGTAAACAAGTACTGTGACTCTGCTGGCCGTACCCACTGGGTGGGTGCACTACTTTTCATTTCTGCCACTGCTGTGTGGCAATGTGTCATAGATGTGCTTTATACTGTGGTGTCTGTGTCATTGTGCCGCTGCTTTGTCGCTTAGTAACCAGTCAGCTCACTGCAACCTTTGGCCAATAATGTTGAAAACCATATTATAAGCTGTGATGTGGTCTAAATTGACTGGAAATTAATGTTATTGAGGTTAATAATACTCTAGGAAGAAAAAAAAGACCAATTTATGTGATTTTAGCTTTTTTTGTCAATTTTTGTAAAAAAAAATCCAAATCCAAAGCCAAAGCCAAAGCCAGTCACCGCAGTTTGGCAAATCCAAATCCAAATCCAAAGCCGGACGACGAATTAGAACCAAATCCAAATCCGGCAAAAATGGTCCGGCGCACATCCCTAGTAAAAATCCTGCCTGCAACGGGGACACCTCAAAGCAGAGAGTTGATTTGCTCAAAATACTGACCGCTCAATAAATAATTTGGGTGAAATAAATGGTTTTATCTTTATGAATGTTTATGATCAATAATTTTAAAGGTGAATAGAATCCATAATCTCCCCCACAGAGATAAATGATTGTTGTTTAGGTCAGAGGTTCCCAAAGTCCGCCATTACAGTCCACGTTTTAGGGATATCCATGCTTGAGCACAGGTGACTTAATTAGTACCTCAATCCATTTGATTTAACCATCTGGACTCAAGCTTGGATATCCCTAAAACGGACTTTGGGAACCTCTGGTTTAGGTGTTTGGAGATTTTTTGTTGGTTTGTTTGGAGAGTCTTTCCGATATGGAGGATAACTTTCCTTTCTTATATAGAACTGTTTTATAATTTTTGCCACATCCACTAACTAGTTAATTTGATGGTAGCCTTTAACAAATATCAGCAGTTCTGAACATTGAATCCATTATTTTCAAAGAACCCATTGGTAATTTTACTTTTGTTTGGTTTGGTTTGTGGACCAGTCTTTGGATGTTTTTTGTTTTAAGTGCGTTTGACAGACGCACCTAAAACAGTCCATAATTTCAATAGGAGTGTATATTTTATCGTATCCTGGGCACACACTATACGATTTCTCGGATGATATGGTGAATTGGACAGACTTATCATCCAGATCGTCTAGTGTGTATGCACTATGGGCGCTCCCATGCGGCGACTTCGGGGTAATCATGCACGGCAGATGGAGCGACCCAGCTGCCGGTGCAATGAGGGTGAATGGTGCAGGTGAATGATATATCGGTCGGTAGAACATCGGATCGTGCAGAATGTGTACCATATATTGTGGCGTCGCATTGGCTGGTCGGGTATTGTGTACCCGGCTTTAGCCATTTAGATGAGATAAACATTAAGAGGTATATTTACAAGGCCGATGTTGATCAATTTTCATCAATTTTAAATCGATGTTGTCTTTCTGGGGATAAATTACACAGTTACTAATACTTAAACAAAATAAAAAAATTGTCTGTTGGTAAATGTGTGATTTAGCACAAGAAACGCAACATAGATGTTGATCAATTTTCATTGATTTTAAATCACTAAAAATTGATAAAATTCGACCTTTAGTAAATAATACCACTAAAAGTGCATCCTGAATGGTTGTGTTGCATTAATTTCAGATACCTGCTACATTTATACACATAACTGTCAACCTGACTCCATTTCGTACAGCCGTGGCCAAAAGTTTTGAGAATGACACAAGTGTTGGTTTTCACAAAGTTTGTTTCTTCAGTGTTTTAGACCTTTTTATCAGATGTTACTATAGTATACTGAAGTAACATTACAAGCATTTCAGAAGTGTCAAAGGCTTTTATTGACAATTCGTTAGGTTTATGCAGAGTCAATATTTGCAGTGTTGACCCTTCTTTTTCAAGATCTCTGCAATTCGCCCTGGCATGCTGTTAATCAAATTCTGGGCCACATACTGACTGATGGCCGCCCATTCTTGCCTAATCAATGCTTGGAGTCTGTCAGAATTTGTGTTTTTTTTTTTTTGTTTGTCCATCCGTCTCTTGAGGATTGACTACAAGTTATCAATGGGATTAAGCTCTGGGGAGTTTCCTGGCCATGAACTTAAAATTTCGATGTTTTGTTCCCCAAGCCACTTAGTTATCACTTTTGCCTTATGGCAAGGTGCTCCATCTTGCTAGAAAATGCATTGTTAATCACCAAACAGTTATTGGATGGTTGTAAGAAGTTGCACTTGGAGGATGTTTTGGTACCATTCTTTATTCATGGCTGTGTTCTTAGGCAAAATTGTGAGTGATCCCATTTCCTTGGCTGAGAAGCGACCCCACACGTGAATGGTCTCAGGATGCTTTACTGTTGGCATGACACAGGACAAAGACTCTTGGAGGATGGCCTGGTGTCAAGAAGGGCAGCAATGAAGCCACTTCTCTCCAGAAAAAAACATCAGGGATAGACTGATATTCTGCAAAAGTTACTAGTATTGGACTGCCGTGGACTGGGGGTTCATTTATTTTCTCTGATGAATCCCCTTTCAGATTGTGTGTTTGGGGGCATCTGGAAAAACGCTTATCCAGAGAAGGAAAGGTGAGCGCTACCATCAGTCCTGTATCATGCCAACAGTAAAGCATCCTGAGACCATTCATGTGTGGGGTTGCTTCCCAACCAAGGGAGTGGGCTCACTCACAATTTTGTCTAAGAACACAGCCATGAATAAAGAATGGTACCAAAACATCCTCCAAAAGCAACTTCTCCTAACCATCCAAGAACAGTTTGGTGACGAACATGATGGAGCACCTTGCCATAAGGTAAAAGTGATAACTAAGTGGCTCGGTGAACAAAACATCAAAATTTTGTGTCCATGGCCAGGAAACTCCCAAGACCTTAATCCCATTGAGAACTTGTGGTCAATCCTCAAGAGGCAGGTGGACAAACAAAAACCCATAAATTCTGACAAACTCCAAGCATTTGAAAATCGAACAAAGGATAGTAGCGCTGATATTTTGATTGTATTACATAAATAAAATATGGTACTAAATAAAATGTAAATATTTAATACATATAATTAATAAAAATGTTATCACTGTTTCCAGTTGGATATGCACAGTAAATATTGAACATTTAATAGCATGTGATCTCACCCACAACCTCAAGTCTGTGTTAGCCAGTTCATATAAAGCCCTTGAGGGTAACCTAGGGAATGGCAATATAATGCGTGGAGACTGTCTGCTGGATAGTAGTCCTGGTTGCCGCTAGAGGGATGACCCTTTTTTAGATGAATTGTTCAAATTATTGGGTCCTCAAATATGCGGTGTCCATGGGCAGCAAAGGGCTGGCTGCGGCCAGTGATATATGTCTCCTTAGTGGCTTGATCTTTGATCGTTGGGTGTCTTTTGCAGCGCAGGCTTCACTAGACTCCAAGCATTAATTAGGCAAGAATGGGCGGCCATCAGTCAGTATGTGGCCCAGAAGTTGATTGACAGCATGCCAGGGCGAATTGCAGAGGTCTTGAAAAAGAAGGGTCAACACTGCAAGTATTGACTCTTTGCATAAACTTAATGTATTTGTCAATAAAAGTATTTGACACTTATGAAATGCTTGTAATTTTACCTCAGTATACCATAGTAACATCTGACAAAAAGGTCTAAAAACACAGAAGCAGAAAACTTTATGAAAACCAATACTGGTGTCATTCTCAAAACTTTGGCCATGGCTGTAGTATAATACTGTTTTTTTTCCAACAATTATAACTTGCATTGAATTTAGGGCTTTTTTTTGAACACCAGTTATCAGCAGAATTTATTGCATTGTGGAATCAGGCTATTATCACACTGTGAGCTGGAGTCTGGTTGGCTAAACCATTGGTACGCATGTATTATGGAACTGATATAACAACAGTACAGTCATATAACAGATGTATTTCATTTGAGTTCCGTTAAATGCCTAACACCACGTTTTATTTCAATACTAAAAGCAGCCAATGTGCTGAATGTTGGCTTGATATATTTGTCCCACATAGCTAGATCTCTTTATGACCTCATCACATTAATTGCCAATATCCACTGTATGGAATTGTGCTGAGGCCAATGTTGAGGACACTAGATTCCCATTCACATCTCTGTATAATTCCCCACTCTTCTTTTCCTGTCTCTTGTGAGTATAACATAAGAATGTTGAGCAGCTGCTGGTAACTCTACGTCACCGTATCAGCCTCCTGTGCAGCTGTCCTACTGCAACTCTCTCCTAAGTGTCACCTCTCCAGGGCTGGAGATATTACTGTACTGCACTACACGTAGAAATGACAGACGCCTGCTGGCTTATATCAGGGATTGGCTGCACCCTGTTTTTAGGAACTGGGACACTTACTGGTTTATATGAGTCACTTGTCACTGACTTTTTTTGCCAGCTCGACTTTAATGCTGTTTAAGAAAGCGGTCAGTAGCAATCATTCTCCCCTACCATATATAAAGTCATACACAGCTGTCTCTCACAGGCATCTTTCTCCTCATAATCTCTTTCAGAATAGTGTCAGTATCTGAGCAGGTGCTGAACTTAACCTCTCTTCTAACAGAGTATCATTCCACAAAGTCCTAACGAGTTGAAGAACAGCTGGGATTGATGAGTTTTGCACAGGTCTGTTAAGCATCATTGTGTTGTAATATTAACGGGAGCTTGGTGAGCATGGTCCATTAACAGATGAAAATAAATCACTGGTGTTCCAGGCATGCGCACTCAGAGTTCATGGACCATTAGCAGATGAGAGTAGGTCTCTGCTAATTCATGGATGGGTGCGCATGGCCTATTAGCAGATCAGGGACTGGATGCATGACTCATCGCATTCGGTATGCGATGCATCCTGCCACTCTTCGCATGCATGCTGGCGTTAATTATGCCGGTGCATGAAGGAAAGGGAGCGGATAGATCCCCTTTAGTAGATATACCCTGACATCATTAGTTACTGTCCAACATCATCAGTTACTATCCACGTGGATATAGCGCAGGAATAGTAACGTGGCGAACGAAGTGAGCCACCATGCTCGAAGCGTGACGAGCGAAGCGAATCTACGAGGGTACAAATTTCTTGTTTTGGAGGCCTTTATGGGCATGGATCCGCACTTCCGCCCTATCTCCAGGTCACTTCCAGGTACATCTACTAAAGGGGATCTATATGTAACCATGAAGAAAAACTCAAAGAACCACTCTCTCGGTAAAAACGGTCCTTTGCGAATGAGGGACTTCTGGATCATAGACCCAGAAGTCCCTCCGGCGTCCTTCTGCCCATCGACTTCTATTGGAGATGGCGTTGCCCACTGCATATGGGAAATGCGGTCAGATCCCCGAAAAATCTGCATTTTCGGGGGTTTGACCACATTTCCGGGGTAACTGCATTCTGGCCGGGATGAGACCACTACCCTAAGATGGGTGCCCAACGTGCATGGGACCGTTACCAGTTAGTAGAATATCACTAGTAACACTGTCATTGGTGATCAGTGTGCATGGGACCATTAGCAGTTAGTAGAATATCACTAGTAACACTGTGATCTATGATCAGTGTGCATGGGCCATGAGCAGATGGAAGGGGATCACTAGTATTCCAGGGATGGACTCTCAGTATGAGCGCATTAGCAGATGGGAGGGCACGGTAGCCTATCAATCTTACTAAGCCTTAGTTTTGAGAGTACTGTAAGTGTGACAATCTGTGGATGCAGCTATTTAGTGATCCAAACATAAAGCTTCTCCTGGGAATGCAGCTAATCTATTCATAGAGAACCAGTCTCACAAAGTGCATAACGTACAGTATCACTAAATTGATTGGCTGCATGCTCATACAGTTGTTCAGCCCACAAACTGGCTTTCTCTACTCAACTGGCCTCTATGGTGTCCTTACTTCTTAGAGAGCCAATAGGATGCATCTGTAGGATTAATAATGCCCTAAAAAGGCTGCCCCTCAGCCTGAAATTATAAAAAGGCCCACGTAGTAGAATTACAGGGACACAAAACTTTTGTTAAATTTTGTATAGTAAGTATGAAATTCTGTATCTTAATTAGCCTGAGGTGCAAATAGTCCCTAATGCCCCAATTTCTGCCACAGCCCCAATTTTTGATCACTGTCCCGCTACCTCTATAGTCGGCATGTTTGTCCAGACTCATAAGAATTTGGGAGGTATGACCCTGCCCACCATGGTGAGCGGGAACTGCACGTATTTCTGGCAATTCAGAGGCCATAGAGATGTCCTGAGGTACACGGCCAAGAGCATTGTGATGTGGACACCCCCCCTTATAATAAAGTGTGTCCATGTTCTGAGCTGGAACGTTTACATGTCGGGAGGTGTGTCTAATTCTGGATCTCTTATATACATTGTGTATATGTGACAAGTGTAATTTAAGGCACCTCTAAGCATTAGTTATGTTTAACTGCATATTCGCTGTATGAGAGATGACAGATCCATTTGCTTTGCTGAGACATACCGATACCTATTCGCCGGGGACATTAAGTTGTCAAATAGTCTTAAATATTAGCATTCAATACAGTTTTGTGAATAGACGCTGGTTTCGTTCAACAGGAGATAAATATATCTATATTTGTATTCAGAATGATGGATATTGCTGTATAACCATTCTCTAATCTGTATCCAAGAAACAATCATAATAATGTGCGGCTGCAGCACTACTCGGAGATGTCCCAGACCATTGTGTCCTGACTGACGGCTATTTGATGTCACTGTTTGTGGATTGCAGAGTTCGCTGTATTGCAGGGTGACATCGCTTGTGGAATTGATGACTGGAGAGAGTGAGGGCTGAGAATAGACCGCACATTTGGTGGAGGAGACAGCTGGAAATGCTGCATGATACAGTAATACATCCCAGGCCTGACATTTGACTGGCAGCGACATCACCATCTACCCACCCTCTTGCTTTATTTTGGGGAGTCAGACCTGGTGACATTTTGAGAATGGCTGCTCTCCGGCCGGCTAATTATAGACTATATTCATAATCCTAGTTCTCAATGGAAAGAGACTGTTAGACTTCTGCTGTAACAATGAATTCTCCCTTTTGAGGAGCTCAGCAGCAATTGCAGTACCAGAGAATTGTTTAATAAGTGCAAAAACTGCAATATTGTATTTGCTATTGCAGTCTGACAGTATTTAGAGAGACTTTAAAAGCTATTTACAAATCGTGCTCAAAAGTGTTTTTAATGGAAATAAAGAAGTGAAACATAAACCCAAAATATGATCTACTTGAGTTAGTATTCCACCATATGCGGGGGCAGAAGGGTGGTTCTCATTCAGCCAATTGATTAGCCATAGCTTTCAGGAGCCAGGACATGAAACAATAGTCAAATTCAGAAGCCAGTCGTGACTTCTCAGGAGCCAGGGAATTTGACCATTTACATAATTGGAAAGTCCAAAAAAGAGCCGGCTTTACAATTCTTTAGCATATTAGGTACTTGGCTATTGGGAATTTTCCAGCCTGATTTTTAAGTCTTCCTCTCATACATACTCGTAAGAGCTTGCATTCTAAAGGGGAGGGGCAGACCTACAGGGCGGACACAGGTGGGGGAGACGGTGAGCAGGGGCATGGAGCAGTGGGTTAGAATGAGGGCTGGATGGCTTTGATGATGTTTTACTTCCAAATCTCCTAATAGGTTCATGTACTGTATGCTTAGAAATTACCCTTAGGGGCATTACTTGGGATGTTGTATGACTCATATGTTACAATATGGACCAGAATTTTGGGCTCCTGCAACTGGCCTGATATTGTTTGCTCCTCACACAGGACCTGTACAGTTAGTAAATCTAGCTAGAAGGGTGATTTAGTACATACTTGCCTACTTTTGAAAAAGCATTTCAGGGAGATTTTGAAAGCGGCATCTATGAACACAGCGGTAAAGTGGTCGTGTACTGCTACACCTGAGAGGCGTGTCATAAAATTGATTTACATCCACATGTAAATGAGCCCCAAAGCAGTTAGCAAGATCTACTTGTTGATGAAAACACACTGATACTTCTCAGAAAATACATGTAGCCATAGGGAACATTGTGCCTTATACCCAATGCAGGGAAATTATACTAATGATCCCATTTGAATGTATATATCTCTGTTATTTCTTTTATATTACAGTGTCATAATGGGGGTAAGGTGAAATGAGGGAGATTGGTATACTCTTCAGGGAGACAGGGAGATTGCTGCTATTTCAGGGAGTCTCCCTGACAATGAGGGAGAGTTGGCAAGTATGATTTAGTACCTTGGTAAAATCATGTTGCTCTGCAGGAGTGCAAATTTGAAATGTGCAGACAGAGATGGGGGGAAGGCCTCCTAGCTCAACTCTAACATGCAGTACTCATATAATACTACCCAGTATTTGTGTGCTAAGTGTAGAAGCAGACAGTGTATTTCCTGCATGCAAAAGAAAATAACATTTGCCCTCCTTACATTGCTACATGGTTTGTCCAGGTACAAAGTTGCCCCCTTTAGTGGTATTTCCTCCTAACCCTGAATGAGGCCCACATTGAGCTGTACTCCAGCTCTTCTAAACTCTGCACGGTTTTCATACTAGAATTATTACATGAACGGAACATTCTTGAGGGAATTATCAAGCTTTGCATCAAGAGAATTTTTCTATGGAAAGAGTTTGAGTCAATGATGTTTTGTTTCGCTGGCCCCAAGGACTGGCTTCTGCTTTATAAAGATTAAAAATGATTAATTTCACCTTCCATAGTCTGTAACAAGGAAGTACATTGCTGTTTCGTACAGAGCCAAACAAAAGAAGTACGGGTGATGCAGGGTCAAACGCAATTCTGTCACATCTACACATACAGTTGAAGGGGCATAACTGGGCGATAACCCACATAGGGCGGGATGTACTAAGCATTGCATCCGCGATGAAGTACGTTCCGCCACTTACTGGGTACATAATGGCAATAATATGTACCTAGAAATGCGTTTAAAATGGCAAAGGACAGCTCTCCCGGTAAGAGCTGTCCTTTGCGATAGAGGGACTTCTGGGTTTATGACCTACAGTAGAAGTTCCTCTGACATCATTCTGTGCATGCGTAGAATGACAAGCGCGCCACGGGGGGTGCTAGGAGGATCCCTCTGATCTGAAGATAGCGTTACCCACCAGGTCCAAGCTCCGTATTGTATCGCATTCGGGAGCTTGGTACATATGGAAATGAAGCCAAAACTCAGAATATGGGGGTTTTCTGAGTTTTTATCACAATATAGGCTTTAGTACATCCCACCCATAGCGAGAGTTAAGAGAAGACACATCGATGAGACTGTGGGCTATCCAGCGTTGTACGCACACATTTTAAGGCCTGTTTTTTTGTTTTTTTTTTATCTTTTAATCTGAATACACTACACAGATATATTACAAATAATCGATAATAGATATAAAAAAAATGGGGAACAGAAATGAACAATATAATGCAAAAAAAACAAAATTAACTTTCTATTCGTCCATATTATTACAGGTAGTGGTAATTTTTTTTTTTTTTTTATAGTTTTTACCAAAACTTCAAAAGTTCCATATATTGAACAATAAATCAGAAACAAATATTAGTTACATTTTGAAGAGAGGAGAAATGGAAAAATAGGGGTAGACGGGGTAGGATAGAAAAAAAAAAAAAAAACTAAAAAGAGAAATAAATAAAATAAAGCCAGAAGAAAAATAATGTAGCATTGGAGCCTTCTGTGACATTATTCTCAATGAGGTGCTCCTGGCATTGAGGAGTTGTGATAGGTAAACCATGGGCTCCAAACCTGCTGGTATGAAGATGCTGTATTGTGTAACAGGGAGGTAATATATTACATTGACGAAATATACCATAGCCTGTTAATAAGAGCTATAGAATGAGGGGATTTCCAATGTTTGGCTATTAAAAGTTTGGAGGCATTGCAAATATGCCCAATCAGTTTATTCTCAGATTTCGATGCCGATTGCAGGGGTACTTGAAGCAATAGTATTAGCACATGCAAAGATACATTGGAAGAGATTGTTTCTGATATTAAGGTTATTACCATACAGTGCAGATCTAGACTTTACTTTTAGGGGGGGGTGGTTTCTGTGCACTGGACCCCACTGCCCCCCCAATAATATACCCCCCTAGCTCCACATGTGCACCAGATCCTCCTGACCCACAATGATATGCCAATGACTTACGGCACTCTGCAAAACAAAGTGACAGACAGGAAAAGACGAATCTGCAACTCTTCAATTATCCAACCACACTGTCTGCCAGCTCAGCCCACACTCAGGCCAGTGTGCTTTTAGCGTCATTCCTCACTATCCTCACTGCGCATGTCAGAAATCTGCCACCTTGGCAGTGACAAACGCAGGATTTTTAGTGGGAGGTTCCTAATAAGAGGGAGACAAGGATGGGTGCCTGATAGTGTAACAAGAGGGAGACAAGGATGGGTGCCTGATAGTGTAACAAGAGGGAGACAAGGACGGGTGCCTGATAGTGTAATAAGAGGGAGACAAGGACGGGTGTCTGATAGTGTAATAAGAGGGAGACAAGGACGGGTGCCTGATAGTGTAATAAGAGGGAGACAAGGACGGGTGCCTGATAGTGTAATAAGAGGGAGACAAGGACGGGTGCCTGATAGTGTAATAAGAGGGAGACAAGGACGGGTGCCTGATAGTGTAATAAGAGGGAGACAAGGACGGGTGCCTGATAGTGTAATAAGAGGGAGACAAGGACGGGTGCCTGATAGTGTAATAAGAGGGAGACAAGGACGGGTGCCTGATAGTGTAATAAGAGGGAGACAAGGACGGGTGCCTGATAGTGTAATAAGAGGGAGACAAGGACGGGTGCCTGATAGTGTGGTCATTTTGATCCCCTTTAGTTGTACCAGATCAGCTTCACCTCTTCACAAGTGGTGCATCTACAACAGATATAGGTAAACCTGTCACACACCAAACACTTTTTGTCCTGTAACTTAGCAGCTGCAAACCTCCCACAGGGCCCTGCTGATTCCAAAGCACAGCCTGTCCACCTTCTCCCACTCACACCCTGCAGACTTGCTGCTGCCACGAGAGGTGAGTATTAATAAGGAGGAAAAGTGTGTGTGTATATGTATATATATGTGTGTGTGTGTGTGTGTGTGTGTATATATAATATATATATATATTATAGACAAACACTGATCATACAAACACAACATTCAGTACTACAAACATAGCATCCACAAAGCATACGCACACAGCATACTTACAAACACACATACCAACCATACTTACACACATACCTGTGGGCTCTGCTGCATGGACCTCCTCCTAGGTGCCGGGCTGCTGCGCTTCCGTGATCCGCCTTCTCCCACACACGCTGAAAATGTTCCCGCTGAAAGGACACTTCAGCACAGGTGCGCTGCCCGGACCCTGCCGGTAAAGCTGTCAGCGCTTCCGCGTCAGGTGGTATGCCGTGGAAGCGTGGACAGTTTAAAAAGCATTGGCCGGGCAGCTAGAGATTATGGTGGTGGGTGGCCTGTGGAGAGACTGAGACAAGACTGTCTCTAGGAAAAACAAAATTGGTGGTGGTGGGGGGGTGTTCTGCGTGCGCTCGGCATCCGTTAAGGAGGACATGGGGGCCAGCCGCTGAAGAGACTATTGTCTCAGCTGGCCCTCCCTCCCTGCCCGGCGGCCACGGAGAGTCTCACAGTCCACGGCAGCAGCACCAGCTAAGCCGGCTGAAACTACTGTGGGTTTTAGGAAACGGGGCTGTGTTTACGGGGGGTGATTGCCCTCATCGCCCCCCTCTGGATCCGCCACTGTTACCAAATACCAAAACTGATGAATCACGGGGCAATCCCACCAAATATGGAGAAAAGAACCTTCCATACCGCAATTACGCCAACAACGGTCGGAGGAGTGTGAGTACATGTGATGTAGTTTGTCGGGTGTTTAGTACCAGCGAGTGTAAACTTTGAAGGCTGTTTCTTTAATGCTAACACTAATGGAGGCCTTAGAGATTCGCAGTCGTATGCGGGCCCATCCCTCGTCATCTAATCGTAGCCCAAGAGCACGTGCTCATGCTACTTCAAAATTTTCCTTGGGGGGGTTGCTCAGGGGCCAATACAGGGAGATCGTACCTTTACGCCAGGGTTGCCTACCCTCCCGATTTGGGCGGGAGCCTCCCGATAATCGGGTGCAGCTCCCGCCCCCCCGGAAAGGCAGGCAAGCCTCCCGGCGGCCGCCATCCCCCCGACATCACCCGCAATTTACTCCTAACCCGCGCTGCGAGGGCAGCCAGTGACGTGATTCGCGTCAATTTGGCCCCGCCCCCTGCCTCACAATGCCTGTATTATCGGCATTGTGTAGCGGGGGCGGGGACAAAATGACGCGATCGCGTGACCCCGTTCCCGTGACGCCTACAAAAGTCAGGCACCCGTCCGGACACGCCCCCTTTTTTGGCCACGCTCCCCGCTGCCCTGCCGATCTGGCTGCTCCCTCCAGGAAGGAGCAGCCAGAAAGTCGGCAACTATGCTTTACGCCCCACAGAGTATAGGCATTGGCGTTCAAATTGAGTGGGTTGACGGAGAGTCCTGTACTGACATTGAGTCTGTATAAAATGAGTAATCTGAAGGTAAGGGTAGTGGAGATTGGAGGGGATGTTATATCTTTCCTGAAGGTCAGAGAATGTGGGGGGGGGCAAACTCTCCAGAAAGATGTAAAATTCGTGTTATACCCGATGAGAGCCATGGTGCAGCCCAGCTTGTAGAGAAACCTGGAGGAAATAGGGGGTGTTTCCAGATAGGGGTTAAAGGAGATGGAAAAATAAACAAAAGGAAAATAATGGAGAGCGCTGGACAGAGGTAAATGTTTTAATAATCAATGACAATTAACATAGCATAATATATTAAAAACTGACAATTGTAAGCATAAATATCAGTAGAAATTCATGAATCCCAGATAAAGTGAACCACCTGAAATCCTCCAAAAGGGAATCAACATATACTATAGCAAAAGGCAGCATGCACCAAACAGCTTTTTTAAGCATAAAGGCCCTGATTCAGAGCCGGACGCTCTGACCAGAGCGCTCGCTCTGAATCAGGGCCCACCTCCATAAATATGAAGCGTCCTCCTGGACGCTGGTATAGCTGTGGGTCACCACCCACAGCATATACGAGCGTGCAGGATGATGGTCGCGATGGTCTTGACCATCGCGACCATCGCCACTGCGAGCAGAAGCCTGCGGTTGAGTTTTTCAACCGCAAGGCCAGGAGTGATTTTGGCTCTATCAGAGCCAAAATCACTTCCACTGACATCACTAGTGATGTCAGTGGGGCCGGCTTCTGACGGTAGGCGTTCCCTTGGGAACGCCTCCGTCTGGCAGGCACGCCCACCAAAGGGGGCGTGCTGTCAATCAACATCGACAGCACGCCCCCTTTGATCAGACACTACGAGCGAAGGAAAGTCCTTCGCTCGTCACGTCTCGCGCATGCGCACGACGGAGCTCCCTCCGTCGTGCGCATGCGCAGTGCAGACCATCGACCCACTTGCGAGCGGACAGCCGCTCGCGAGTGGGTCTGAATCAGGCCCAAAGTTAGTTGCAAAGCATCTCATGCATTAAAGGAGATGGGAATGATGTGAGTGAAAAGCATCTGTTAATTATGTCCCAGGTTGACAGAGTAAATTGGATGGAAGGGTGAGTGTAGGCCGAGGTTGGTCTATGAACCCGTGGCAGCAATGGAAGAAAGGCTATACCTAAATCCGGGGAGGAAGCATTTTTATTAGGCCTGTTTTCAGATGGATCTTTTGCACCATGGTTAGAGCTGGAGCAAGTGCACACTGATGATGACGACTATAAAATCTAGTGTACGGATAGGGATGGTCTGGCTGCAGAGATTTGTACAACTCTGCATTTGGCCATATATGCACATTGTTTTTATGCATGCAATATGGGAGCAATTCTGTCCAACTTGAGTTCAACTCTGCATCAGCACAAATGTGTTTGGTGCTTATATTTCAAGTGTAGTAATGACAGGAAGAAGGCAAACCTTTTCTTCATTCAGTAAATTTAGTAACAGTTGGGAAACGTATCTGTTGTAGAAACAACACTTTGGGCCTGATTCAGGTTGGATCGCAAGTCTGCGGACGCACGCATCCAATCGATGTTTGCGTTCTGCGTATGCATCGCAGTGTGCGTGTGCAAGCTGGCCACAGCGATTGGGTATACGAACGCAGTGTAACATAGAAATGATTGACAGCAAGTGCCATTTGGGTGTGGCGATGGGAGGTGGTCAAAGGAATGCAGGCGTGCCTGTGCGGTTGAACGCTGTTACATGGGCATGCATAATTAAGCCCCAGTGACGGCATACGCAGCCTGAGCTCTGCATGACAACGGGAAGCTTCACAGGTAGTGAGTCAGGGCAAGCTCAACCACAACTCTGCGTATGGGTCTGATGTTATCTGATGTTACCGATGTTTTCGCTGACTTGCGGATGTATGTAATGGGAAGTGGGTGGCTTTATATGCTGGGGGCGTCTTTGGTATAGTGCTACGATTGCATTCATTTTCATATTGTCGCTACGTGCGGGTGCGTGAGATTGCAGACTTGCATTCTGTGCTGAATCAGGCCCTTTGTGCAGAGATGTGATGAATCCTGTGCAGTGACCCTGCTCTTCGGCAAACTCTGTGTAAGTAGAGAGTATTCGGATCCACAGCCTTGAAACCAAATCTAGATGTTAAAAATAAAACTGCTGAGACACAACCTGATCCTGATATCTGAGAGGTGGGAATCTATAAGGGCCAAAATGAAAGCGGTCATTTGGCAAGGGAAGAGAAAGTGGAATTTAATGCTGCCACTATCATGAAACTGCAAATAATACATAACAGCATTTCCAGAGTTTAAAACTCTTCACATTAAGGGGGTGATGTATCAGACCTTGGAGAGATATATAATGGGGAGTAACAAAGTACAAACCAATCAGCTCCTGTCATTTTTCAAAAACAGCCTGTAAAATGACAGGAGCTGATTGGTTGGTACTTTATCTCTGTACACTTTGTCTCTCCAAGGTTTGATACATATCTGCCCCTCAGAATGGTTGAAACAATTCCACATACTTAACTACTGTTGCGTATTATGTAACAGGTTATCTCAGAAGGGGGTAGGGGCAGGAGCTTGGTGCTACAAATTGCAAAATTGTGGCCCAATCTTCTTACCGTAATGCTGCTACTCACTGCATTGAATCACGGGGGGCAGGGCCAAGGGTATGATGAGGCGATTAACAGTGAGTCGCCCAACTCAATGGATGATTCCAGAACTGGCAAGTATGCAATCCAAGTACAAAAAAAAGATATTGTGGAGATTTACTATGGGTGTAAACACTGGATGTAGTTTGCAGATGCAAACCACAGGATTTACTATCCTATGGTTTGGAGGCTGAAAACTAAACATGCATCATGTAGAGATGTGCGCGGACCTTTGTGTTTTGGCAAAACCACCCTTAAATGTTATGTTTTTGACAAGATCACCCTCACGTGTTTTGGTTTGGATTCAGTTTTGGATTGATTTAAAATTGATAAAAACAGCTAAAATCACGAACTTGGACCTGTTTACATGCAATCCAAACCCAAGATTCAGTTTTTTTAAATCAGAGTTCCGAATTTACAGCAGACCCGAGCCAGGACTCTTGCCCTGATTCAGAGCCGGACGTTCTGACAGAGCGCTCGCTCTCAATCAGGGCCGGTCTTTTTTTTTTATTTAGAATGGCCTCTTGGCTGCTCGCATAGCTGTAGGTGACCACCGTCTGGGCAGCCACCCCCCCGGCCCGCCCACCAAAGGGGGCGTGCTGTCATTCAACATCGACAGCACGCCCCCTTTGGTACAAGACCTGGAGCGACTGATTGCCCGTTGCTATCCGGGTCTCGCGCATGCGCACGACGGAGCCGGCTCCGTCGTGCGCATGCGCTCTGGGCCACCCCCGACCCGCTTGCGAGCGCTCAGCGCTTGCGACCGGGTCTGAATCAGGCCCTCTGTTCTATTCTGAAACCCAAAAGTGATCAGAGCCGGTACTCTATTTGACTCGGAACCCCAAAGTTAGGGTGTGTTCGTCTTTCAGGAAAACCGAACCACTCATCTCTAATCTGATGTGTGGCAGATTGCAAACCCCCAATCTAAATTCAGTACAGGCCAAAGAGCATGGTAAAATTGGATGAGAAACTTCTGCTTTTACCCCTTCTTCTACGTACCATCTACGCACCATCAGGGCTGGCAAGAACCGGTCTGGGCCAGGGTGAAGGGGCGTGGCCTAATTGTGGGAGGTGGGGCCACGCCCCCTTAAGAAAATAAATACTGTTGCAGGGGCGCTGCGTGGAGGGGAGGGGGCGCTGTGAGCCCCTCTGCCCAGCGCATATCCAGGGGGGCGTGATCAGGATAATCACTCCCACCCACAGGCAGAGGAGACTGCTGCAGCAGCAAGCAGTCTCCCTTTGCAGTTCAGCACACAGTAGCATGTTCTGGGCTGCTCAGCTGACAGGGAGGAGGGGGGCGGCATTGGACACTGGCCCCCCCTGGCCCCTCCAGCAAGCCCGGGCACGGAATCCAGATCGCCGAGACTACACCGGCGCCAAAATCCCATCATGACTTGGCAGACGGCATCCTGATCGTAAGGGGATTGTGGAAATTTAAGTATCAGCCTGGGGGGACTAAGGGTCAGGCTACGGGCGGGGGGAGGTTAGGCTTAGGCTCCGGGCAGGGGGGGTTAGGTTTAGGCACCACCGGTGGGGGGGGTTAGGCAATAAGGGGGGGGGGTCAGGGTGCTCGGTAAGGAGGGTTAGTATGAGGGTGCAAGAAAGGAGGGTTAGGGGGTAGATAAGACAGGGGGACATTACTTACCATTCCCCTGTCGGGATTTGAACCACCTGGATGCCACTCTCAGTGTACTGACTGCCGGCATCCTGTCCATCTGTATTTCATACCGATTCCATTTGTAGATCTACAAGCACCAGAATACAGCAGTGCCAACTATCATTTGTAGTGCCACAAGTTTTTCCTGGCCAAAATCCCTATTTTTTTTCCCCCTGTGCTGTTAGGTTAAAACACTGCAATAGATGCTCTTAAAGCTCATGTCAAAGCCTACAAAATGATAGTCCCTGTATGATTTTCTTCATTTGTGCAGTGATCAGTCTGCAAAAAAAAAGGCTGAGTGACTAAATTTCTGCTACTGGCTGCACTGTTCAACTGCTCCACCCCTCCCCTCTCCTTTCCCTTCCCCTCTCGTCTCCAGTCTCCACCACCTCCCATCTCCATCTTAGATTGTCAATTAAGCTCCCTAGGTCAAGTACTGTGTGTATGGCAGGTGTGTATATTGAGATTTAGATTGTATTAATTTTGAACATGTAATAATTGTGTGTGTGTTGCGCTGGAAATCACAAAGGAGGAATTGCATGCAGCGTTTTCTATATATGCGTTTTCTATATATAGCAGCATTGAGTATCTCCGAACAATATGTATGCATATTACCCTCGCTGATCATTCATTTCTAGATTGCATATAAAGAGGTGACATCCTGAGAATCCCCTGTAATGTTATAAAATGATATATGCTATACAAACACAACACAAGCCAGGAAATGTATAAAACCGTTTAAAAAAAAAAAAAAGGCTGGCACTGTAACCTCTCCTTGTCACTCAAGTTAAATGATGGACTCCTGCACAAATAGGCAGGAGTCAGCAGCCATATTTAAAAAAAAAAAAAAAAAAAAACTCCAAACTTTAAAATTCTATTTTACCCGATCTTTAGCAAGTGACTCCCGGTCGTCTCATTAGGTGTTGTTTCTACTTCAGGGTCCATAGGGTATCCACAGGATACCTTGGGGTATAGGTGATGACGTCAGTCTTCAGGCACCACAGAGTTAAAGTTTTCAGCCTCCCAGGATGCATCTGGGTCCCTCTCTTATACCCCGCCCCCGGGCCAAGGCATCCCAGTTTCGTCGGTGCCTGGCCGGAGTCGGAGGCACTGTGCAGAGGGGGGCTATGAAGAGCCCCTGAAGTTTCTTTTAAAGGCAGCGCTGGCTGCACATCTGGGAGTACAGCATGGACAGTCAGTACTGACGTCCATGCCGTCTCCCCTACACCCCGCCGGTACCAGAACGCCGGTACTGATCCGGGGATGCTGGTAGACATCTGGGGTCACGGCTAGCGGTGTCCCCAGATATTTTGGACCATGGCCGGATCCAAGGGGATGCAGGTAAGCAGCGGGGTCCCGCGGTGGGTCCCCGCTGGTCACATGGTCCTGAGTCCCCAGGCAGGGGGCTCCCTGGGGACTGGCTGCAGCGTGGAGCCAGGCGACCAACCTGCGCTTCCACTACCCCCTGGGACAGCAGGCCGCTGCTGAGCGGCAGGCGCTGCGGCGTCCCAGGGGTTAAATGCATGCCAGGGGAGCGCGCTTTCCCTGTCTCACAGCCGGCGCCTCCCCTGCTGCACACAGCCTCTCTGCTCTGCCTGATTGGCCACAGTGTGTCAGCTGTCCTCCCCAGGCCGGCCTCCTTCATCTTCTGCTCCTCGGTGGCCATCTTTAAAGCATGGTGAACACTGCTGGAAGCCTGTGAGCGGTGGCATTGCGGTCTGGGTCCCCCAGCATACCTCTCCTCTGTTTGTCACAGGTCAGTGTATGCAGCGCTGAGTCCTACCAGCCTGAGGGTCTGAGTAGTTGAGAATCAGCGCTAATAGTGCAGGGATTTGTTTCTTCTGCATTGTATGTGACTGAACTGCTAGCCTGCTGTCTGTACTTTCACTTTCTACTGTCAGCTTTATTACTGTCCCTGATCTTGCTCTGCTCAAAGCCCTTGCGGTGCGTGGTGTGCAGGGTGTTATTCACACTATACCAATACGTATAGGTGTGAGTGTCACATACTTACCATCATGTCTGAGACTGATTTTCCTCTCTAGCTCATGTGTACTAAATGTAAGGTACCAATAGCGGAGGGGGAGGGTAACGCGGAGGGGTTATGCTCCCAGTGCCTGGCACTGTCACGGCCGATTATGGTCACGGTCCCGGTACAGGAACCTCCCTGGGCTTGTTTCGCTAAGGCGCTTACAACCCTTGTGGGCCAGCTAGCTCCGCCACCTGCGTTTACCCAGACGGGTTTGTCCCAGCAGTCAGTGGTGTCGTCACCCATGTGGGAGTTCCCGAGACAATTGATGGTACCCCACAGTCTCCCTGTCCCTTCCCAGGTTTCTCCGGAGCCTGCGTGGGTTAATACTCTTAACTATATCGGTTCAGCATTTGTCCGATGTTTTACAGGGGGAGTCTGTGTTGCGGCCTCATAACGGCCGGTGGCGTCTTTATCTGCTCCTTATGGGGATGACGATGAGACGTCAGATCATGGGGAGATTCTGGATCTATCTGACCAAGAACCTCTCCGTACCAAAGAGCCGGATGCTAAGTCCAAGGTGTATATCCCTGGTCTTATTCGAGCGGTCCGCTCGGCTTTAGTTATTGAGGATATTGATCCTTTGGTGGCCACATTCATATATGCCTTTTTAAGGATATTAAGGGTGAGGCTACGATGTTCCCTCTTTCTGATCAATTAGTGGATCATTTAGAGGAGGCGTGGAAAAATCCAGGTAAACGGTTTCAGCCCCAGAGACGCTTAGCCGTGGCTTATCCGTTTGCGGTCAGTTATTTTACTAAGCGGGAATCCCCTACGCAAGTGGATTCACATGTCACACGCCTAGTCAAAAGTGCCACGTTGCCTATGCCTTCGATGTCATCCTTGAAGGATGTCACTGACCGCAAGGTGGAGATCTGCCTCAAATCCGTTTATTCCCTTGCAGGGAAGCATCCAGACCGGCTCTGGCCGTGTGTTGGGTAGCCAGAGCTATGGAGTGCTGGGCGGATAATTTGGAGGCGTCTTTGGACTCTGACTGTTCGGCTGAACAGACCGAGTTGGTGGGCAATCTCCGAGACTCGGCCACTTACATTAATGAAGCGGCCTTAGATATTTGTATTCTCACCTCTAGGATCTCCTCTGCAGCCGTGGCTGCTTGTCGCACCTTATGGTTGCGTTCTTGGAAAGCGGATGCGGATTCCAAAAAGGGATTAGAAGGTCTGGACAGGTACTATTTGGTCCAGATCTGGACAAAATTGTAGTTACGTTGGCAGCAGCAAAATCTGCATGTCTTCTGTCTGCTACGATTCCTTCTAGTGCTGGTGGGTCGTCCTTTTGGCCTCACAGGCCCCAAGGTAGGCCTAAAGTACAGTCCTTTCCACGGCAGGCTGGGGCCAAGAAATTGTCCAAGCCCAAGAAACAGGTCTGGAGTACCAGACGTCCGGCTCCTAGGTCAGATAAACCTGCGGCCTGATGGTCCAGGCCTCCTTTTGGGGGACCCCAAAGTGGGGGGCGCCTGCTTCAGTTCGCCGGTGCTGGTCGCAGTGCATGTTCCAATTTCCCAGAGGGGCCTGGGTTTCTATTCCATTCTATTTTTGGTGCAGAAACCCAATGGGTCTTACCGTTCAATACTAAACCTAAAGGCCCTCAGCAAGTCCTTGAGGGTGCCTCTGTTTCGGATGGAGACCCTGCGGTCCATTATTCTGGCTCTGGAACCTGGGGACTACATGGTGTCATTGGACATCCAGGATGCTTACCTGCATGTCCCTATTCTTTTGCGCCATCAGCAGTTCCTCAGATTGGCAATCTGCAACGAACATTTCCAGTTCCGGGCACTGCCTTTTGGCCTGGTGACTGCTCCACGGGTATTCACCAAGGTCATGGCGGCTCTCCTGCGGACGCAGGGAGTCCGACTGTTGCCTTATCTGGACGACCTCCTGTTGATAGCGGGGTCTCCAGAGCTTCTTTTACACCATCTGGATCTGACGATTGCGGTACTGCAACGTCACGGCTGGTTGACAAACTGGCAGAGGTCCACTCTCACCCCGTCTCAGAGGATCCTGCACCTCGGGGCCTTATTGGACTCCAGGCAGCAGTGGATCTTTGTGACGGAGGAAAAGATCCTTGCTTTGTAGTTGAGGGTGCGCAGTTGTCTGCAGTGTCGTCGAGTGTCGATACACTTGGCAAAGAGGTTATTGGGCTCAATGGTGTCGGTATTCGACATAGTGGAGTACGCCCAATTTCACTCCAAACCTCTGCTGCTATTCATCCGGTCCAGATGGAATGGATTGCCTCAGTGTCTCAAGTCCCAGACGATGGGGCTCACTCCGGATGTTCGCCTGTCTCTAACCTGGTGTTTGCAGACGACCCACCTCAACAAGGGTCGCCCGTTCTGGGTGGCGAACTGGGTCCTGTTAACAATGGACGCCAGTCTCCGGTGCTGGGGAGCTGTCACGGTCCACACTTGTTTCAGGGCAGGTCGACTCGGGCGGTAGCGGAGCTTCCAATAAACATTTTGGAGCTCCATGCGGTGTCAAGAGCTCTCCAGCGGGCACAGCTGGTTCTCCAGGGTCACCCTGTGCAGGTCCCGTCGGACAACGCCACCATGGTGGCCTATTTAAACCAGCAAGGAGGAACCGGGAGAGTGGTCTTTATACCAGGACGTCTTTCGGAGTCTGGTGGACAAGTGGGGTCTTCCGGAGATAGACCTCATGGCGTCCCGGCACAACAACAAGTTGCCGGTGTACGGGTCTCGAACATGAGACGAAAAGGCGTCTCTGGTGTATGCCCTGTCCGTCTAGTAGACGTTCCAGTTTGCCTACCTTTTCCCTCCGTTTTCCCTTCTTCCGCGGGTATTACGGAAATTCAAATCAAGAAGGAGGTACGCTACTGTTGATAGCTTCCGAGTGGCCCAGACGGCACTGGTTCTCCGACCTCCAGAGTCTGTCAGTAGACGTTCCTCTGGGGTTACCATTACGACCGAATCTGCTGTCATAGGGTCCTTGTCTTCACCCGGACCTGACTCGGTGTGGCTGTTGAAACGGTCATGCTAAGGTCCAGAGGGTTTTTCTAGCTCCGTGGTGCAAACCATACTAAGAGCTCGTAAACCTTCCTCGGCAAGAATCTACCATCGTGTGTGGCATACTTTCTTCCGGTGGTGTAGACCTAGAGGGTATTCCCTTAGGGAGTTCCGCCTGTCTAGGGTGTTGGCTTTCCTACAGGCTGGACTGGATCATGGGCTTTGCCTGGCTTCTCTGAAAGTGCAGGTGTCTGCCCTGTCAGTCTGGTTTCATCGTAGGAATGCTGCGCTCTCTGATGTGCACACCTTTATGCGAGGTGTTCTTCGCATTCAGCCACCTTTTGTTCCACCGGTGGCGCCTTGGAATTGGGCTGTGGTCCTGAGAGTTCTCTAGGGGCCGCCGTTTGAACCACTGGACTCAGTGGACTTTAAATGGCTTACAGCTGAAACCATATTCCTTCTGGCCATTGCCTCGGCCAGACGGATTTCGGATTTAGGGGTTCTCTCTTGTAGACCCCTTTTTCTGATTTTTCATAGGAATAGGGCGGTGCTTCGCACTCGTCCGGGATTCCTTCCCGAAGTGGTATCCAGTTTTCACATCAATGAAGAAATTGTTGTGCCGGCTTTCAATTCACCTGGACTTTCAGTGGGTGACGCCACTTGGGATGTTGTGCGGGCATTGAGAATTTATGTTGACCGCACTTCTTCTTTTAGGAAGTCGGACGCCTTGTTTGTCCTCTATGGCTTCCGTAAAAAGGGTTGGCCTGCTTCAAAGTAGACTTTGGCAGGCTGGATTCATATGGCAATTTCAGAAGCTTATCTTCATGAAGGTCTTCCAGTTCCCTCCTTGGTGAGGGCTCATTCCACTAGGTCGGTGGGTCCTTCGTTTGCAGCTAGACGTGGTGCCTCTGCAGTTCAGATCTGCAAGGCTGCTACGTAGTCTTCTGTCCATACCTTTGTGAGGTATTACGCTTTTGACATCTTTGCCTCTCAGGATGCTTCCTTCGGGCGGCGGATTCTCCTCTCAGCACAGGAGCGTCCCCACCCTTAAAGGATACCGCTTTGGGACATCCCCAAGGTATCCTGTGGATACCCTATGGACCCTGAAGTAGAAAATATGAGATATGGTAAGAACTTACCCTTGTTATCTCTATTTCTACGAAGTCCATAGGGTTCCACAGGACTCCCGCCCTGTCGCACCTGTACTGCAGATGGGCTTTATTCTGGTCACCGGTTTTTCCATCTCCCTATGGTGAGAATGTGATTCTTGTGAGTGTCCAGATTTTTTTCTCCTCTCTCTTTCTTCTCCTCCTCCGGCCTATGGCTTGTGACGTAACTGAGATGCCTTGGCCCGGGGGCGGGGTATAGGAGAGGGACCCAGATGCATCCTGGGAGGCTGAAAACTTTAACTCTGTGGTGCCTGAAGACTGACGTCATCACCTATACCCCAAGGTATCCTGTGGAACCCTATGGACTTCGTATAAATAGAGATAACAAGGGTAAGTTCTTACCATATCTCATATTTTTTCCCGGTTTTCAGGGAAAAACTGGGAAGTGTAAACACTGCTTGTACTGCGCATGCACAGCTGTCTGCTTGCTCATGCATCAGTGGGGGCCAACTGAGGGGGTTCTGGAGGATCGCATCAGCTACCGGGGGTCAAACTCCATAATACTTCACATCATACTTACCTACTCTCTCGGAACGGCAGGGAGGCTCCTGGAAAAACAGGCAAGTCTCCAGGCCAGTCACCGACCTTGCAGCGCGCGGAGGGAGGCGATGACACAATATCATGGGGCCACTATGACTCGATTGTTGGTCATGCCCCCTGCTTCGCCCCTAATGCCAGGTAATGTCCCCGGCCATGCCCCCCTATGACGCCCCCCCTGCTGTGCTAACCTTGCAGCGACAGCCAGAATGATGCCAAGCATGCTAAACATTTAAGACCTTGGTAAATCTGAAAGTTTAGCAGTCACCATGGGCACTTATGTGGGATGCAATTTGAGGTCAGAAATAGATGACTGCGGCTGATATCGGAGATATCCTGAACCTCGGGTGACTCTCTTGGGCACTTGGAAGAGTAGGCAAGTATCCAGAAATCTCTGTTCCATTGGCTACTCCAGACCACATCCCGAGTGAAGTGGGCATTCTGGGTTTAATCATGTCACTGTAGCCCCCCCTGCCCTGTTTTACGAGGCTGGGAATCAAGATGATGATTAGTGGGGTGTGCGCAAGTCCTGGAGCGAGAGAGAAATTCTCTCGCTCCGGAGCTCACTACAAAAGGGGCAGCTGTCGATGTTGATCGACAGCTCACCCTGTTTTGTAGGCAGGGCGGGGGGGGGTGGCTACACAAACGGAGGCGTTCCTAACGGAACGCCTGCCGTTTTGTGGGTGGCCGCACTGACATCAGCAGTGATGTCAGTGGGGAGTTTCCTGCTCGATAAGAGCAGGAAACTCCCTGGGGCTTGCGGTTGCCGAGACCCAAACTTAGGGTCTTGTCACAAGCCCCGATGGTCGCGATGGTCTTGACCATCACGACCATCACCCTGGTTGGTCGCTAAAGCTGTGGGTGGTAACCCACAGCTTAGCTAGCGACCAGGAGGCCACACTTGAAAAGTGAAGCGGCCGCCCTCATTCAGAGCGAGCGCTCGCTTCTTGCCATAGTGTACGAGGAGGGATGATGCAGTTAGTGTCATACACATTGACTCACTCACATGATGACATAAATTACATCACCATATTATACCACTTTTTTTTTTTCCTGTTGGCCTATGTCCCCTATGCTTATTCACAAGAAGTGCAAACTCTTCTGATGCTAATCACACAAGAAGATATTTGAGATCACGTTAGTATCATTTTCATCATGCAAAGCAAACTTATGTGTTAGTCTGGCTATTATCCAACATTCCTGTAAATCCAAATATCAGCCACTGGTATGTGGGTGCGGGCACACGCATATGTGGTTATTGGGGATGTAGTTAACATTCCGATGTTCGGGATGCCGGCTGCCGGAATCCCGATCACCGAGAGAACACCGGCGCAAGAATCCTGACATGACTGGGAATGCCGACGCCGAAATCCCAGCATACGGCATACCGATCATAAAGAGACCAGGGCAAGGTAAATATCACCAGTGGTTTAGGTTTAGGCACCCCAGGGGGATTTAGGGCTAGGCTGCGGGAGGGGGGAGGTTAGGGTTAGGCTCCAAACAGGGGGGGGTTAGGTTCAGGCACCACCGGGGGGGGGTTAGGTTTAGGCACCTAATGGGAGGGTTGGGGTGCGTATAAGGGTACAAACAAGGAGCATTAGGGTTAGGGGGTAAATAGAACAGGGAAACATTGCTTACAGGTTCCCTGTCGGGATTCGAACCATTGGGATGCCGCTCTCAGGGGGTCATTCAGACCCGCTCGCGAGCGCAGGTCGCTCGCAAGCGGGTCGATGTTA
This sequence comes from Taudactylus pleione, assembly GCA_031769625.1. NCBI lineage: Eukaryota > Metazoa > Chordata > Amphibia > Anura > Myobatrachidae > Taudactylus > Taudactylus pleione. Next base: position 4,966,460 of record JAUIMM010000670.1, read on the forward strand.
CCCCAATGCGCATGCGTGTCTCGCACCAAAGGGGGCGTGCTGTCGATGGCTGCCAGACGGAGGTGTTCCCATGGGAACGCCTACCGTCTGGGTTCGGCCCCACTGACATCACTAGTGATGTCAGTGGGAGTGATTTTGGCTCTGATAGAGCCAAAGTCACTCCAGGGCTTGCAGTCACCGAGACCCTACCGCAGGGTCTCGTCGCAAGCCCAATGGTCGCGACCATCTTTATGGCTGCTCACATATGCTGTGGGTGGTCATCCACAGCTATGCGAGCGGCCAGGAGGCCGCTCCAATTTTAGGTAGGAGGGCACTGATTCAGAGCGAGCGCTCTGGTAAAAGCGTCCGGCTCTGAATCAGGCCCTCAGTGTACTGACAGCCGGCATCCCCTCCATCCGTATTTCATGCCGATTGCGGTTATTGCTGTATTGATATAGACATTGACCTTAAATGGCTAGATCTCATACAATTTAGCCACCTACGTATGTTGAGACAAGTACCAGGATCACAGCCTTTTTGTAGAGGTGCAAATTTATACTGTTCATTTATTTCAGTCTGAACTCTAAATGAGGTCATATATGTAAATTAACAGACCTAGTAGGTGACATTTTGGGGCCTATTCATCATGATGAAGTATTGAAGTCGCTGCGAGGGATACTTAAGTATCCAACTCTCAGTGGGGGAAACGTGACACCGGAGAAATTCATCATTGCTCCGATCCGAGGACAGCTGCTCCGAAAATCAGCTGTCCCCTCGGTTAGTATCGCAGCTACTTCTGTAGCTGCGTTACTTACCTCCTCCCCCTCGTCCCGGCTACGCATGCATGAATCGAGGTCACGCATGTGCAATGCTGCCGAGGATGTAATGAGGAGGCGGCAGAGGGATCTGCTCAGATCCCTCTTCGTATCCCCGGAACTCCTTCCCATCTGAAGGTGGCGCTTGTTCTCGGCAACAGATTACCGGAGTTTACTAAATATCAGGGGGTCCATTTGGGACCGCTGATAATGAGTAGCCCGGTAACCTAAATATGTTTTTTCGCATGGTTACCGGGCCATTTATCAGTTAATGAATTGGCCCCTTTCCCTGATTGGATTATTTCTCGTGAAGTCGGTGGTAATCATGGGCACCCAAGGCTCATTGATGAGAGTGAGGTGCTGAAAGCTAGCCCATCTGGTCCTAGCCCAGAGAAGAGCTACTATGCTACAATAGTACAAATTGCTGAAAAAGTTAGCACTGCCCATGATAGGTGTCAGAACACACAGTGCATCACAGCTTTCTGTGTAGCTGCAGTATGGTCAGAGTGCCCATGTTGACCCCTGTCCAACGCCTATAGCACATACAAAGGTATGTGAGAGTCAGAACTGGACCATGGAGCAATGGAAGAAGGTGGCCGGGTCTGATGGATCATGTTTTCTTTCACATGTGGATTTACGGGTGCTTGTGTGTCGTTCACCTGGGAAGAGATGGTTCCAGGATGCACTATGGGAAGAAGGTCAGCTAGCGTAGGCAGCTCTGTTCAGTGTTCTGCTGGGAAACCTTGGGTCCTGCAATTTGTGTGGATGTTACTTTGACAAATACCACCGACCTAAACATTGTTGCAGACCAAGTACACCCCTTCATGGCAACTGTTTTCCCTGATGGCAGTGGCCTTTTTCAGCAGGATAATGTGCCCTGCCACGCTACAAACATTGTTCCTATGCCTCGATGGGTCAGATCTTTTGGCAGCATGAAGGACACCTACACAATATACCTCAAAAATTTACTGGTAGTTTAATTAGCTCCCAACAAAAAATTAACCCTAGTATGTCATAGTTGCCAACTATCCCTGATTGTCAGGGAAACTCCCTGAAATTCCACTGTCTCCCTGAAAAGTCTAGTAATCTCCCTGATTGTACCTTACACCAATTATGTAGCTGTTATATAAAGAAAAATATACAGATATATACATTAAAATGGGATCATTAGTATGATTTCCCTGCACTGGTTATAAGGCAAAATGATCCCTATGGCTACATGCATTTTCTGAAAAGTATCAGTGTGTTTTCATCAACAAGTAGATCTTACTAACTGCTTTGGGGCTCGTTTACATTTGGATATAAATAAATGTTATGACACACCTCTCAGATGTAGCAGCACACGCCCACGTTACCGCTGCGCTCATAGGTGCTGCTTTCATAATATCCCTGAAATGCTTTTTCAAAAGTAGGCAAGTATGTAGTATGTGTGTGTATATTGTACGCTGCACCTGGGCATGATGTGAATGGCTAAATAACCATATTCTGTATAAAGGGCAGCAGAATATATGTGCGCAATATAGAAATAATAGGTAATGAATCCGGTTTTAATGTTATGCACACACACTTACCGACATTTCAAATGTCATCTCCGGGAGAGCTAGATGCAGATGGACAGTGATGGGGACGATCCAGACTATTTTCATTAGGCCTCGCCCCCGCATGGCAAAGCTGTCACAATTATCATAAAATGGCATCATTTAGCTCCGACCCAACCGCGGATTCCCAGTAAGATTCTCCCCATATTGCCCACTTCACTAGGAAGTGGGCAGGATGCGGTGGAACTGCCTACTACCTGAAAAATCGGGATCCTTCCGCAGGTTCCGGGAGAGTGGGGAAGTATGATTTACTGTAGATGTGTATGTGTGTATATAAAATGTGTGTGTGTGCATATAAATGTGTGTGCCCCCTCTGTTTCCACTTACTAATCTTCTCCTGTAGCACAGAAACGGGCATTTGCATGTTGGTGCACTCATGCAGCTGATCTGTACACCGTAAGGACCGTGCGCCAATCTGCATAACTTCTCCCCTCTGAGGTGCACAAAAGTAAGCTTGTGACCGGAGGCGTCACCGGGTCTGGTGACACCTGGTGCGCACTCCATAGCCCCCCTCACGCGGCGAAAAGTGAGTGTGGCCTAACATAAGGGGGCATGGAAGAAAATCCTGACAGCATCACTCCAGGGGTATGCCCAGCATCCCCGAAGATACTGAGCTACTCCCGGAGACCTGTGCCTGCACTGTCTGCTCCTCCTCTGTGACAGGAGCCCAGTGCTGCAAGAGACTGTCACACTGCAGCACCCCATTCCTGTCACTGCAGAGGAGCAGGAATTTTGGTGCCACCCCCTCCGAGGGTGACACCAAGGTACGGCCCGCACTCCCTCGTGACGCCACTGCGTGTGACATCACAGAAGAGCACAGTTGATTTCCGATAACATATACCATAAAAAAATCACACAGAACAAGAGCAAGACGTTAGTATAACAAATAAAATGACTATTGTTTCTGACAGCAATTCTTATTATGAAGTGTGGGGACTTCTCACCAGCCTGATATACTACACGGGCTATGGACTATGAGAGATGCTTACTAGGATCATCCTTTTTATCCATTCGCCATGGAAACAATCTATTTATAGATGAAGATCTGTCTCTAACAGAAAACGAGCAGGATGGTTGTACGTGGAGAAGGACGTTGCAGTGAATGGGTCTGACAAGTAATCCGACAGCTGCTTTTCGTTTCATCTGCAGACTGTATAGCGTGCACTTATTAACATGAGGACATGATCTGAGAACAGGACAGGACTGCAAACAGAGAGCACGCTACTATATCCTGATTAAATAACTAGTGGCATATGAAATATTAAACATAATTTACTTAATCTTGATACTACCACGCTCCTTTTTACACCAAATAAGTAAAAAAATACCTGGGTGCTTGCACAAAGGTTTGTTTTCCTGACGACGGGGCCGGGAGGGCCTTGAAACGTTGAATAAACTTTGCTATATTTGAAACCCTGGAGTGACGCGCTGTGGTCTGTCCTGCCTTGTGACAGCACACCTTGGATTTTTATATAATATAATATATATATATATATATATATATATATATATATAATATTTATTTTATGTGTGGCTTCAGTTGTGCCAAATATGTGCCAAGAATTAGTAGACTTTCTGAAAATATAGTTTTTTGGGAAAAAGAAAGCAAGCTATAATTTGAGTAGTTACTGCATTCAAATATAATTGATAATAATGGTGGAATGTGATGAGTGCAAATGTTAAAATAATTATCTGAACACAAAGGTGAGAAAATCCTCAGCAGAGAAGGGGTTAATAACGCAATTGTTTCTATATGGTACGCTATGATTTTCCTTCTATTTTTGGAGTCTGATGTTCTCTGATTGGACCCAGCACTCTAACAGGGCTCAAATGCGCCCCGTGCTGGCCCACCCCGAGTGGCCAACGTCATGACGTTGCACATGGAGGCCGGCAGCACCAATAGGGTGCAATGTGGCTGCCTCATTTGGGAGGAGGCAGCCATATCTACACAGCATGGGGGCTTGGTGCTAATATGGGGGCTGATCGGGGGTGTGACTCTGCGATCGCATCATTGCGGCGACACCCCGCCATACAATGTCAAGATTACTGGCATTGTGCAGCCAGGGTCGGGGCCACGATGACGCACGAATCGCGTCATCTACTCCCCCGGACCGCCCACTTAGGCACTTACAAGCCGTAGTGGACGCCGGCGGAAGGGGAGTGCGGGGGAATGTGGCGCCGGCCGGGAGACTTGCCCACCTTTCTGGCGGCCCAGGAGCGCCACTCGAGTTTTGGGAGGCTCACAACCTTCCCGAGAGAGTAGACAAGTATGGTGCAGGGTGTCTGTCCAGAGCGCCTATAGGATGCTCTGGCATCGCTGCAGCAGTGATCCTGGCTGCAGTGTGCCTATCCAGGCACTTTATTGGCCAGAAGCAAGGGTCGTGGGATGGCAACAATACCGCCCACAAAGCCCTACTCTCTGTGCGGCAGCGTTGGTGTCACACCGCTAGTTTGTGCTGCAGAGCAGATGGGCCGATGTGGTAACCCGGTGCATTGCGCTATTGTACAATTGATTGTGCAGTGTGTATGGCGCGCGCAATGTATTGTTACATCGCATTGCACTGTCGGTGGGTCACACATCGTATAGTGTGTACTCAGCTTTACCCACTCTCCCAGAAGGTCTTTTTATGGTAGTCCCCGAAACCCCCAGAAAAGTTGGTAGATCCCTGGGGTCGGGTCTAATGATGTGAAGAGCCCACCCTGGAGTGATCATCTGCATCTCTTCTTCGGGCTTCTCCCGAAGAAATTAAATTAATAGTCGGCAAATATGATTTATATCGATTTTAGAGACGTTCCCCAGTTTGTTCAGATAAGTGTTGTTATTTTCACATATATTTGGTACAGGTACACAGAGCACATGTGGAGTGTTTTTATTACTTTTTTTTTTTTTTTTTAATCTCATTCTAGAATTTACACCTTGATACAGCCCCTCGGACCATGTGAGGATTGGTGCACATAGTATAATATTTAGGATTGACTACAAGCACCACCGTTTTTATTTGTTTGTTGTGTATGTATGTATGTATACACTATATGCTGCAATAATTCTTCACTATTCGATAGCAGAGCTGTACGAATGTAAAATTGTGTACCTAGTGCTATTTTCAAATGTGTTATTTCTGGCAGTGTGATTACCACTATCTTACCCAGAATATCTGTGTTTGCCTAGGTGTGTATTTCTATAAAAACAGTCTTTACATTTTACAGGAGAATTATAATAAAGCAGTCTTGCAAAATAGATATTTCTTTTAATAAGTCATTAGTATTGCTAATTTACAATTTTCTATCTAAGTTACGTCACCTTACCCCTGGGTAGTTGGACCAGCATAGCTAAATACAGTAAGGATGTGCTTACATAACTTTGATTTATGTAGAAGTAGACTGATGAGCAGATACACCTTTTAGGACGTGTCACTCAGGAGTGCTGGGAGACTGGTGCTAAGATACTCAGTAATGATGACCCCAGCAGCACTACCTAGCTTCTTCTGCTTGGCTGACTGTGTATTGACCACTCCAGCTTAAGTTATTAGTGGCTATATTAATGTATGAAGTTGCGGCTTTCTATTCGTATTTGCATTACTGTACTTAATTGTTGTTTCCTTTTGGACTACTGCTGGAAAGATGAATCATATATGATACCAAAAAGGGAAGGTAACAGATGTTTGCAAATGTTGTTGCATTCTGTATTTTATTACATTTTTATTTGGTAAATGTAGTTTTCACATTTTATTAAAAGCACTGTCATGACATTCTTCTTTCTGTGTCTGTATATGTAATACTTCATTACTTTATAATAAATTGTGTACAAAGGTGATGTGACTTTAGCATTTATTGAATGACAGAATTTAGCCCATGGACTGAACTTTGCAGAATGTTTATAGAAAACAATGATAGTAAGATATAATGTATCTTTTCTTTATAATTTGTTAGTGTACTTTCACTAGAGCAGCATATCCCTGAAATGAAAAAGCTGATTGCAGTTCTAGAAAAGACGGCCCCCTACACCGGAAACCTTAAATAGCAGAAAGTCGCATCCATTCTGTAGGTCTGTGGTGGAACATCTGTTTTTGCAATGAGAAGTAATCAGGGCTCCTAGGGACAGCTGAAATAATTGTGGTTTATATTAACTATTTTCTTGTTCGCGATTTGTTGGGAAAGATGGTTTAATATTTGGTCCCCCTAAATCTAACAACTTTCTGCCTTGGCTACACGAATAGACTGATACACACTAAATTTAAAATGGGTATATTTGCACCTATGCAAAGTTGTGTGCTTCCTGTGAGGTGCCCTTTTGCTACTAGTAGTCATCATCATCAGTTAGGACTTGCACCTTTCCTATTCTAGGTGCAAGAGATATGCCTGGAAATTGGTTTTTACATTTATGCCTAACTTGGCAGTTGTCTACACATTCACACTAAACTTTGCCTACTTAAAAATGTCCCTTTCAGACCAGCTATACCTCTTCAGTCGTAAGTGTATCATTATATCACGCCAAAGAAAATAGATTACTTTCTACTGCTTTTACTTAAAAAAAAAAATATATATACAGTATATATTTATCTCTGTGCAGACAGAGCAAACACTATCCAGAGTGATTAAAGAGACTTATCTCATCGGAGGCCCCCACTCTGCTCTGAGCATGCGCGGGGCCCCGGCATATGAACAGAATTAGTCAAGAATTGAAATAGTTACATAAATGTATAAATACAAAACCAAAAAAATATAGCAGTAGATATAGTATTATATGATATGTGCCAGACAGGCTACATTCAATCGTCATTCTGGGGCAGTGTAGGATGTGGTTCACAGTCTCCTAAACAACTGAGGTGCCCTGTACAGATTGTTGGATTACACTTACAAACCTTTATTTATATTACACCTACATATTATGCAGATAATATTTAAGTGAAGCTTAAATTCATCCATATCGCCTTACTACCTGAGCACATACACTACGGTTAATTTTATCAGAGGCCAGTAAACCTGCTAATATGTTGTTGGATACTTGCCGACATTCTTGCTCCCCCCCTCCCCCCCAGCCAGGTTGGCATAGCGGGGTGGCATGGTGCGGCATAATGGGGCGTGGTAGAGACATAATGTTTATTGGGGTGGAGTGGTGGGCGTGACCACACAATCTTGTCATTATGGCCCTGCCATGATAATAATAATAATAATTTATGTATGTAGCGCTTTTTCTCCCATAGGACTCAAAGTCGCCTTACAGACATCAGAAAACATGGTACATTGTACAAAGATTTTGTATTGCAAAAAATAGAAAACCACACAGAGATAATTAAATTCAACCAAAACCTAGAGAGCATAATAAGCATATTGCAGGATTGGTACAGTCGTTTTGGAAAATAACTTCCATGGGTTATATATTCCACTCACAAAAGGTACCAGATCTGGCAGCTGTCTTGGGCGCACTACGTAGGATTACCCTGGGTGGAATATGTCACGCCTAGAAAAAATGGCATAATATTGGGTGGTTGCAGCGTCCTAACGCTAGGAGTAGGGTCCCGCCATGATGAGGGGAGTATGTGGGCAGGTAGTGGCCAGCTGTGAGACTTGAGACGGGTACGCCACTCAATTTTTTTTCAGGAGCCTCCCGGCCATTTAGGTAGAGTAGGCAAGTATGTGATGGAATATGACAAGAAACTGGAGCAAGTATAGAAAACTCCAAACACTGGGAGGACATCTAAATATCCACATATAGTGTGGTCTGGCCAGAATTAAAGCAATGACCCAGTATAAGTACCCAGAGCGGAATTAAACCAATGACCCAGAATATGTACCCAGTGCTGTGAGGCAGGTGCTGTCCAAGGACATTTGTATTATCACTGAAATTATAACTAACATGTGGTGCTTTTTTCAAGTGAGCTTTTTGACCTCTATTTGGCTGCGTCTTTTCCTGCCAGCAATAAAAGGGGAAAAAATGTTCAATATCAGTTTCATTTTTCTTTGTGATTATGGGAAGTAACATTTTAGGTATAGATGTCCTGATAGTTGTGCAGACAAGAACCTTACTGCACTTGTTTTCTCCCCTGCAGGAAAGTGCATGCTTGTTCAGTATCTGCAATGCTGCAATGACCATGTCAGACTCTTCTTCTGTGCCAGAGATTGGTCACAGCACTAAGAAAATGTACAGAAATAGAATCACCTGTGATCACTGGCTTGTCCCTGCTAACATAGCTGGCACTTGTTTCTATATTAATCAATTAACCTATTCCACACAATGCTGAGTAGGATAAATTCATGTGTGACATGAAGTGATCGGTTCTAGACACCCACACTTTACATTTAGTTTTTTTTCCTTCCATTGCAAAATAGTATACATTTTTGGAAAGTTATTGACCATAGCAGAGACCATGGGGTCTATTTACTAAGCTTTGGATGGAGATAAAGTGAACGAAGATAACGTATAATAAACCAATTTGCTCCTGTAATTTTTCAAACACAGCCTGTGACATGGAACTTAGGAGCTAATTGGCTGATCCATTTACCCTGTCTTCACATGGATATGTTCTGTTTTGGTAACATTTTTTATCAGGTACTTGATAATAAAGTAGTTACCTGAACTAAAAACCTGTATAGCAGTAATTAACAGTGCAATTGTGTGGGTCATACATGGGCAACATTAATGTGGCCTAGTGGTGACTGTATGTACTGTCAGAGGCGATCAATGTCTGCCTAGATTTACCTGTTCAAGCACTGTTAGCTATAGAATATTGGTCACTTTAGGTCCATACACAATTTTGTGACTAGTTAGGCTGTGGCTTTCTTTGGTAGTGCTGGGCCTGAGCTTTGGCCTATATTGTCACATCTTTAATTATGCCTGGGATTTCTTGACTATTAAAGTGTTTTTTGTACCTTGAAAAAACATGAGGATGTTCTGTGACTTCTCAAAATGTCTCTCATTTGTAAATAGTTACATAGAACTTCCTGAGTGTCTCCAGGTGCCACATTATTTTTTTATTTTATTTGTAAGGCAGCCCTCTCTCTCTCTTACTTCCTTGTTCTCTCAATTTCTCAAACTTTATTGTTTTCTCTTGTCTTTTCTTCCATTGATTCTTCGTGCTCATTTTTTCTTGTTCTCTCTCTGGACAGGATGTATCGAGTCTTGGGGGTAAATTTACTAAGATGGAAGTTCTATTAAGAAGTGAGGTTGCCCATAGCAATCAATCATCTGCTATCAAATTGTAAAGCGCAACGGAATTTGCTGCTCTATATTAGAAACTGTTAATAAATACATAATCAATTGACAGGCTATGCTAGATAAATTAGTTAGGTGCTGATTGATTGCCTTGGACAAATCTCAACTTTATCGCTCTCCAAGGCTTGATACATCTTCTCTCTATCTTTCAATCTCTTTATGGGCGTCAAGCATCCCGCCACTCATTGCATGCATACCTGCATAAATAACTGCGGTATGCATGAATAAGCTATCTCGGTAAGAGCTCTCCTTTGCGATGGAGGGACTTCTGGGTCTATGACCCAGTAGTCCCTCTGACATCATCCTGGCATGCGCAGAAGTATGCACGCTGCGGGGTGCCTGGGGGGATCTGATTGTACCCCGCCCAGTGGGGAGTCAGAATAGAAGCCCATAGGCTTCTAATTTGCCCACCGCACCCAAGTGGGCTTAGTGCATATGCGGTGAGCAGTCAAACCTCTGAAAACTGCATTTTAGGCAGTTTGACCCCAAAAAATCGCATTGCATGCCCCAAATTTCTAATCATACCCCTTTGTTTCTCCATTTGTTGTGCGAGGGAAGTTCAATAAGTAAGGTAAAAAGACCTCTCAAGTGTGTACTGTTCTCTATTTCATTCTAATTTCCCGCCAGGCCAAAGCGGGTAGACCACTGCTTCCCCTAACGGCCATTAGACTGCGCCTCAAATCAGTCATACTTTTCCCAACATTAGTAAGCTGGCGGGACTAGCTGAAACCTGGTCAAACATTGAGGTGTGTAGTGTGATCAGATTTCTATGTCTAAAGGACATCAGCAGCCGAAATTCATTGCCAACTTGTCAAGGTGATAACGTCATGTCACGGAAACCGGTTTGGATTTGGTGCACTCAGCCAACCGCACACATGAGTTGTTATGGTGCTGCCTTTGGGAAGTACTGGACCATCCTCCCTACAGCTCTGACCTAGCACTGAGTGATTTCCATCTCTTTGTACCATTAAAGAAGCACCTGGGCAGAAGGCGATTTGCAACGATGGTGAACTTCAGCAGCCGTCATGTCCTAGCTTCAGGCGCTTGACACTGATTTCTTCTATTCTGGGATAGATACATTGGTGTACCGTTGGAACAAATGCTTAGACAAGTATGGGCACTATGTGGAAAAACAATCTGTAATGAGGCCATACTATTGAATATACATATATGTATGAGTTGAATATATTAACGCAATGTGAACTCTTGTTACCTTATTTATTGCCCCACCCTTGTATTTAGATTTTGATCTCATTCTTTATTTTTTCTTAAGCTTGTTTTTTTTTCTTTCATTCTTTCGTTTTTTCTTTTTCATGTTAGTAAACCAGAATATTTTTTGCTATGTGTGTGACACATTTTGTTTGGTTTTGTGGGCAGGTTAGAGATTATAACTTCAATTGAACCTTATCTAAGCAATGAGAGAATAACATCCACCCACTGATAATGCTGCTGTGTTTCCAAGTCTATCCCATTGTTGAAATTAATCTTGCAAATTCTGCTGAAATTAATCTGGCACATTCTACAGTGGACGACAAGGATTCCTTGAACCTCCTTTTTATCTGGCCTCCCAGTCTCCACCCTTTCTCGACTCCAATCTGTCCTCAATGTGGCTGTCCGGGTTATCCAAACACACTACAGTACATCTGTCTCCTTTGTACTACAAACCCTATATTGGCCATACTTACCTACTTTTGAAAAAGCATTTCAGGGAGATTGTGAAGGCAACACCTGTGATCGCCAGAGGCAGATCTAGACTCTGTTTAGGGGGGGCGGTGTGTATGTGTGTGTAATATAAGATTATATATATATATATATATATATATATATAATGTGTGTGTGGATAGAGAGGTAGATATATATATATGTGTAGAGCGAGATGGAGATATATATGTGGAGAGAGAGATGGAGATATATAGTTAGAGAGAGAGATGTATGTATATATATGTATATATTATGAGAGAGATATAGGGCTCTATTTACTACAATCTGCATTTGAAATGCAGATTGTAGTGTGATATTACCGACTGAATTCACATTGCGAATTCAGGCAATATCACAGGGATTTACTACAAATCCCTTGCAGGGAAAGAGCTTGCAAGAAAGCTCTGTCCCTGCGAATCCCATCCGCACACTAGTCACGGTATTTTCACAAAAAAATACCGTGACTAGTGCCCCACGCATGCGCTGACCGTGACTAGTGCCCCCCCGTCGTAAAGCCCCACCCCCCACGATCATGGACCCCCCCCCGCGACCCTCCCTCTCCCTTAATTACACTTAACCTACGTGGTCCGGGCTCCGGTGATGTCTTCCAAGTCCTCTGGTCAGGTGATATCACATACTGCACTGGAACCCGATCACCTGATGACCGGGCCGCTGTGCAGCATGGGAGACCAGCTGACCAGAGGGGAGACATCACCAAAGCCCCGACCACCGGTCCCTGGAGTCAGGTAAGTTAATTTTTTTTTTATTACTTTTTTTTTGCACTGTATCAGCGTGTGGTCTGTTTAGACCACACAACTGATTACTGGGGCCGGCTCTGGGCTCTGCTCTCCCCGTTAGAGCAGGGCAGGGGTCCGGGAACCAGAGGAGACCCTGGATAACGCCACCTCCAGGTGGCGTTATTATCACAGGGCTTTCTCCTGTATTTTTTTACAATTTATTTTTAGTAACTTTGGTCGGATCACATTTCCCATTACAATTATGGGAAATGCGATCTGCTTACTGAAAATAAGTGATACTTAGGGGTTGGAGTAGAATTTTACGAATTCTACTCCAATTGCTCTGTAGTAACTTTAGGTGAAACTAAAATAATGTGAAAAGGGTGTGAAAACACCCTTTTTCACTTTATTTTAGTAAAAATAATGTTAATAAATAGAGCCCATAGAGATCTTATATATATATTTATAATATATATTACACAACTAGCCCGGCACTCCATGAGCCCAAATCAGGGCAGATACCTTGCTCCAGGTGCCCTCAATAAGTGGAGATCACTCCCCTTATATATATGAGAGAGAGAGAGAGATGGAGATTATAGAGAGAGATGGAGATTATAGAGAGAGAGAGAGAGATACATAGAGAGAGATACATAGAGAGAGAGAGATCGATCTATATAGAGAAAGCTAGAGATATATATAGTGAGAGAGATAATATATATATAATATATGAGAGAGAGATATAGAGATCTACAGATGGAGATATATATACATAGAGAGAGAGAGAGAGAGAGAGATATATAGATCTATATATATAGATCTAGAGATGGAGAGAGAGAGAGATATTTAGGGACAGATAGAGAATATATATATATATATATATTCTCTATCTCTATGTATATAAAATATATATACAGTCAGGTGCATAAATATTGGGACATTGACAGAATTTTCATATTTTGTCCTCTATTCACCACCACAAGGGCTTTGAAATGAAACAAACAAGATGTGCTTTAACTGCAGACTTTCAGATTTAATTTGAGGGTAATTACATCCAAATTAGGTGTACGATGTAGGATTTACAACACTTTCTATATGTGCCTCACACTTTTTAAGGGGCCAAAAGTAATGGGACAAACTAAACAATCCTAAATCTAACTTTCACTTTTTAATACTTTGTTGCAAATCCTTTGCAGGCAATTACAGCCTGAAGTCTGGAACGCATAGACATCACCAGACGCTGGGTTTCATCCCTGGTGATGCTCTGCCAGGCCTCTACTGCAAATGTCTTCAGTTCCTGCTTGTTCTTGGGGCATTTTCCCTTCAGTTTTGTCTTCATCAAGTGAAATGAATGCTCAATCAGATTCAGGTCAGGGGATTGACTTGGCCATTGCATAACATTCTACTTTTTAGCCTTAAAAAACTCTTTGGTTGCTTTTGCAGTATGCTTCGGGTCATTGTCCATCTGCACTGTGAAGCGCCGTCCAATGAGTTCTGAAGCATTTGACTGAATATGAGCATATAATATTGCCCAAAACACTTCAGAATTCATTCTGCTGCTTTTGTCATCAGTCACATCAATAAATACAAGGGAACCAGTTCCATTGGCAGCCATACATGCCCACGCCATGACACTACCACCACCATGCTTCACTGATGAGGTGGTATGTTTTGGATCATGAGCCGTTCCTTTCCTTCTCCATACTCTTCTCATCACTCTGGTACAAGTTGATCTTTGTCTCATCTGTCCATAGGATGTTGTTCCAGAACTGTAATGGTTTTTTTAGATGTTGTTTGGCAAAGTCTAATCTGGTCTTCCTGTTTTTGTGGCTCACCAATGGTTTACATCTTGTGGTGAACCCTCTATATTCACTCTTGTGAAGTCTTCTCTTGATTGTTGACTTTGACACATATACACCTACCTCCTGGAGAGTGTTCTTGATTTGACCAACTGTTGTGAAGGGGTTTTTCTTCACCAGGGAAATAATTCTTCTGTCATCCACCACAGTTGTTTTCCGTGGTCTTCCGGGTGTTTTGGTGTTGCTGAGCTCTCCGGTGCGTACTTTCTTTTTAAGAATGTTCCAAACAGTTGATTTGGCCACACCTAATGTTTTTGCTATCTCTCTGATGGGTTTGTTTTCATTTTTCAGCCTAATGATGGCTTGCTTCACTGATAGTGACAGCTCTTTGGATCTCATATTGAGAGTTGACAGCAACTGATTCCAAATGCAAATGTCACACCCAGACCTTTTACCTGCTTAATTGATTATGAAATAACGAGGGAATAGCCCAAATCTGTCCATGAAATAGCTTGAGTTGATAGTCCCATTACTTTTGGCCCCTTAAAAAGTGGGAGGCACATATAGAAACCATTGTAATTCCTACACCGTTCATCTGATTTGGATGTAATTACCCTCAAATTAAATCTGAAAGTCTGCAGTTAAAGCACATCTTGTTTGTTTCATTTCAAAGCCATTGTGGTGGTGAATAGAGGCCAAAATATAAAAATTCGGTCAATGTCCCAATATTTATGCACCTGACTGTGTGTATATGTATATGTATGTGTGTGTGTGTGTGTGTGTGTGTGTGTGTGTATATATATGTATATGTGTGTGTGTGTATATATATATATATATATATATGAGAGAGAGATAGATATATAGGGGTCTATTTACTAAGACGCTGTGTCAATGCCACTCCTGCTTCGCCGGCTGTTCCTGCTGCTAAGCAGGAGCTGGATAACGCAGCAGTTACGAAAAAATAGACCAGCTGAGGGGGGTGAACGTTAAGTCACCCCCTCGGCGGTAACAGCTAACACTCACTTCCCCTGAAAGCCCTGTGTGTGACTCACCATCTCCAGGCTCGGTCCAGCAGCAGCAGTGACTTTTTTTTTTTCAACAAATTTTATTTCAAAACGGCCAACCTGACACAACTGAAGTCCTGCTTCTCCAGTGAGGAGAAGCAGATACCGGCAGCTACAGGAGGCAATATCAGCACTGGAGAAGTCAGCAGATGGTAAGCAGTGGCGTAACTAGGGTATTTGGAACCCAGGGAAAATTTGAAAAGGGAGCCCCCCAACACCCCAATATGGGCGTGGTCACTTAAAAATGGGGTGTGTCAACATGACACACCCCTTTATTTTCACGCTGAACAATCCTATCCATATGCACCTTAACCCCAGTAGTACCCCTTATACAGTACCCCCAGTATGCAGTTGTGGCCCTCTTATGCAGGCCCATAGTAGTGCCCCTTATACAGTATCCCCAGTACTGGTCCCCCTTATACAGGCCCCAATTAGTTCCCCTTACTCAGTGCCCCCAGTAGTGGTCCCCCCAAATGCAGTGCCCTATGTAGTGTTCCCCCTTATGCAGTGCCCCCAGTAGCAGTCCCCACAATGCAGTGCACCCAGTAGTGGTATCCCCTTATGCAGTGCCCTTTATATAGTGCCCCCAGTAGTAGTCCCCCCCACCCTATGCAGTGCACTTTATATAGTGCCCCCAGCAGTAGTCCCCGCCCCATGCAGGTTTCCCAGTAGTGGTCCCCCTTATGCAGGCACCCAGTAGTGATCCCCACAGTGCCTCTAGCAGTAAGCCCCTTATATATTGCCCCCAGCAGTAGTCCGCCCCCCTCCCATGCAGTGCCCACAGCAGTGGTCCCCCTGATGCAGGCTCCCAGTAGTGACCCCCCCTATCCAGTGGTCCCTGTAGTGGTCCTTCCTGTTATTGCCCCCAGTTGTGGTCCCCCCAGTGCAGTGCCCCTAGTAGTAGGCCCCTTTTATAATTCCCCCAGTAATAGTCCCCCCCCCCTCAAGTAGTGGTCCCCAGTTGAGGTTCCCCCTCCCGATTAAGTGCCCCCAGTAATAGCCCCCCCAGTAGAGGTCCTCCTAATAATGGTGCCCCCAGTAATAGCCCCCCCCACTCTCTTTAGAGAGAGAGAGATTTAGAGAGCGATTTAGAGAGAGAGAGAGATTTAGAGAGAGAGAGAGATTTAGAGAGATTTAG